>CM070487.1:1742575-2101316 GCA_036324585.1 Champsocephalus esox | reverse complement strand
CAGATATATACTACTCTGCATCGATATAGATAGCCTCCTATATATCTAGAGAGCGACATATATATAGAGTGACTCTAGAACTATAGCTATATCTATCATATATACTACATAGCGCATCATCTCTCTACTCTATCTCAGACTCTATAACAACGAATACACTCAAACTCTCTAACGATGGTGTCACGATACCCAACATTTTGGTGATACCAAGTCAAGAATCGATTCCGATTATTTTTCGATATTTTTTTCCTTTTATTATTTTCATGATAAATAAAATTGTAATTTATCTGTTAGTGTTTTCTTACAACATGGTCTCTTCTTTATACTTGAGTTTATGTGATTTCTTTGATAGTTAACTTTATATTTTATTAACATACAATAGTACAGTAATATAAATAATTATTGACAAAATGTACATTGCAGATGTCAGCCACATTGGTAAGTTAGCTAAAAAGATAGCCATATTAGACAGTTAGCATTGCCATTAATTGCCTCGTCAAACTGCGAAAACGTTCGTTTGTCACAAAATAAATTACACTGGTTTGACTTAGATTCGAGGGCATGGCTTGAGCATGATGTAATTATGTTATCTATCACATTCGCTAACCGGTCTGTCTTTACATTCTTTGAACAGCTCTGGATGCCGGTCGGCGAGGTGCTTAGCCAAGTCTGATGTGTTGGCTCCCTTGGTTTGCAGGGATCTACAACATGTCTGACAGACAGGCCTCGTGGTGTCCGTAGGCTGGCCCTCACTGTCAGAGATATCGCTCAAATACTTCCACATTTCGCTTCTGCCGTCTTTTTTGTCAACAAGCCGAGGCGCAGCGGCAGCAGCACTCCCACTTGCAGCCATGCTCCCCGTTTTCTCACATGCTCTGGCAGCTAGCGCGTGCACAGGGTTGGGAGGGTTACTTTGTGAATGTAATCAGTGACTGATAACTGAATACATGGCTCTGAAAGTAATCCGAATACTGTTACAGTTACGGGTCTTAGGTAATCAGTAATCAGATTACTTTTAGATTACTTTTGGATTACTTTCTTTTTCCATCACAGATGTATGTTTTGGTGAACCGGAGATACAAAAAGCAAAAGGAAACTGAACGTGTTTTTACTGTTTTAATGGCTTATCAAGAGCACACTGAAACATCACATCTGAAACGATGTAACAACATAATACACTTTGGGGATGCAGCTTGGGATGTGAGGAGTGAGGGACACGGCTTTAGACGGGCGTGTCGCCTTCTGTCCTGCCATTTCATTTGCTCTTCCACATTAGTCTGGCCCCACTCCATATGAAGGATATGAAGTCCGTTATGCCGACTTATTTATTTATTTTCGAGATAGTTACCGGTGCGCAAGGAGGAAGTGAAGTGGAGCACACCGGAGAACCATTTCATTGCAGACTGTTGTGTTTATTGGGGAAATTACAGTGCATACATTATTTGAGATATATTTGAATCAGACTTCATTTTAAGGACATGTCGGCCAGGGGTGTAGAGCTATGTGTTTAACCACCGGATTGGCAAAACAGGAGAGTGCACCAGTCTGCCTTGATCTATGATTCATGTCCGTGACTCTCACAGTATCTGCTGCCCACAGCTGTTTTATAGAAAACAAATCTCTGCAGCGCCAGGAGGCAGCGGGAGGTTGACTCCGCCTCTGAGAAGAGGAGCGCGCGCGCCTTTCACGCACCGCCTTCACTGTGTTTACCTCAGAATCATTGGAAGCCTAACGAGCGACCGCGCAGCTGATGTGTTTTTACCACACACACACACACACACACACACACGATTTAAACGCAGACTTTTGTTACTCCATGTTTCGTTGTTATTGTTTCACTGAGCGAGCGGACCCGCACATTTTTTCAAACGCTCCCTTTGATGGCCCATCTGCGGCGGTAATAGGTTTTGTGCGCTGTGGTGATTCGCTGTACCTTTAGTAATGCATATAATGTTGAGAGGAAATCTTTCCACCAATAATTCCAATAAGTAAATCCAAAATGTATTCACTTCAGGTTTACGAAAGTAAACGCGAGCTGAATACAGTTACTTGATTTTGTATTCTGATTACGTAACGCCGTTACATGTATTCCGTTACAACCCAACCCTGCGCGTGCACGAGAGAGGGGAGGCACTAGAGCGTGCTTGAGAGGGAGGGACTAGAGCGTGCTTGAGAGGGGAGGGACTTAGAGCGTGCTTGAGAGGAGAGGGACTAGAGCGTGCTTGAGAGGGGAGGCACTAGAGCGTGCTTGAGAGGGGAGGCACTAGATCGTGCTTGAGAGGGGAGGGACTAGAGCGTGCTTGAGAGGGGAGGCACTAGAGCGTGCTTGAGAGGGGAGGGACTAGAGCGTGCTTGAGAGGGGAGGCACTAGAGCGTGCTTGAGAGGGGAGGGACTAGATCGTGCTTGAGAGGGGAGGGACTAGATCGTGCTGAGAGGGGGGGACTGCAGTGCAGGGAGTGGAAGCAGAGCGCTGAACACACGGCTCTTATTTAAACTGTGCTTTCTCACCGGAGTAATTTCCCCCGTCATTCTTAAAGTACCGATACTAATGAAACGGAGGAATCGTAACGTTTTTAACGGCAGGGTATCGCGGCACCTTTCAAGTATCGGTACACCGTGCAACACTAATACACACACATTTTACCAAAAGCAGCTACCGTTTTTTTAAACTATAATTAGAAATGTAAGAGTTTTATTTCTCCTTCAGAACAAATGGAAAGGCTCTCCTTTCACAGCACATCTCCATGGTAACCTCTGATCTCTGGGCTTACACACACAGGTGTTTGTAAACATTCATGCACTACTACTTACATTTAATATGTAACTCCTGCAGCCTACTTTCAGCTGCAGGAACCATTCAACTATTAACTTATTCAGCTATTTCAGGACATTGAGACTTTACATTTAGTTGTTTATACCTTTTTTAAACCTTTTCTTTTAAGTATTAAGCTTCTTCACTATTTGTCCTCTTCTTCCAGTTTAACATTTCAAGTTTTCAACAAAGTCATTGCAATGCATTTGAGCTGTAACAATTTGATTCAAATCATTTCACTTTTCTGCATTTCTCCGCTAAGTTCAGCAACACACTGACTTGGTTTCTGTAGCTAGAAGCAGAGACCATTCAGCGATAACACATTCAGCTTTTCCTGCACTTTCAGATAAATTCAGCCACAAATGTTCACAGTTTACAGCAGTGACCACCAACTGGCGGCCCGCGGGCCGAATCCGGCCCGCCAGATATTCTGATCCGGCCCGCACGACGGGGGGTGACTGTGACGTTGGGGTTAGTGCGTTCGCCCCCCACTCATTAATTTGTTTACAACGTCTTGTGAGTAATGTGCAGTACCAGAGTCCAACAGAGAGGCAGCAGCTGCAGGACAGTAGCCTAGAAGTGATCCTTCGTTAGCGTGAAGAGTCTGCTGAGCTCTTTGGTGTTTCAGACAAACAATTCAGAGAACTGTTCTGGATATATCTGAGACCTGTATTATATTGTTGAAAAAGAGTATAATAGGGGACCTTTAATAAATTACAACTTTTTTCCCTCATAATGTCTGTCAGCATTCAGTTGTACTTAACTGCGCCCTATCATATCACTTCTGGTTCAACCATTCAAAGGCTAGAATGCTTCTTGGTTGATATTCTTTTCTTGCTGTAACAAATGCAAATGTCCCTTCTGTGGGACGAATGAAGGTATACGGATTATATTCTGATTACTTCCACTTCTTACATATATGTTTAAATCCCATTCATCACTCTTGGTATTATTTAACTTTGAAGTGAGAACATCCTGCGAGCTTTCTTGAATAGCTCCAGCAGCTGTGCAGTGAGAGCAGGTACACTGACCTCCCCCACAGTGGGCTCCTGCTCCCCCAGGCCAACGATGATGATGCAGTCAGCTGGCGGATGCAGCGCTGCGTCCAGGGCGTGAGGGTGAAGTCAGACTGGTAGAGGACAATGCGATGGATGTCCTCCTGCTGCCCCAGCCAGCTGGACAGACGATACTCATGGACACTTCAAAAAATGAGGAACAAATATTAGACAGTAAATTAAATAGCATATGTTAAACAAATATGTCTGTTCTCATGAAGTATTACTGTGAATGAAATACTAATCAGTAATGACTTGTATGAATGAAACAGTTCTACCTGTCCAGAGCCGCAGCCCCGAGGCGCTGTTTGATGCTGTCACTGGTCAGGAGTAGAGTTGGGCCTTCACAAAACAGAAACACAAGCTAAGTGAAGTGAAGAAGAAACAACTGATGAACCCACAGAGCAGTGAGGCCCTGCGAGCACATCCTGCACAGGAGGCCTAATCAGTGTCTCCAGTGGAAACCCCTGTGGAGTGTATATTTGTCCTTAAACAAAGAAAAATCAAACATTGCGTCCGATGGCTTTACATCCTCTCTTTCCCTGGTGAAAAACACATATGCCTTTTCCGGTGTGTAATCACATAAATACCAAATCACAACAAAAAGCAAAAACTTTATTTACCTAAAAACTTTAAATAATACAAATCAATAAATAGCTCCAACAGCCAGCTTTAAATACGGCATCTGGTCCATTCTGCTCACTGGGGTTAAACAAAAAAAGGTGTTCAATCCAAACCACCAGAACAACGCCACCCTCTGCGTTTGCTGTCGCACTACAGCCATACAAAACACATTCACCATATTCACATGAACATTCTATTGAATGTCCGCCATTGTTTGTGTGTCTTCCTTTGTTTTCGTCATCACCCGAAGATTTCCGACGACTCCCGAAGTATTTCGTTTCATTGAGAGGGCGTGGTCAAGAGCAGTACAATTGAAAATAAAATGAAACTAGGCGCATGAAATAAAAACAAATTGTTTATTATGCTTATTTTTAATAAAAATACATAAGTTAAACCCAACATTTGCGGATTTCCACTCTCCCTTTAAGTATTTCAATGTGTTGCTACTTTGTACTTCTACTCCTCTACAGTTCAGAGGTACATGGTGTACTTCTACTCCACTACAGTTCAGAGGTACATGGTGTACTTCTACTCCACTACAGTTCAGAGGTACATGGTGTACTTTTCCTCCACTGCATGTATTAATACCTTTAGTTACTTCACAGATGAATGATGTGAAATATAACCAAGTGTTGAAGCAGACTTTAGTTCCACCTGGAGTAAATCCACCAGCTACCCTGCAGTCTACAAAGTACTTCAGACTAGCTGCACCTTCACCAGCTACCCTGCAGTCTACAAAGTACTTCAGACTAGCTGCACCTCCACCAGCTACCCTGCAGTCTACAAAGTACTTCAGACTAGCTGCACCTCCACCAGCTACCCTGCAGTCTACAAAGTACTTCAGACTAGCTGCACCTCCACCAGCTACCCTGCAGTCTACAAAGTACTTCAGACTAGCTGCACCTCCACCAGCTACCCTGCAGTCTACAAAGTACTTCAGACTAGCTGCACCTCCACCAGCTACCCTGCAGTCTACAAAGTACTTCAGACTAGCTGCACCTCCACCAGCTACCCTGCAGTCTACAAAGTACTTCAGACTAGCTGCACCTCCACCAGCTACCCTGCAGTCTACAAAGTACTTCAGACTAGCTGCACCTCCACCAGCTACCCTGCAGTCTACAAAGTACTTCAGACTAGCTGCACCTCCACCAGCTACCCTGCAGTCTACAAAGTACTTCAGACTAGCTGCACCTCCACCAGCTACCCTGCAGTCTACAAAGTACTTCAGACTAGCTGCACCTCCACCAGCTACCCTGCAGTCTACAAAGTACTTCAGACTAGCTGCACCTCCACCAGCTACCCTGCAGTCTACAAAGTACTTCAGACTAGCTGCACCTCCACCAGCTACCCTGCAGTCTACAAAGTACTTCAGACTAGCTGCACCTCCACCAGCTACCCTGCAGTCTACAAAGTACTTCAGACTAGCTGCTCCTCCACCAGCTACCCTGCAGTCTACAAAGTACTTCAGACTAGCTGCACCTCCACCAGCTACCCTGCAGTCTACAAAGTACTTCAGACTAGCTGCACCTCCACCAGCTACCCTGCAGTCTACAAAGTACTTCAGACTAGCTGCACCTCCACCAGCTACCCTGCAGTCTACAAAGTACTTCAGACTAGCTGCACCTCCACCAGCTACCCTGCAGTCTACAAAGTACTTCAGACTAGCTGCACCTCCACCAGCTACCCTGCAGTCTACAAAGTACTTCAGACTAGCTGCACCTCCACCAGCTACCCTGCAGTCTACAAAGTACTTCAGACTAGCTGCACCTCCACCAGCTACCCTGCAGTCTACAAAGTACTTCAGACTAGCTGCACCTCCACCAGCTACCCTGCAGTCTACAAAGTACTTCAGACTAGCTGCACCTCCACCAGCTACCCTGCAGTCTACAAAGTACTTCAGACTAGCTGCACCTCCACCAGCTACCCTGCAGTCTACAAAGTACTTCAGACTAGCTGCACCTCCACCAGCTACCCTGCAGTCTACAAAGTACTTCAGACTAGCTGCACCTCCACCAGCTACCCTGCAGTCTACAAAGTACTTCAGACTAGCTGCACCTCCACCAGCTACCCTGCAGTCTACAAAGTACTTCAGACTAGCTGCACCTCCACCAGCTACCCTGCAGTCTACAAAGTACTTCAGACTAGCTGCACCTCCACCAGCTACCCTGCAGTCTACAAAGTACTTCAGACTAGCTGCTCCTCCACCAGCTACCCTGCAGTCTACAAAGTACTTCAGACTAGCTGCACCTCCACCAGCTACCCTGCAGTCTACAAAGTACTTCAGACTAGCTGCACCTCCACCAGCTACCCTGCAGTCTACAAAGTACTTCAGACTAGCTGCACCTCCACCAGCTACCCTGCAGTCTACAAAGTACTTCAGACTAGCTGCACCTCCACCAGCTACCCTGCAGTCTACAAAGTACTTCAGACTAGCTGCACCTCCACCAGCTACCCTGCAGTCTACAAAGTACTTCAGACTAGCTGCACCTCCACCAGCTACCCTGCAGTCTACAAAGTACTTCAGACTAGCTGCACCTCCACCAGCTACCCTGCAGTCTACAAAGTACTTCAGACTAGCTGCACCTCCACCAGCTACCCTGCAGTCTACAAAGTACTTCAGACTAGCTGCACCTCCACCAGCTACCCTGCAGTCTACAAAGTACTTCAGACTAGCTGCACCTCCACCAGCTACCCTGCAGTCTACAAAGTACTTCAGACTAGCTGCACCTCCACCAGCTACCCTGCAGTCTACAAAGTACTTCAGACTAGCTGCACCTCCACCAGCTACCCTGCAGTCTACAAAGTACTTCAGACTAGCTGCACCTCCACCAGCTACCCTGCAGTCTACAAAGTACTTCAGACTAGCTGCACCTCCACCAGCTACCCTGCAGTCTACAAAGTACTTCAGACTAGCTGCACCTCCACCAGCTACCCTGCAGTCTACAAAGTACTTCAGACTAGCTGCACCTCCACCAGCTACCCTGCAGTCTACAAAGTACTTCAGACTAGCTGCACCTCCACCAGCTACCCTGCAGTCTACAAAGTACTTCAGACTAGCTGCACCTCCACCAGCTACCCTGCAGTCTACAAAGTACTTCAGACTAGCTGCACCTCCACCAGCTACCCTGCAGTCTACAAAGTACTTCAGACTAGCTGCACCTCCACCAGCTACCCTGCAGTCTACAAAGTACTTCAGACTAGCTGCACCTCCACCAGCTACCCTGCAGTCTACAAAGTACTTCAGACTAGCTGCACCTCCACCAGCTACCCTGCAGTCTACAAAGTACTTCAGACTAGCTGCACCTCCACCAGCTACCCTGCAGTCTACAAAGTACTTCAGACTAGCTGCACCTCCACCAGCTACCCTGCAGTCTACAAAGTACTTCAGACTAGCTGCACCTCCACCAGCTACCCTGCAGTCTACAAAGTACTTCAGACTAGCTGCACCTCCACCAGCTACCCTGCAGTCTACAAAGTACTTCAGACTAGCTGCACCTCCACCAGCTACCCTGCAGTCTACAAAGTACTTCAGACTAGCTGCACCTCCACCAGCTACCCTGCAGTCTACAAAGTACTTCAGACTAGCTGCACCTCCACCAGCTACCCTGCAGTCTACAAAGTACTTCAGACTAGCTGCACCTCCACCAGCTACCCTGCAGTCTACAAAGTACTTCAGACTAGCTGCACCTCCACCAGCTACCCTGCAGTCTACAAAGTACTTCAGACTAGCTGCACCTCCACCAGCTACCCTGCAGTCTACAAAGTACTTCAGACTAGCTGCACCTCCACCAGCTACCCTGCAGTCTACAAAGTACTTCAGACTAGCTGCACCTCCACCAGCTACCCTGCAGTCTACAAAGTACTTCAGACTAGCTGCACCTCCACCAGCTACCCTGCAGTCTACAAAGTACTTCAGACTAGCTGCACCTCCACCAGCTACCCTGCAGTCTACAAAGTACTTCAGACTAGCTGCACCTCCACCAGCTACCCTGCAGTCTACAAAGTACTTCAGACTAGCTGCACCTCCACCAGCTACCCTGCAGTCTACAAAGTACTTCAGACTAGCTGCACCTCCACCAGCTACCCTGCAGTCTACAAAGTACTTCAGACTAGCTGCACCTCCACCAGCTACCCTGCAGTCTACAAAGTACTTCAGACTAGCTGCACCTCCACCAGCTACCCTGCAGTCTACAAAGTACTTCAGACTAGCTGCACCTCCACCAGCTACCCTGCAGTCTACAAAGTACTTCAGACTAGCTGCACCTCCACCAGCTACCCTGCAGTCTACAAAGTACTTCAGACTAGCTGCACCTCCACCAGCTACCCTGCAGTCTACAAAGTACTTCAGACTAGCTGCACCTCCACCAGCTACCCTGCAGTCTACAAAGTACTTCAGACTAGCTGCACCTCCACCAGCTACCCTGCAGTCTACAAAGTACTTCAGACTAGCTGCACCTCCACCAGCTACCCTGCAGTCTACAAAGTACTTCAGACTAGCTGCACCTCCACCAGCTACCCTGCAGTCTACAAAGTACTTCAGACTAGCTGCACCTCCACCAGCTACCCTGCAGTCTACAAAGTACTTCAGACTAGCTGCACCTCCACCAGCTACCCTGCAGTCTACAAAGTACTTCAGACTAGCTGCACCTCCACCAGCTACCCTGCAGTCTACAAAGTACTTCAGACTAGCTGCACCTCCACCAGCTACCCTGCAGTCTACAAAGTACTTCAGACTAGCTGCACCTCCACCAGCTACCCTGCAGTCTACAAAGTACTTCAGACTAGCTGCACCTCCACCAGCTACCCTGCAGTCTACAAAGTACTTCAGACTAGCTGCACCTCCACCAGCTACCCTGCAGTCTACAAAGTACTTCAGACTAGCTGCACCTCCACCAGCTACCCTGCAGTCTACAAAGTACTTCAGACTAGCTGCACCTCCACCAGCTACCCTGCAGTCTACAAAGTACTTCAGACTAGCTGCACCTCCACCAGCTACCCTGCAGTCTACAAAGTACTTCAGACTAGCTGCACCTCCACCAGCTACCCTGCAGTCTACAAAGTACTTCAGACTAGCTGCACCTCCACCAGCTACCCTGCAGTCTACAAAGTACTTCAGACTAGCTGCACCTCCACCAGCTACCCTGCAGTCTACAAAGTACTTCAGACTAGCTGCACCTCCACCAGCTACCCTGCAGTCTACAAAGTACTTCAGACTAGCTGCACCTCCACCAGCTACCCTGCAGTCTACAAAGTACTTCAGACTAGCTGCACCTCCACCAGCTACCCTGCAGTCTACAAAGTACTTCAGACTAGCTGCACCTCCACCAGCTACCCTGCAGTCTACAAAGTACTTCAGACTAGCTGCACCTCCACCAGCTACCCTGCAGTCTACAAAGTACTTCAGACTAGCTGCACCTCCACCAGCTACCCTGCAGTCTACAAAGTACTTCAGACTAGCTGCACCTCCACCAGCTACCCTGCAGTCTACAAAGTACTTCAGACTAGCTGCACCTCCACCAGCTACCCTGCAGTCTACAAAGTACTTCAGACTAGCTGCACCTCCACCAGCTACCCTGCAGTCTACAAAGTACTTCAGACTAGCTGCACCTCCACCAGCTACCCTGCAGTCTACAAAGTACTTCAGACTAGCTGCACCTCCACCAGCTACCCTGCAGTCTACAAAGTACTTCAGACTAGCTGCACCTCCACCAGCTACCCTGCAGTCTACAAAGTACTTCAGACTAGCTGCACCTCCACCAGCTACCCTGCAGTCTACAAAGTACTTCAGACTAGCTGCACCTCCACCAGCTACCCTGCAGTCTACAAAGTACTTCAGACTAGCTGCACCTCCACCAGCTACCCTGCAGTCTACAAAGTACTTCAGACTAGCTGCACCTCCACCAGCTACCCTGCAGTCTACAAAGTACTTCAGACTAGCTGCACCTCCACCAGCTACCCTGCAGTCTACAAAGTACTTCAGACTAGCTGCACCTCCACCAGCTACCCTGCAGTCTACAAAGTACTTCAGACTAGCTGCACCTCCACCAGCTACCCTGCAGTCTACAAAGTACTTCAGACTAGCTGCACCTCCACCAGCTACCCTGCAGTCTACAAAGTACTTCAGACTAGCTGCACCTCCACCAGCTACCCTGCAGTCTACAAAGTACTTCAGACTAGCTGCACCTCCACCAGCTACCCTGCAGTCTACAAAGTACTTCAGACTAGCTGCACCTCCACCAGCTACCCTGCAGTCTACAAAGTACTTCAGACTAGCTGCACCTCCACCAGCTACCCTGCAGTCTACAAAGTACTTCAGACTAGCTGCACCTCCACCAGCTACCCTGCAGTCTACAAAGTACTTCAGACTAGCTGCACCTCCACCAGCTACCCTGCAGTCTACAAAGTACTTCAGACTAGCTGCACCTCCACCAGCTACCCTGCAGTCTACAAAGTACTTCAGACTAGCTGCACCTCCACCAGCTACCCTGCAGTCTACAAAGTACTTCAGACTAGCTGCACCTCCACCAGCTACCCTGCAGTCTACAAAGTACTTCAGACTAGCTGCACCTCCACCAGCTACCCTGCAGTCTACAAAGTACTTCAGACTAGCTGCACCTCCACCAGCTACCCTGCAGTCTACAAAGTACTTCAGACTAGCTGCACCTCCACCAGCTACCCTGCAGTCTACAAAGTACTTCAGACTAGCTGCACCTCCACCAGCTACCCTGCAGTCTACAAAGTACTTCAGACTAGCTGCACCTCCACCAGCTACCCTGCAGTCTACAAAGTACTTCAGACTAGCTGCACCTCCACCAGCTACCCTGCAGTCTACAAAGTACTTCAGACTAGCTGCACCTCCACCAGCTACCCTGCAGTCTACAAAGTACTTCAGACTAGCTGCACCTCCACCAGCTACCCTGCAGTCTACAAAGTACTTCAGACTAGCTGCACCTCCACCAGCTACCCTGCAGTCTACAAAGTACTTCAGACTAGCTGCACCTCCACCAGCTACCCTGCAGTCTACAAAGTACTTCAGACTAGCTGCACCTCCACCAGCTACCCTGCAGTCTACAAAGTACTTCAGACTAGCTGCACCTCCACCAGCTACCCTGCAGTCTACAAAGTACTTCAGACTAGCTGCACCTCCACCAGCTACCCTGCAGTCTACAAAGTACTTCAGACTAGCTGCACCTCCACCAGCTACCCTGCAGTCTACAAAGTACTTCAGACTAGCTGCACCTCCACCAGCTACCCTGCAGTCTACAAAGTACTTCAGACTAGCTGCACCTCCACCAGCTACCCTGCAGTCTACAAAGTACTTCAGACTAGCTGCACCTCCACCAGCTACCCTGCAGTCTACAAAGTACTTCAGACTAGCTGCACCTCCACCAGCTACCCTGCAGTCTACAAAGTACTTCAGACTAGCTGCACCTCCACCAGCTACCCTGCAGTCTACAAAGTACTTCAGACTAGCTGCACCTCCACCAGCTACCCTGCAGTCTACAAAGTACTTCAGACTAGCTGCACCTCCACCAGCTACCCTGCAGTCTACAAAGTACTTCAGACTAGCTGCACCTCCACCAGCTACCCTGCAGTCTACAAAGTACTTCAGACTAGCTGCACCTCCACCAGCTACCCTGCAGTCTACAAAGTACTTCAGACTAGCTGCACCTCCACCAGCTACCCTGCAGTCTACAAAGTACTTCAGACTAGCTGCACCTCCACCAGCTACCCTGCAGTCTACAAAGTACTTCAGACTAGCTGCACCTCCACCAGCTACCCTGCAGTCTACAAAGTACTTCAGACTAGCTGCACCTCCACCAGCTACCCTGCAGTCTACAAAGTACTTCAGACTAGCTGCACCTCCACCAGCTACCCTGCAGTCTACAAAGTACTTCAGACTAGCTGCACCTCCACCAGCTACCCTGCAGTCTACAAAGTACTTCAGACTAGCTGCACCTCCACCAGCTACCCTGCAGTCTACAAAGTACTTCAGACTAGCTGCACCTCCACCAGCTACCCTGCAGTCTACAAAGTACTTCAGACTAGCTGCACCTCCACCAGCTACCCTGCAGTCTACAAAGTACTTCAGACTAGCTGCACCTCCACCAGCTACCCTGCAGTCTACAAAGTACTTCAGACTAGCTGCACCTCCACCAGCTACCCTGCAGTCTACAAAGTACTTCAGACTAGCTGCACCTCCACCAGCTACCCTGCAGTCTACAAAGTACTTCAGACTAGCTGCACCTCCACCAGCTACCCTGCAGTCTACAAAGTACTTCAGACTAGCTGCACCTCCACCAGCTACCCTGCAGTCTACAAAGTACTTCAGACTAGCTGCACCTCCACCAGCTACCCTGCAGTCTACAAAGTACTTCAGACTAGCTGCACCTCCACCAGCTACCCTGCAGTCTACAAAGTACTTCAGACTAGCTGCACCTCCACCAGCTACCCTGCAGTCTACAAAGTACTTCAGACTAGCTGCACCTCCACCAGCTACCCTGCAGTCTACAAAGTACTTCAGACTAGCTGCACCTCCACCAGCTACCCTGCAGTCTACAAAGTACTTCAGACTAGCTGCACCTCCACCAGCTACCCTGCAGTCTACAAAGTACTTCAGACTAGCTGCACCTCCACCAGCTACCCTGCAGTCTACAAAGTACTTCAGACTAGCTGCACCTCCACCAGCTACCCTGCAGTCTACAAAGTACTTCAGACTAGCTGCACCTCCACCAGCTACCCTGCAGTCTACAAAGTACTTCAGACTAGCTGCACCTCCACCAGCTACCCTGCAGTCTACAAAGTACTTCAGACTAGCTGCACCTCCACCAGCTACCCTGCAGTCTACAAAGTACTTCAGACTAGCTGCACCTCCACCAGCTACCCTGCAGTCTACAAAGTACTTCAGACTAGCTGCACCTCCACCAGCTACCCTGCAGTCTACAAAGTACTTCAGACTAGCTGCACCTCCACCAGCTACCCTGCAGTCTACAAAGTACTTCAGACTAGCTGCACCTCCACCAGCTACCCTGCAGTCTACAAAGTACTTCAGACTAGCTGCACCTCCACCAGCTACCCTGCAGTCTACAAAGTACTTCAGACTAGCTGCACCTCCACCAGCTACCCTGCAGTCTACAAAGTACTTCAGACTAGCTGCACCTCCACCAGCTACCCTGCAGTCTACAAAGTACTTCAGACTAGCTGCACCTCCACCAGCTACCCTGCAGTCTACAAAGTACTTCAGACTAGCTGCACCTCCACCAGCTACCCTGCAGTCTACAAAGTACTTCAGACTAGCTGCACCTCCACCAGCTACCCTGCAGTCTACAAAGTACTTCAGACTAGCTGCACCTCCACCAGCTACCCTGCAGTCTACAAAGTACTTCAGACTAGCTGCACCTCCACCAGCTACCCTGCAGTCTACAAAGTACTTCAGACTAGCTGCACCTCCACCAGCTACCCTGCAGTCTACAAAGTACTTCAGACTAGCTGCACCTCCACCAGCTACCCTGCAGTCTACAAAGTACTTCAGACTAGCTGCACCTCCACCAGCTACCCTGCAGTCTACAAAGTACTTCAGACTAGCTGCACCTCCACCAGCTACCCTGCAGTCTACAAAGTACTTCAGACTAGCTGCACCTCCACCAGCTACCCTGCAGTCTACAAAGTACTTCAGACTAGCTGCACCTCCACCAGCTACCCTGCAGTCTACAAAGTACTTCAGACTAGCTGCACCTCCACCAGCTACCCTGCAGTCTACAAAGTACTTCAGACTAGCTGCACCTCCACCAGCTACCCTGCAGTCTACAAAGTACTTCAGACTAGCTGCACCTCCACCAGCTACCCTGCAGTCTACAAAGTACTTCAGACTAGCTGCACCTCCACCAGCTACCCTGCAGTCTACAAAGTACTTCAGACTAGCTGCACCTCCACCAGCTACCCTGCAGTCTACAAAGTACTTCAGACTAGCTGCACCTCCACCAGCTACCCTGCAGTCTACAAAGTACTTCAGACTAGCTGCACCTCCACCAGCTACCCTGCAGTCTACAAAGTACTTCAGACTAGCTGCACCTCCACCAGCTACCCTGCAGTCTACAAAGTACTTCAGACTAGCTGCACCTCCACCAGCTACCCTGCAGTCTACAAAGTACTTCAGACTAGCTGCACCTCCACCAGCTACCCTGCAGTCTACAAAGTACTTCAGACTAGCTGCACCTCCACCAGCTACCCTGCAGTCTACAAAGTACTTCAGACTAGCTGCACCTCCACCAGCTACCCTGCAGTCTACAAAGTACTTCAGACTAGCTGCACCTCCACCAGCTACCCTGCAGTCTACAAAGTACTTCAGACTAGCTGCACCTCCACCAGCTACCCTGCAGTCTACAAAGTACTTCAGACTAGCTGCACCTCCACCAGCTACCCTGCAGTCTACAAAGTACTTCAGACTAGCTGCACCTCCACCAGCTACCCTGCAGTCTACAAAGTACTTCAGACTAGCTGCACCTCCACCAGCTACCCTGCAGTCTACAAAGTACTTCAGACTAGCTGCACCTCCACCAGCTACCCTGCAGTCTACAAAGTACTTCAGACTAGCTGCACCTCCACCAGCTACCCTGCAGTCTACAAAGTACTTCAGACTAGCTGCACCTCCACCAGCTACCCTGCAGTCTACAAAGTACTTCAGACTAGCTGCACCTCCACCAGCTACCCTGCAGTCTACAAAGTACTTCAGACTAGCTGCACCTCCACCAGCTACCCTGCAGTCTACAAAGTACTTCAGACTAGCTGCACCTCCACCAGCTACCCTGCAGTCTACAAAGTACTTCAGACTAGCTGCACCTCCACCAGCTACCCTGCAGTCTACAAAGTACTTCAGACTAGCTGCACCTCCACCAGCTACCCTGCAGTCTACAAAGTACTTCAGACTAGCTGCACCTCCACCAGCTACCCTGCAGTCTACAAAGTACTTCAGACTAGCTGCACCTCCACCAGCTACCCTGCAGTCTACAAAGTACTTCAGACTAGCTGCACCTCCACCAGCTACCCTGCAGTCTACAAAGTACTTCAGACTAGCTGCACCTCCACCAGCTACCCTGCAGTCTACAAAGTACTTCAGACTAGCTGCACCTCCACCAGCTACCCTGCAGTCTACAAAGTACTTCAGACTAGCTGCACCTCCACCAGCTACCCTGCAGTCTACAAAGTACTTCAGACTAGCTGCACCTCCACCAGCTACCCTGCAGTCTACAAAGTACTTCAGACTAGCTGCACCTCCACCAGCTACCCTGCAGTCTACAAAGTACTTCAGACTAGCTGCACCTCCACCAGCTACCCTGCAGTCTACAAAGTACTTCAGACTAGCTGCACCTCCACCAGCTACCCTGCAGTCTACAAAGTACTTCAGACTAGCTGCACCTCCACCAGCTACCCTGCAGTCTACAAAGTACTTCAGACTAGCTGCACCTCCACCAGCTACCCTGCAGTCTACAAAGTACTTCAGACTAGCTGCACCTCCACCAGCTACCCTGCAGTCTACAAAGTACTTCAGACTAGCTGCACCTCCACCAGCTACCCTGCAGTCTACAAAGTACTTCAGACTAGCTGCACCTCCACCAGCTACCCTGCAGTCTACAAAGTACTTCAGACTAGCTGCACCTCCACCAGCTACCCTGCAGTCTACAAAGTACTTCAGACTAGCTGCACCTCCACCAGCTACCCTGCAGTCTACAAAGTACTTCAGACTAGCTGCACCTCCACCAGCTACCCTGCAGTCTACAAAGTACTTCAGACTAGCTGCACCTCCACCAGCTACCCTGCAGTCTACAAAGTACTTCAGACTAGCTGCACCTCCACCAGCTACCCTGCAGTCTACAAAGTACTTCAGACTAGCTGCACCTCCACCAGCTACCCTGCAGTCTACAAAGTACTTCAGACTAGCTGCACCTCCACCAGCTACCCTGCAGTCTACAAAGTACTTCAGACTAGCTGCACCTCCACCAGCTACCCTGCAGTCTACAAAGTACTTCAGACTAGCTGCACCTCCACCAGCTACCCTGCAGTCTACAAAGTACTTCAGACTAGCTGCACCTCCACCAGCTACCCTGCAGTCTACAAAGTACTTCAGACTAGCTGCACCTCCACCAGCTACCCTGCAGTCTACAAAGTACTTCAGACTAGCTGCACCTCCACCAGCTACCCTGCAGTCTACAAAGTACTTCAGACTAGCTGCACCTCCACCAGCTACCCTGCAGTCTACAAAGTACTTCAGACTAGCTGCACCTCCACCAGCTACCCTGCAGTCTACAAAGTACTTCAGACTAGCTGCACCTCCACCAGCTACCCTGCAGTCTACAAAGTACTTCAGACTAGCTGCTCCTCCACCAGCTACCCTGCAGTCTACAAAGTACTTCAGACTAGCTGCACCTCCACCAGCTACCCTGCAGTCTACAAAGTACTTCAGACTAGCTGCACCTCCACCAGCTACCCTGCAGTCTACAAAGTACTTCAGACTAGCTGCTCCTCCACCAGCTACCCTGCAGTCTACAAAGTACTTCAGACTAGCTGCACCTCCACCAGCTACCCTGCAGTCTACAAAGTACTTCAGACTAGCTGCACCTCCACCAGCTACCCTGCAGTCTACAAAGTACTTCAGACTAGCTGCACCTCCACCAGCTACCCTGCAGTCTACAAAGTACTTCAGACTAGCTGCTCCTCCACCAGCTACCCTGCAGTCTACAAAGTACTTCAGACTAGCTGCACCTCCACCAGCTACCCTGCAGTCTACAAAGTACTTCAGACTAGCTGCACCTCCACCAGCTACCCTGCAGTCTACAAAGTACTTCAGACTAGCTGCACCTCCACCAGCTACCCTGCAGTCTACAAAGTACTTCAGACTAGCTGCACCTCCACCAGCTACCCTGCAGTCTACAAAGTACTTCAGACTAGCTGCACCTCCACCAGCTACCCTGCAGTCTACAAAGTACTTCAGACTAGCTGCACCTCCACCAGCTACCCTGCAGTCTACAAAGTACTTCAGACTAGCTGCACCTTCACCAGCTACCCTGCAGTCTACAAAGTACTTCAGACTAGCTGCACCTCCACCAGCTACCCTGCAGTCTACAAAGTACTTCAGACTAGCTGCACCTCCACCAGCTACCCTGCAGTCTACAAAGTACTTCAGACTAGCTGCACCTCCACCAGCTACCCTGCAGTCTACAAAGTACTTCAGACTAGCTGCTCCTCCACCAGCTACCCTGCAGTCTACAAAGTACTTCAGACTAGCTGCACCTTCACCAGCTCTGAGAACATTTTCATGATCAATCATTATAAAACACATCATATATATTATTCTGAAATGGACCGATCAATCAACGACTACTTTCACTGTCGCTACTTTAACCTGTTCCACCCCGAGCCTGTTTTTCAGGTCTCAGGCTCGAAAAGGACATTCCCAGAACAAATGACTATATCTTCCTTTTCTAAAAGGGGTAAATTAATAATCTTTTTTCTCAAAGCAATGATACACCTGTGAGTTGGATGTAGAAAAGTCAAAAATCAATATAGATGTTTTCATTTTAAAGTAAATTCACATTGATCATAGTCAAAAAATATAAATTATAGTTTCCGTACAAAAAAACCCCATTACTTATTTTCATTTCATTTCAAACCTTTATTTAACCAGATTGGTCGCATTGAGATCATAGATCTCTTTTTCAAGGGAGACCTGCACCTTCTAGTGAAAACCAGCCCATAGGGGCGCCGCCCCACCTCTTCCCACATTAAACAAATTAAATAAAAAAATATATATATTTAAAAAAAATATATATATATATATATTTTTTATTTTTAATGAACAAGGTCAATATTATATAATTGATATCAGTAAAATGTATAATCTACAATAGAATATCGTTTAAAATTGTGTTACGATAAGTCACATGTTTCCTGCCTGGCCTTGCCCGTGTATCATTGCCCTCTCTCGTCTGGGCGCTAAGAGAGGAGCCCTCAACCAGTGCAGCAGCAGCCACTAGCAGCTGACTGTTGCTATCTGTAAACTATGCCTCCGAAACATCATTTCAGCCAATCAGCGTCGTCAAATCTGATGACCACCGGGCGCCAATGTCAGCGCCCGGTGCAGGGTTATGGCTGGAAAGGATCCGTCTTGTGTAAAACTCTTGCGAGAGTTTGCGAGTCACGTGGCTGAATGTTTACGTTTGGCAGGCAGCCTTTCAGTTACGATCGTTCACATCAGTGGGCCACAGCAATGATGGTGAGAAGCTAACTATCTATTAATGATGTCAATTACAGGGAGTGTGATTGTAACTGTGTGTGCGACCAGCTGGATGCAAACAGGTAGACGCTGTCTTTTGTTTCCCATGCTTGCTCTTCAAACAGCCGGGGACAGATACTATGTGCCCGTGATAAATAAACACACACACACACACACATATTATTGTATACAGTATAGTTGAGTTTTGACAGCATCCATCAAACTAGATTTGTTGCCTTAATGGTCTGTTTTCTAGTATGTCTGTGTTTCTGAACCACGGCTGTGTCTGCATATAATGTTCGTATTTAGTTGGGATAGCAGACAAAAAGCTTTAGGAATCCAAACTATAACATATAATAAGTACCCTGTATCAAGACTGATGCAAAACAAGTGAAAAAGAACCCACCTCTGGGGTCATTTGGGTGGATTTGCCATCTCTGGAACCCATCGGTCGATGTTGGTGATTGACACCTCTTTTGAACCAATAGAGCCAATAGAATCGAGGGGATGTTCCTAAATCCATCTAAACATTACCATTGGTGAATGAGACTGATGCGCAGCCAGCATGCCCAAAACCAGAAGCTCTCATACACTGAAAACTCTGTTTATTGACATAAATGTGATGATGGATTATCAGTAATCATTTCAAAGTGAGAGAGACATTAGATTAACCTTCAGCAGCGTTTATATGCGTGTTAATGCCCTTGAACACAACGTTTGATCAGAAAACAGCAAAGGTAAGGTTGGTCGCACAGTGATGATACTTATACCATTGGAATCTCAGCTTTCATATGATATCTAGTTTGTGCAGATTGCATGAAGTATAAAAATATTGCTACCGTGAGTTATGTGCTAAGTGCGTTAGCACTCTTTCGCTTAATGCTAATTCAGACGCTCGGCGTTAGAGTTGTGTTTTGTTTCGGTAAGAACATTTCATATCCTCAGTTAGCTGAGTTTCTTCCCGTTAAGTGGGTATGACACATTAATAGGTTGTTAAATGTTAAGAAGCCCTGACACACAGTTTTGCATGGGGTTTAACAGGTTAACTATATTTTGATGCTCATACTTTAGTATTATTACTTGAGTAACATTTGCAATGCAGAACTTTTCTTTAGTACTTTCTATACTCTGGTACTGCTAATATTATTAAGTACACGATCTGAGTACTTCTCCCAGCTTCCTGCTGCAGTAGAAGCAGATTAGAATCCGGCCTGTGGTGCCTCTAAAAATGGCAAACTGGACCGTGTGTGTGTGTGTGTGTGTGTGGTGTGTGTGTGTGTGTGTGTGTGTGTGTTGTACCGATGCCGCTGAGTGCCAGCTGCAGCTCCAGAGTGAAGGCTGTGAGGGGGACGTCCTCAGACACCGGCAGGATGGACACAGTGGACAGGTTTGAGGCTGGGTTCCCAACATCCCACTTGCTGGTGGGGGTGTGGAGGGCCAGCCCACGAGCTGCAGGGCAGAGGAGGACTTTTCTCACTCCATATTTTAGGCAGAAAATAACTTTTTGGTTCGCATCATTCAATAAAAAACAATGTCTACTGAGTAAATCTTCCTTATTTATCTATTCTGCATTCTTGTATCTTAATCCATGCTAAAAGCTTAATTGATCTCCACATGATAACTGATTCATATCAGCTGTTATAATGATACCCCAAAAGGGCAACAGATGTATTAAAGTCAACTCTTGTGACGTTGAACCACAGACATTGAACAGACCTGACATCCCAGGAGATGGAGCTATGCATTATTCTCCAAGAGTCTTTCATTAAATAACGGACCCTGAGTCAAATGTAACCAAGCGCTTCAGCTCAGCTCTAATGTTGATTACCAAATCAAAAATATTATATATTATATATTTTATAATATTAATACCATTGCTACATAATTCTCCAAGCATGTATTTTGTTAATGCACCTAAATATGTTTGAGACATTACACCTGGCACTCACACAAACAAATAAAACTACTGTAAGACTGAAACTAAATATATAAAAAACCTAAAACAAAACGTGCATACACACTGTAGTCCAGGGGTGTCCACATTTGTTTACTGAGGGCCACATACGTAAAAGCATACGAAGGGCTGGGCCCCTCAATGGGAAGGGCATTTTTCAAGCTGGTTATGGAAATAAGTTCTTTGGTTATTTTTATCAACTCATATTTGTTTGAAAATGTTCTCAACTTTAAGTTTCTGAATTAAAAAATGTGGGCTTATTAAAACATGAATGCTACTGTTTAATATATGTTTACATATTTAAGAAGTACATTATAAGAAGTTCACGTGTGGGCCATATTCCATTAGACTTTTAGAATTAGCTGCGGGCTAACAAAACGGGGGATGTAGTTACCAGCCAGAGGTCCGCTGACCTGCTGCATGTTGCCCAGGATCTTCTCTCCCAGCAGGTGGATGAGCCTGGTCACCACCTGAGGATACCTCCTCTTGATGGAGTTCAGAGCGCCTTCAGGGAGCTTGGCGAGCTCCGAGTCCCGGATGGCGTGCACCGTAGTGGCTCGGTTCATGTGGGTCAGCGCCTCCACCTGCACAGGACACACAACAGCTGCTTGAATGAAGTTTAAGCACAAGTTGTTGTTAACATGTTTACCCCCTGTACAGTGTGCTTTGCGGGGAAGAGTTTCCCCTTTAACCTGTGTAGCACATGCACAGTTTTGGTTCAGTATGTGGAAGTTGTCGGTTGATGATGTGCGAGCTCAATAAAGCAGTTAAAGTATACAAACGTTGTGTTTATTACGTTTAACATCGGTAGCAGAGGATGGTTTCTAACTATAAAACCCTGCCAAAGATTGACGAAGCCATGCCCTACGAGTGTTGGAAACATGAAGTCAATGTCTGGAGACGTGTTACAGAGCTCGACAAAAAGGAGGAAAAAGACCGAAAGTATGAAGCCTACTCGCATTTTGACGGCATTTCAAAGGACAGTGCCGTGTCCATGGCGACTACATGATTGACTTTGAACAGAGATACAACCGGATGAAAAAGTATAACATGGTGTTTCCTGATGCTGTGCAACTGGCATTGATGAACGGGTGAATAGGAATATTTCTGACTGAGTCGATGGGTCAGCCATTATTGACACTTCTTACAGTATGTGGGGAGAAAAGGCTAGAAAACTACATGGAGGAACTTAGCCAAGAACAAGTTCATCAGATGCTGCGAACCGAAACTCCCAGTGGCAGGCCATTTCAATTTGGTGATGGAAATGTAGTGAACTCTCCAAGAAAAGCAAAACGACCAGCTAAAACAGGAAAGACAAAGTGCAGTGTTGAAGCTGAAGTGGTTTCAGCTGATATTCCACTTCTCCTAAGCAAAACGTCCCTGAACACGGAACAGTTTTGGACATGGAAAAGGACAGTGCTTAGATGTTTAAGCAGCCTGTACCTCTCGAGTTCACCAGTTCTGGCCTCGACTATGTTGACATCAGAGACAAAGACACAGAGAAGGGACTAGTTGTAGATGACAACAACGTTCTTGTAGTCACAAAAACATGTCTACTCGTCGTGAGAAGTAGCAAGTTCTCCTGAAACTCTACAAACAGTTTGGCCACGCATCAGCAGATCCACGACAAAGACTCATCGAAAGCTCTGGAATTAAAGACAGGGAACGTGTCAGTATTTTGGAACAAACAGTACGTAACTGTGACACGTGCCGGAGGTACAGCAGGACCAAGCCAAAGCCTGCTGTGGGTTTGCCTCGAGCCTCGGAGTACAATGAGACAGTAGCAGTGGACCTCCATGAAGTGGAACCTGGTGTGTGGTACCTCCATATCATCGAACACTTTACACGTTTCAGTGCAGGGAACATTGTGAAGACAAACATTTCCCTTTTCAACTCCTTCATTCGCTCATGGATAAGTGTCCACAGCCCGCTACAGCGTCTTTACAGTGACGATGGAGGATAATTCAATCATAAGGAGATCAGAAACGCACTAAAGCTGTTGATCTTACTACGTTTGTGAGGCGATTTGCTGAACAGGATGGTAATCGCCGCATTCAGCTTATACTGTAGGCAACTTGATGCTCTGCTCACGGATGAGTCGATGAGCATACAAAACTGTTAGGATGATGACCGTACGTGTGTAAATATGTATTTTTCTTTGAGGGGATCTGCCCCCAAAAAAAGTGTTTTTAAGTCCTGAGAAAGTCAAATAAGACGGTGTGTAAAACTTCACTGCCCAGCCAAAAGAAAGTAACCACTTTGATTTAACTAGGCCAGCAGGTAAGGCCTACTGGATAATAATACCCCTGCATTATAGCAACAACAACAATAATAATAATATCAATAATAATTGGGAGGGGGGGCGCGGCTGTTCTTCTGTTCTCTGAGGGGAGGCTCACCTTCCCACACTTTGAAAACCCCTGCTCTTGACGGTGTCATGTTAACACACAGGACGAGGAAAAGCAAACGATACAAGATGATCCCGACAGACAGGCAGAAAGTGAGGACATTACTTTCGTCAATGCAGCACATAGCCATCAGCCATATTCAGTCGATGTAGGAGAAGTACTACACTCACCCATGACACATACAGACTGAGACACAGCACAATGTATACGTGAACCCTGTGACTTCTTCAGGTGTAAAGTTGAAAGCATGTCAGACTGTAACATTTACAGCGATTACGGTGTTCCACATCGAGCCACAGTTTGAGGCAGAGGCAAAGCCACAGGTAAGCACAACCACTGGTATAACCGGCAACATCTTGAATCTGATGGCAGTGATGGAAAAAAGGAGTCACTTGACTTGTCACTTGTTGATAGTCTTAACATTGAAAGTGAACATATGGATTCTGATGTACTTATAGCGAAAGACTCTCATTTGATGCAGCTAAACAGGAAGAAATAATCAACTGGCAGAATAATTATATTTTTGAATGAATTGAAGATGCAGGGCAGAAATGCATCGCCACAAGATGGGTCTGCAGTCTCAAAGAAACTTCCAAAGGCATTGTGCCCGAAGCTAGACTTGTAGCCTGAGGTTTTGAACAAGTTAATGTCCATGAGTTACAGAGAGATTCCCCAACCTTTGCTTCAGAATCACTTAGACTGCTGTTAGCAGTGATTTGTGGCAAGTCTATTCTATGGACATCAAATCAGCATTTTTGCAAGGCATGGAGCTGTCAAGAGATATTTACTCTATTACTCTACTGAAGTCTGACGTCCATGTTGGACGTGAGGAGAACGAACATTTCTGCTATGCGGGGATGGATTGTACTACTCTTAAAGGGGTAGTTCAGGTACATCAGCAACGTTACATTGACAACCTACAGCTGCTACATTTACAAGCAGCACGTGCTGTACAGAGGCAGCCCCCCTTAATGAAACTGAAAAAGAGGTCAAAAGTAGGACAGATAGTATTCGTTGCTAAGCAGACCAGACCAGATGTCATGTTTAACACTTGTAGTTTAGCATCAGATATTAAAAATGCTACAGTACAGTCTGTCCATGAAGTGAATAAAGTTGTCTGTAAACTTAAGTCAGAAAAGGTGACCCTCAAGTTTCAACATTAGGGTGACAATAAGTCTCTTAACCTCTTTTCTTTCAGTGGTGTTACCCGTGGCAACCTGTCAGACGGAGGTCAGATGCAATAGATAATGCTATCAACCCTCTTTGCTCACCACTGGAGATATTGGCCCGCCTCCAGCACATCCACCTCCATTCATCACATCCAGTGCCAGGAGAGCTAATCCACATCTCCTCAAAGCCGGATCACTTCCTATTGATCGCCAAAGACTATTAAAATGTCTTTCATATCACGCCCGTGTCAACACGTTTTCTTTTAACAAAAAACAAAGCCTCCCTGATTGAACTGTCCCCAGTTTGTCAATGGAGCGTCTAATCAGCAGTTTGTGAACACTCACCACACCAATGAGATCCCCACGGCCATACTCTCCAGCCAGCTCCTTTTTCCCATCATCCTTTGCAATGACAGAGCGCAGTCGGCCACTCAGCACGATGAAGGTGCTGTCTGACTTGTCCCCCTGTCTGAAACCAATGAGGAATGAAAAGATTCAACATCTCCCCACATTTTCATTCATTTAGTTAGAATTATTGTGTCTTTCTCTTAATGGCTTTAAAATGAAGGTTTGTGAAATGAATGCAGTATACTCTAAAAGTAAAACAAATCATAATCATACAATTAAATCATAAAAATAGCACTTTTTCTTGCACTCAAGTTCACCTGCAATAAAACATCACCACAGTCAACAAGAGAACACACATATATGCTATCGTTGTATTGGCATGACTGATTTTTAAAATGATTGTCTTTAGTTGCATGCTTTTGTTAGTCGTTCTAGTCTCACCAATGTACAAAATGAACATTGGACATAAATGATGAGGATAAGCTTAACAAAGGAGTGTTTTCATGGTTTATTTCATATAAATATATCTAATTAGTGTTGATGTGAGTTGTGTCAGTATTTAATGGTAAACACCTGTAAACAGCACGGCCAGCCTCCACAGCCATCCAGTCCAGGGCGAAGTCAATCTGCCGGACGAAAGGCGAGACCCTCTTCACCACAGTGTGAGCGACGTTCAGCACCACGCGGGGATCCTCGCGCATCATCCTGCAACGTTCAAAAACATGCGTCCAGTGGTGTGAGGAGAAGAACACACTTACATGTTTGTGAGCGTCAAGAGTCAAAAGAGGTTTCTCATTTCTCCAACTCCCCTCCTCGACTCCTATCCTCCTGTCTTAGTCCCGCCCACAGGAGATGCGAGCGGAGGACTGAGGAGGGGAGCCGAGGGAGAGGAGGGGAGCCGAGGAGAGAGGGGAGCCGAGGAGGAGGGGAGGCAGCAGGCGGTTCGAGAAATGAGAACTCCTCTCCTCTGAGCGGTCATCTTAAAGAGACGTCCATTAATGATGACAGGAGGCAGCAGCCTCTGTCTGATGGACACCCATTAAAAGGTATACATAAAACAGTAAATATATTAAAAAGAACAGTCATGTTGGTATGTCTAGTCTAGTAGACCTCTAAATGGATGAATCTAAATATATTAGAAGAGTACAAATAAATACAGTAGTGCTATTAACTGTCCGTAGCAGCGTAGTAGAAAAGCGGGATCTTACTCATAGAAGTGGGCCTTCGATATGGAGAGGAAGGTGCAGTCTCTGTGAGCTCGGACGGTGAAGATGAGGGGCTCCCCCGTGAGGACGGCCAGGTGACCCACCATCTCTCCCGGGTGGGACACAAACAGCAGGGACTCCTCCTCGCGATCTATCATACGCTGGTACACATGGAGCGCCCCCGAGATGATAAACGCCACACTTGCATCCTGGAAGAGAGGTGGAGAAGATGGAAATGTTCTTTACCTGGATACATCCACATGTCCTGGATGGACATCCTCGTGGATTCATCTTCCTATTACACACATGCATTTCCAAACATCTGGACTACCTATGTTGTAAGTGTATTATCTTTTCAATTTGCACACGGCATCTATTGCACGTCTGTCCGTCCTGGGAGAGGGATCCCTCCTCTGTTGCTCTCCCTGAGGTTTCTCCATGTTTCCCTTTAAACTGGGTTTTCTTCGGAAGTGTTTTCCTTGTACGATGTGAGGGTCTAAGGACAGAGCGTCTAAGACAGAGGGTCTAAGGACAGGGTGTCGTATTGTCATACTGATATTCTGTACACACTGTGAAGACCACTGAGACAAATGTGACATTTGTGATATTGGGCTGTAAATAAACATTGATTGATTGATTGATGATACATGTTTGTATGAATACAGGTAGTGCTGGAGCTATATATTGGTTTATGTTATTATATAATTAAAAAAATTATTTTCTAGCTGTTTTTGTTATGGTAAATTAATCATTATTTATCTTAATTATTTTTAGTTGAAGTCATTCTTTATGCTTTTATTTTAAAGGAGGTTTTTGGCACCGGGTTAGTTGGGCATCTTGTTTTTTACCAGGAGAAACTATAGGTTACTAGCGTAACCCCGGTGTCAGAGTAACATGAGTGAGATGTCTCACTATGGGATGTGCCTCCCCGCGTATACCTCAGAAGCATCAATTTCATTACGCCATCTCACACATCTTACTCTGAGACCGGGGTTACGCTAGTAACCTATAGTTCTCATTCATAACATTGGCTTCGATGTCTCACTATGGGATATGGAGACTCCCCTATTGCCAAACATGCTTATTTCGAGAAAAAACAGGGCACAAACTGGACACAGCAAATTAGACCGCTGTTCTTCAGAAGAATATAACGTTGAAGAAAATGCCGCAAGGTCAACGGGGGAGCATGAGCCAACCACCTTAGGCACAAAAGCAGGGTTAGGTTTCAGCAACGATCTTGCTTGCCCCAGGGCAAACTGAGTGCACGAAGGATGCGCAGAGAGCGCATGAAAAAAACAAAACCTTAGCGTTAAAAACAGAATCGAGTGCTGGTGTGCTAATATCCAGATATGCTCCAGTCTATGGTGAAGAGCGGAGGCTCAAAGCAAGTGGAGCTGGCAAGCGTCCCGCGACCGAAAGTTAGCTTGAAGTGGTTCAGTCTATGGACAGTTAAGCTAGCCAGGCTAAGAGGTGTTTTCACGCTGCGTTGTAGCAGGGTGTTTGGATTCCTTGACGATTCCTTGACGATCCCCTGACGTTGTGGTCAAGATCACCAGCCAATCAGGATTGGCTTGATTAGATTGAGGCTTCTGAGGTATACGCGGGGAAGCGCATCCCATAGTGACACAGAATTGCCACAAAGGAAGAAAGGTGTTCGATGTATATTATTGGAAATACTACAATAAATGGAAGAAAGAATATTCTGCCTCAGGGCCGGACCTTGGCATAGGCAGTATAGGCGAATGTTAAGAGCGCATTAACCCATCGGGGGCGCCAAAAAGTTGGGGTGACACACAATTAACTATTGCGTACCCCCCACCCCCCCCAGAGGTTTATGTGAAATAGTTCTTTTTTTTAAAGGATGGTTTTAGTGTGCAATTATAGGTTTTCATTTTGTATTTGTGTTAATTTTAAATAAATCAAACATAAAAAAACATATATACAGCTTCCGTGTGCTTTTATTAACATTGGAATTTACTGTGTAAGCGGCCACGGGGGTTGAGCTTTAGAGAGCTCTCTCCTGAAAGACTGAGCGGCTTTGATAACCTCAGCTCAGTGAGGTAAAGGAACACATTTATATGATCATTATAGTTATAAAAAAACAAGAGAATAGATGTATAAAATACTATGACAGCAAAAAAAAGTTGATATTAATAAACAAAAATACAGTTTAAAAGGAGAGTGATTTGTAAAATATCCATAAAGAAAAAGTACATCTGTTTACAGTTCTGTTTCATATGGCTGTTGAGAGAAGTATCCATAGATCTCCTCATGTTGCTCTCAAAGTGCACCAGATTGAAGCTTTTTACTTCAATATATATATATATATCTTCCCGGGGAGCATGCCCCCGGACCCCCCTAGAGGAAGTGAGGACCCCCCCCCACTTAAATGATGTTCAAATGGATAGGATACTAAATACATTTGCACACATCTTGTGTCCATATCTTTCTGTGTTGTAGTCATGCGCGAGTCACATTGAGTGTTTGCTTTGGGGGGGGGGCGCCAGCTAAAATCTTGCCTGGGGAAGCAAATTGCTCAGGGCCCTGTTCTGCCTGGACAGTCAATTCCATTATTGTTAATTCCTCCTTTTGCCTTGATGACAGCTTTGCACACTCTTGGCTTCTCTCAGTCAGCTTCATGAGGTCGTCTCCTGGAATGGTTTTCAATGAACACGTGCGCCTTGTCAAGAGTCAATGTGTGGAATGACTTGTCTTCTGGATGTGTTTGAGACCATCAGTTGTGTTGAGCAGAGGTAGAGCTAGTGCACAGTGGAAAGCCCTATGACTACTGTTGTAATCCATATTATGGCAAGAACCACTCAACTCAGTAAAGAGAAACGACCGTCCATCATCACTTTAAGAAATGAAGGCCAGTCGATCCGGAAAATGTCAAGAACTTTGAATGTTTCCTCAAGTGCAGTCTCAAAAACCATCAAACGCTATGATGAGACTGGCTCTCATGAGGACCCCCCGGGAAAGGAAGAGCAATAGTTACCTCTGCTGCAGAGGATAAACACATCAGAGTTACCAGCCTCAGAAAGCACACATTAAAGCACCTCAGATTAGAGCCCACATAAATGATCCCAGAGCTCAAGTAGCAGACAAATCTCAACATCCACTGTTCAGAGGAGACCGCGTGAATCAGGCCTTCATGGTCCAATTACTGCAAAGAAGCCACGACTGAGGATGAACAACACGAAGAAGAGAATTGTTTGGGCCAAGAAACACAAGGACTCGACATTAAACCAGTGTAAACTGTACTTTGGTCTGATTAGTCCACATTTTAGATGTTTGGTTCCAACCGCCGTGTCTTTGTGAGACACAGAGAAGGTGAGCGGATGGTTTCTGAAGCATGGAGGAGGAAGTGTGATGGTGTGGGGGGGCTTTGCTGGGGACGCAGTTGGTGATTTATTCAAAATGCAAGGCACACTTAATCAGCATGGCTCCCGAAGCATTCTGCAGCGCCATCTGGTTTGCTCTTAGTGGGACCATCATTTGTTTTTGAACAAAACAATGACCCCAAACACACCTCCAAGCTATGTAAGAGCTATTTGACCAGGAAGAAAAGTGATTGAGTCTGCGTCAGATGACCTGGCCTCCACAATCACCATACCTCCACCCAATTGAGATGGTTTGGGATCAGTTGGACCGCAGAGTGAAGGAAAAGCAGCCAACAAGTGCTCAGCACCTCTGGGAAGTCCTTCAAGACTGTTGGAAAAGCATTCCAGGTGACGACCTCATGAAAATGACTGAGAGAAGCCAAGAGTGTGCAAAGCAATCATCAAGGCAAAAGGGGGCTACTCTGAAGAATCTAAAATATAAATCATATTCTGGATTGTTTAACACTTTTCTGTTTACTAGATAATTCCATATGTATTATTTTATAGTTGTAATGTCTTCAGTATTCATCTACAATCTAAAAAATAATTAAAAAATAAATAAAAACCTTCGAATGAGAAGGTGTGTCCAAACTTTTGACTGGTACTGTATTGTATCTTTAGCTCTGTAAGTATACCAGAATATTTCAGATGGGCTAAGAATCAAAACAAATTAACACTCAAGTGGACAAATCAGAAGCGTTGTCAAAGTGGGATGTTGTTGCTTATAGAGGGAAATAATGCCCATAAAGGAATAAAAGACATCCTTAAGCAGTTAAATATGAAATAATCATAGCCTTGTCTCTGTGTGGAAAACGTGGACATTATTTGTTGAAGATACACTTGCACTTTGTTCTTTGATGAAGTGTGTGTTCCACAAAGCGTCTCTGTCAGTCGGTCCTTCACACTGACCTGGTCTCCCTGGTGAGCCACCACAGTGCCGGCTTTGACTTGCCGAAGATTAACTCTCCCCTCCAAAAGATGGGGGTCCTGATCAAAAACAAACACAAAAGCAGGGATATGTCTTCTTAGAAACAGTAACATCTTTATCAGTCTTTCACTTTTGCTTTTACATTTCCATTTTTGAAACAATTGTGGATTTCGTGTGCTGAATAATCGTACAGTGAATAAAGTCTGTCCCCTACCTGTAGTTGGATGACATGGAGCAGATCCTTTTTGGCAGCTTGGAAAATGGCGTTAACTTTGTTGTGCTGGACATTTTCTGCTCCAGCTTCACTGTAGTGGTAAACAGCTGATGGCGTGTGCTGCAGGGTCACACTCTTCTTGAGTATCGACTGAGGAGACAGGAAAGTGAATTTGTGACATTAGCAACAAACTAAACCATAAACTAAACACATATTCTAAGTTAGAATGACCTTGTAGTGTTGTAAAATGGGCCATTAAAGGGACTGCCTAACATGGTAGTGCCTAAACGAAGTATGGTGTAATGCAACGTAACAAGATGCGATGCGGGACTTGCACATGCTAGATATCGATTCCGACTCACAGAAAACTAAAGCAAACAAAACAGAAAAAAGGTAAAATAAAGTGAACTGAATGTAACTAAACATAACTAGACTAAACTGAATTAAACTATCTAGGTATAACAAAACAAAACTGAACTAAATCAAACTAATCATAACTAGACTAACTACTTAGCTAGATAAGCAGAACTAAACTTGACTCATCTCACGAAACTGAACAAAAGCAAACAAAGCTTAAAGGTCCCATGTCATGGCCATTTCTACTGATCATGATTCCATTGTTGAGCTCCACTAGAATAGATTTACATTGTTCAATGTTCCAAACTCACATTGGTTTCTCACAGCCTCTCTGTATAGTCTGTGTATTCACTCTCTGTCCTACACGCCTTGTTGGAGCTCCTGCCCCCACCCCTCCCCGTGAGCCCAGTGTGCTCTGATTGGTCAGCTCGCCCACTCTGTTCTGATGAGTCCACCACCGTTACAGCGGAACATCAGTGATTATGTGTTACAATGGCGTTAGCAACCAGAATGACAAACATTTGGACCAATTGGTCCATTTGGATGGTCGTTACGTCCCTTGGTTCCCGGAAGAAAACAATGGAAAAAGAGAAATGTCCACCGAGGCGTTCTGGGGCAGCACAGACAGGTCTTCTCTGTGTTAGAGTTTTACTCCCTACAGGGTGCACTTTGAGGGGTTGTGACTCTGCAGACCGTTTACATGCAGAAAGACCTTCATAACACAAGGGGACGGGTGATAACCGGAAAAGCATGACATGGGACCTCTAATGAACACTAAACTTAAACTCAAACTAAATTCAATTAAACCAAACTAAACTAAACATAACAAGACTATACTCAATCTAAACTAAACTAAACTCCAAGTAAACTAAACTGAACTGAAACTAAGATAAACCAAAACTAAACTATACTGAGATAAACCAAAACTAAACTTAACTATACTAAACTAAACTCAAACTGAACTAAACTCAAACTAACCTAAACTAAACTCAATATAAACTAAACTAAACTCCAGTAAACCTGTGAGGAGCAGTATTAAGAGCAGTCACTACAGACTAGTCTAAAATATGTTTGTGTAAATGGAAGCAAATGTTTAATCTGAATTCAAACCAACAGCAAGTGCAATAAAGAAAATATTTGTACAGAGACCTTCACAGGGCTGTGAGGCGGAGCTTCTTCTTTGGAAACCTGAGCCCGTTCATACACTTTGTTGAGACCGAAGGACATTTCACCTGCAGAACAAAAATATCCCATCATCAGAGTGCTCATGGAGCTCAGCAAACAATGTTCCTTGTTGAGGCTGATGAGTGTTGAGGCTGATGAGTGTTGAGAATACTGAGTGTTGAGGCTGCTGAGTGTTGAGGCTGAGTGTTGAGGCTGCTGAGTGTTGAGGCTGATGAGTGTTGAGGCTGATGAGTGTTGAGGCTGCTGAGTGTTGAGGCTGCTGAGTGTTGAGGCTGCTGAGTGTTGAGGCTGATGAGTGTTGAGGCTGCTGAGTGTTGAGGCTGCTGAGTGTTGAGGCTGCTGAGTGTTGAGACTGCTGAGTGTTGAAGCTGCTGAGTGTTGAGGCTGATGAGTGTTGAGTCTGAGTATTGAGGCTGCTGAGTGTTGACAATGCTGAGTGTTGAGGCTGCAGTGAGTGTTGAGGCTGCTGAGTGTTGAGGATGCTGAGTGTTGAGTCTGATGAGTGTTGAGGCTGCTGAGTGTTGAGGCTGATGAGTGTTGAGGATGCTGAGTGTTGAGGCTGCTGAGTGTTGAGGCTGCTGAGTGTTGAGGCTGCTGAGTGTTGAGGCTCCTGAGTGTTGAGGCTGCTGAGTGTTGAGGCTGCTGAGTGTTGAGGCTGCTGAGTGTTGAAGTTGAGTGTTGAGGCTGCTGAGTGTTGAGGCTGCTGAGTGTTGAGGCTGATGAGTGTTGAGGCTGATGAGTGTTGAGGCTGCTGAGTGTTGAGGCTGATGAGTGTTGAGTCTGAGTGTTGAGGCTGCTGAGTGTTGAGGCTGCTGAGTTTTGAGGCTGCTGAGTGTTGAGGATGCTGAGTGTTGAGGCTGCTGAGTGTTGAGCATGCTGAGTGTTGAGGCTGCAGTGAGTGTTGAGGCTGCTGAGTGTTGAGGATGCTGAGTGTTGAGTCTGATGAGTGTTGAGGCTGCTGAGTGTTGAGGCTGATGAGTGTTGAGGCTGATGAGTGTTGAGGCTGATGAGTGTTGAGGCTGATGAGTGTTGAGTCTGAGTGTTGAGGCTGCTGAGTGTTGAGGCTGCTGAGTGTTGAGGCTGATGAGTGTTGAGGCTGATGAGTGTTGAGGCTGCAGTGAGTGTTGAGGCTGATGAGTGTTGAGGCTGCTGAGTGTTGAGGCTGCTGAGTGTTGAGTCTGAGTGTTGAGGCTGCTGAGTGTTGAGGCTGCTGAGTTTTGAGGCTGCTGAGTGTTGAGGATGCTGAGTGTTGAGGCTGATGAGTGTTGACAATGCTGAGTGTTGAGGCTGCAGTGAGTGTTGAGGCTGCTGAGTTTTGAGGCTGCTGAGTGTTGAGGCTGCTGAGTGTTGAAGTTGAGTGTTGAGGCTGCTGAGTGTTGAGGCTGCTGAGTGTTGAGGCTGATGAGTGTTGAGGCTGATGAGTGTTGAGGCTGCTGAGTGTTGAGGCTGATGAGTGTTGAGTCCGAGTGTTGAGGCTGCTGAGTGTTGAGGCTGCTGAGTTTTGAGGCTGCTGAGTGTTGAGGATGCTGAGTGTTGAGGCTGATGAGTGTTGACAATGCTGAGTGTTGAGGCTGCAGTGAGTGTTGAGGCTGCTGAGTGTTGAGGATGCTGAGTGTTGAGTCTGATGAGTGTTGAGGCTGCTGAGTGTTGAGGCTGATGAGTGTTGAGGCTGATGAGTGTTGAGGCTGATGAGTGTTGAGGCTGATGAGTGTTGAGTCTGAGTGTTGAGGCTGCTGAGTGTTGAGGCTGCTGAGTGTTGAGGCTGATGAGTGTTGAGGCTGATGAGTGTTGAGGCTGATGAGTGTTGAGGCTGCAGTGAGTGTTGAGGCTGATGAGTGTTGAGGCTGCTGAGTGTTGAGGCTGATGAGTGTTGAGTCTGAGTGTTGAGGCTGCTGAGTGTTGAGGCTGCTGAGTTTTGAGGCTGCTGAGTGTTGAGGATGCTGAGTGTTGAGGCTGATGAGTGTTGACAATGCTGAGTGTTGAGGCTGCTGAGTTTTGAGGCTGCTGAGTGTTGAGGCTGCTGAGTGTTGAGGCTGATGAGTGTTGAGGCTGCAGTGAGTGTTGAGGCTGCTGAGTGTTGAGGATTCTGAGTGTTGAGTCTGATGAGTGTTGAGGCTGCTGAGTGTTGAGGCTGCTGAGTGTTGAGGATGCTGAGTGTTGAGGCTGATGAGTGTTGAGGCTGCTGAGTGTTGAGGCTGCTGAGTGTTGAGGCTGATGAGTGTTGAGGCTGCTGAGTGTTGAGGCTGCTGAGTGTTGAGGCTGCTGAGTGTTGAGACTGCTGAGTGTTGAAGCTGCTGAGTGTTGAGGCTGATGAGTGTTGAGTCTGAGTATTGAGGCTGCTGAGTGTTGACAATGCTGAGTGTTGAGGCTGCAGTGAGTGTTGAGGCTGCTGAGTGTTGAGGATGCTGAGTGTTGAGTCTGATGAGTGTTGAGGCTGCTGAGTGTTGAGGCTGATGAGTGTTGAGGATGCTGAGTGTTGAGGCTGCTGAGTGTTGAGGCTGCTGAGTGTTGAGGCTGCTGAGTGTTGAGGCTCCTGAGTGTTGAGGCTGCTGAGTGTTGAGGCTGCTGAGTGTTGAGGCTGCTGAGTGTTGAAGTTGAGTGTTGAGGCTGCTGAGTGTTGAGGCTGCTGAGTGTTGAGGCTGATGAGTGTTGAGGCTGATGAGTGTTGAGGCTGCTGAGTGTTGAGGCTGATGAGTGTTGAGTCTGAGTGTTGAGGCTGCTGAGTGTTGAGGCTGCTGAGTTTTGAGGCTGCTGAGTGTTGAGGATGCTGAGTGTTGAGGCTGATGAGTGTTGACAATGCTGAGTGTTGAGGCTGCAGTGAGTGTTGAGGCTGCTGAGTGTTGAGGATGCTGAGTGTTGAGTCTGAGTTGAGGCTGAGTGTTGAGGCTGCTGAGTGTTGAGGCTGCTGAGTGTTGAGTCTGATGAGTGTTGAGGCTGATGAGTGTTGAGGATGCTGAGTGTTGAGGCTGATGAGTGTTGAGGCTGATGAGTGTTGAGGCTGCTGAGTGTTGAGGCTGATGAGTGTTGAGGCTGCTGAGTGTTGAGGCTGATGAGTGTTGAGTCTGAGTGTTGAGGCTGCTGAGTGTTGAGGCTGCTGAGTGTTGAGGCTGATGAGTGTTGAGGCTGATGAGTGTTGAGGCTGCAGTGAGTGTTGAGGCTGATGAGTGTTGAGGCTGCTGAGTGTTGAGGCTGCTGAGTGTTGAGTCTGAGTGTTGAGGCTGCTGAGTGTTGAGGCTGCTGAGTTTTGAGGCTGCTGAGTGTTGAGGATGCTGAGTGTTGAGGCTGATGAGTGTTGACAATGCTGAGTGTTGAGGCTGCAGTGAGTGTTGAGGCTGCTGAGTTTTGAGGCTGCTGAGTGTTGAGGCTGCTGAGTGTTGAAGTTGAGTGTTGAGGCTGCTGAGTGTTGAGGCTGCTGAGTGTTGAGGCTGATGAGTGTTGAGGCTGATGAGTGTTGAGGCTGCTGAGTGTTGAGGCTGATGAGTGTTGAGTCCGAGTGTTGAGGCTGCTGAGTGTTGAGGCTGCTGAGTTTTGAGGCTGCTGAGTGTTGAGGATGCTGAGTGTTGAGGCTGATGAGTGTTGACAATGCTGAGTGTTGAGGCTGCAGTGAGTGTTGAGGCTGCTGAGTGTTGAGGATGCTGAGTGTTGAGTCTGATGAGTGTTGAGGCTGCTGAGTGTTGAGGCTGATGAGTGTTGAGGCTGATGAGTGTTGAGGCTGATGAGTGTTGAGGCTGATGAGTGTTGAGTCTGAGTGTTGAGGCTGCTGAGTGTTGAGGCTGCTGAGTGTTGAGGCTGATGAGTGTTGAGGCTGATGAGTGTTGAGGCTGATGAGTGTTGAGGCTGCAGTGAGTGTTGAGGCTGATGAGTGTTGAGGCTGCTGAGTGTTGAGGCTGATGAGTGTTGAGTCTGAGTGTTGAGGCTGCTGAGTGTTGAGGCTGCTGAGTTTTGAGGCTGCTGAGTGTTGAGGATGCTGAGTGTTGAGGCTGATGAGTGTTGACAATGCTGAGTGTTGAGGCTGCTGAGTTTTGAGGCTGCTGAGTGTTGAGGCTGCTGAGTGTTGAGGCTGATGAGTGTTGAGGCTGCAGTGAGTGTTGAGGCTGCTGAGTGTTGAGGATTCTGAGTGTTGAGTCTGATGAGTGTTGAGGCTGCTGAGTGTTGAGGCTGCTGAGTGTTGAGGATGCTGAGTGTTGAGGCTGATGAGTGTTGAGGCTGCTGAGTGTTGAGGATGCTGAGTGTTGAGGCTGATGAGTGTTGAGGCTGCTGAGTGTTGAGGCTGCTGAGTGTTGAGTCTGATGAGTGTTGAGGCTGATGAGTGTTGAGGATGCTGAGTGTTGAGGCTGATGAGTGTTGAGGCTGATGAGTGTTGAGGCTGCTGAGTGTTGAGGCTGATGAGTGTTGAGGCTGCTGAGTGTTGAGGCTGCTGAGTGTTGAGGCTGATGAGTGTTGAGGCTGCTGAGTGTTGAGGCTGATGAGTGTTGAGGCTGATGAGTGTTGAGGCTGATGAGTGTTGAGGCTGCAGTGAGTGTTGAGGCTGATGAGTGTTGAGGCTGATGAGTGTTGAGGCTGATGAGTGTTGAGGCTGATGAGTGTTGAGGATGCTGAGTGTTGAGGCTGATGAGTGTTGACAATGCTGAGTGTTGAGGCTGCTGAGTTTTGAGGCTGCTGAGTGTTGAGGCTGCTGAGTGTTGAGGCTGATGAGTGTTGAGGCTGCAGTGAGTGTTGAGGCTGCTGAGTGTTGAGGATCTGAGTGTTGAGTCTGATGAGTGTTGAGGCTGCTGAGTGTTGAGGCTGCTGAGTGTTGAGGATGCTGAGTGTTGAGGCTGATGAGTGTTGAGGCTGCTGAGTGTTGAGGATGCTGAGTGTTGAGGCTGATGAGTGTTGAGGCTGCTGAGTGTTGAGGCTGCTGAGTGTTGAGTCTGATGAGTGTTGAGGCTGATGAGTGTTGAGGATGCTGAGTGTTGAGGCTGATGAGTGTTGAGGCTGCAGTGAGTGTTGAGGCTGATGAGTGTTGAGGCTGCTGAGTGTTGAGGCTGATGAGTGTTGAGGCTGATGAGTGTTGAGGCTGCTGAGTGTTGAGGCTGATGAGTGTTGAGGCTGCTGAGTGTTGAGGCTGATGAGTGTTGAGGCTGCTGAGTGTTGAGGCTGATGAGTGTTGAGGCTGCTGAGTGTTGAGGCTGATGAGTGTTGAGGCTGATGAGTGTTGAGGCTGATGAGTGTTGAGGCTGATGAGTGTTGAGGCTGCAGTGAGTGTTGAGGCTGATGAGTGTTGAGGCTGATGAGTGTTGAGGCTGATGAGTGTTGAGGCTGATGAGTGTTGAGGCTGCAGTGAGTGTTGAGGCTGCTGAGTGTTGAGGCTGATGAGTGTTGAGGCTGATGAGTGTTGAGGCTGATGAGTGTTGAGGCTGATGAGTGTTGAGGCTGATGAGTGTTGAGGCTGCTGAGTGTTGAGGCTGCAGTGAGTGTTGAGGCTGATGAGTGTTGAGGCTGATGAGTGTTGAGGCTGATGAGTGTTGAGGCTGATGAGTGTTGAGGCCGCAGTGAGTGTTGCTGCTGTTTGCACTGAAGCACTTGTAAACTGAATGTTCATGTGTTGTCACAGCTCATGTGAAGTATTTCCTTTCTAGTATATTATATTTCAGGCTTGATGGTTAAAAAATAGGTTGATTCATTTTATTTCTTTTCTTGTCTTATTGTTTATATGAGCTTAAAACGTTGCGAATGAGAAGTGGGAAATGTCTGGTAATTGGGTTTGGTAACAAAAAAACTAAAAAGTATTGGTTCACTGCAAACATACTAAACATTAGCCCACATGGAACTGACACACCTTTTTGACATCAGGAAAACATAATCCAAACGTTTTTTTCTGTAATTGTTATTCCTACTTCTTTGTTCCAGGGTTCTGGAGTAACCATAGTTCACTGAATTGCACATGTCCTACCCAGACAAGAATGTGAAGCAAATAAAAGAAAGGACCTGTAACAGCCATCGGGGTGGAGGATGAGCGAGATTTCTTGTATTTCGAAGTTTCGGAGGAACTGGACTTTTCTGTTGAAGTGGGCGACAAGAAAACAGATATGTTGGACAAACATTACTAGAGATACATTCCTGCAGCCTAAAAGTGAAGTGTGTGACATTGGTGTTGTTTCTGACCTGTGGCACTTTTTTCAGAGCCCTGATCTTCAGAGTGGGAGGGCTGCCTGCGGAGGCCTCGGTGTGGATAACCCTCCCCCAGAACATTGGCAACCGACACCAGGGAGATCGCTTGGCTCTCCTGCAACACACACATATATATATAAATACTCGGCCCATTTTATAATCATATATATATATGTTTTATAATGATTGATCATGAAAGTGTTCTCAAAGCTGGTGAAGGTGCAGCTAGTCTGAAGTACTTTGTAGACTGCAGGGTAGCTGGTGAAGGTGCAGCTAGTCTGAAGTACTTTGTAGACTGCAGGGTAGCTGGTGAAGGTGCAGCTAGTCTGAAGTACTTTGTAGACTGCAGGGTAGCTGGTGAAGGAGCAGCTAGTCTGAAGTACTTTGTAGACTGCAGGGTAGCTGGTGGAGGTGCAGCTAGTCTGAAGTACTTTGAAGACTGCAGGGTAGCTGGTGAAGGTGCAGCTAGTCTGAAGTACTTTGTAGACTGCAGGGTAGCTGGTGAATTTACTCCAGGTGGAACTAAAGTCTGATTTAAGAGTTCTTTGTATTTTACATCATTCATCCACATCTGTAAAGTAACTAAAGGCATTCAATAAATGTACTGAAGTATAAGTTCACTATTTACATCTGAATTGCCTCAAAAGTACCTCAACATTTTTTAGTGACTTTACAAAACAGTATTCATATAGTAGGATTCTAAAATGTTGAATATAAGGTTGTAAGTGTATTTGATATGTTAACCCTTCATAACACTTGCACTTCTAAATATGTGAAGAACACTGTTGTAGAATAACAGCATGCAATTTAGAGTTGTTTGTATTTACTACTATAACCTTGCTGCTACTTCATTACATGTACCCTTTGTGCATAGTCAATGATGATTGCAACATTATCAAATCCCAAAAGGTCAACAAAAATAATTCTGTGGAGAAGGATGACCTAATGAAGATCAGCCTAATACTTTGTGTTCAAATGTATGGCCGATAAACCTATTTGATTGACTATTTTTAAACCATCACTGATTCCCGACTCCCCCGTACCCGTCAGGAGGAGCTACAAGTGATCACCAACTGCTTCAAAGGCTAAGGTGTTTGCTGAGCGAGTAACGTGACTTAAATGTGGATCCGGACTCTTATCCCTGGGTCAGGAAAGGCTCGGGAGGGGCACAGGTGGAAGTGATTCATCATCACATGTGTGTATTGTCTGTTCAGTAATTGTTAGTGGAGTGTTATGCAACAAGTAGCAACGTCCGAAAAGTATCCTAAATGAATGTATTGGCTGTCTTGTTTTCATTTTTGTAGTTTGGTGGACTTATGGTATATCCTGTAATGTACTATTAAACTTGCAGGCTTCTTGACACCATTGGTCATTGTGACATATTTAGTTTAAATAATTAATGTATACTACAGTATTGTTGTGCACCACGTGAGGCAATACTCAAAGTGTTATATATTTATTTTCAATACACAACCTTCTTGTTTGTTATTTGTGGGTAAGTGTATATTGGGTATGAGGTATACTATAATATATAAGCATGAGCTGCATGCTGTATGTCAGCCGGATGCCTAAGGGATCCCTGAATTTAAAAGTAGAACTTTTGTCTGTCCCATTTTGGAACATTAAATAAATAAGAACTTGTGTTATTAACAAGCTGAGCTTAATGGTCACAGCAGGCCCTTATGACGGAGCTTCACTTTGAAATCAGCCTTTTCATTTGGAAGACATGGACACATTAATACCTGCTGGTTCACTCTGCTATCAGGATCAGAACACCGGTATCATCCCAACGAGGGGAAAATACAATGCCTGAGTGTTCTACACATGCAATGCATTTATTTCATCCACTGCTCTGTACTTGCGCTGGTGGCCCTCTGAGAGCTGCACATTCATTGGGTGATCTTTGGTGTACCTGGGCAGTATCTCGTTGTATCTCATTTGAAAGGTGATGCTCATCAGTAAACAGAATGAAGCAGAGCAACAACATCAAACAGTACCGTGTTGAAGAGCTCAGTGGTCAGGCCCAGGTAGTTGTGTAAGGCGAGGAAGGTGACTCTCTGGAGACGCACCATGATGATCTGCAGAGGAGACGACACACTGCCTGTTAGTGCCGCATCAGGGCATGGAAGCTGCCTGTGCTTATGCTTTCCTCTGGCTCAGACTGGACTTGCACTGCGGAAGTGTCAGTGGACGCTTTACCTGGATGACACGGACCAGAGTTTCTGGATATTTCTCAAACACGGACTGGAAGGCTGCAGCCGGCAGACGCAGGATGGTGGAGGTGACTGCAGCTCTGGCAGACACCGTTTTATAAGGCGCGGGATAGCCCTGAATACACAGTGCAGTGTGAGGAGAAGGAGTGGGGAGCAGTAACAACCCGAACAGAAGCATTACCATGCACGAAGAAAGGGGGAAACACGCCAATAAAGAAGAGCACAGAGAGCTGGGGTAGAGGCAGTCTGTTTCTTAAAGCATATTCAAGTATCAAGCATCCTTCAGCCACATTTCATCGACTTTGCTGACTTATAACTTAACTTATGAGGCAATATACCTCACCCCTTCATGTGTTTGGTCTGTATGTGGCCCTCAGTGACAAGTTTGGACAGCCCTGGTTTAGCCTATTCTGAACAGAACAGGTGGGGTTTGAACGTGGTAGTCAGACTGTTTAGTGTGTGGAGGGAGTGTCAGAGCCTGGGAGCGGATACAAAACACTTTAAGTGATGAATAGAATAATTATTTCATTAAATCCTTTCATAATATAATACATATTATTCTGAAATGTGCCTTGGTGCAGAAAGAGCACTTTTCAAATGTTCTCTAAACACAAATACATGAAACGTTTATACTTTTCTTGAAAAAATCTTTGAAATGCAGACTTTGACTTGTACCACAGTATTTTACACTACTTTCACTAAAGTGAAAAACCGGTGTACTTTTCCTCTGTTCTGAAATGCAAACGTACAGTGATGATGTCCAGGATGCTCAGCAGACTGTGAACGCTGTCTCCTGGTAACACTTCCTTCACCACAGCGTCAGTCCCATCCTGCAGGAAGAAAACACCTTTAGGTCTCCCTGACCACATCGCTGAGGGTCAAACATCCATGTGGTTGTTGCAGGCAGTAGTGTGTGCTCAGCCCTGAGGTCTCACGCTCTCATGGATGTACATGTCCAAGCGGCCATCTTGAACCACGTAAATACTGTCATCAGTGTCCCCTGGTCTGAAGAGGGCCTCGCCCTGGTGCAGCTGGATCACCACCATGTGCCGGCACAGCTCCAGGAACACCGGCTTCTCAAAGTGGCCCAGCACCCTAATAATAATAATAATAATAATAATAATAATACATTGTATTGAAGGCGCTTTCCAGGATATCAATCAATCAATGTTTATTTATATAGCCCAATATCACAAATGTTACATTTGTCTCAGTGGACTTCACAGTTTCACAGGATACACAAGGACACTTTACAATTCATAAACTAAATACTCTAACTGATAAGAACAGCAAGAGATGAGGAAAACATGGCAGGCCTGTGTGAGGGGGGTGCTCAGTAACAGTTGAGGAAAGCATACAGACTGGTCCAAACTATAGTATTTAGGCCGGGGTTGTCCAAACTTTGGCCCCAGCCAATTCTAAAAGTCTAATGGAATATGGCCAACACATGAAACTTCTTATATGGTAATTCTTAAATATGTATGTAAACATATATAACACAGTAGTATTCATGTGCAAGTAAGCCCACATTTTTTAATTCAGTCAATCAAAGTTGAAAACATTTTCTAAGAAATATGAGTTGATAAAAAAGGCCCAATAACTTATTTCCATAAGCAGCTTGAAATATTCCCTTCCTATTTCCCCTTATTATAATCAATCTAAGGCGTCTGTTTTAAGGGAGGAGCTGCAACCCTGTTAGTACCAAACTGTATGAAACCCTCTGGAGAGCTGGGATGGAGGCAGTTTGTTTCTTAAAGCATATTCAAGTATCGAGCATCATTCAGCCACGTTTCATCGACTTTGCTGACTTATAACTTAACTTATGAGGCAATATACCTCACCTCGGGCCCAGCCCTTCATGTGTTTTGTCTGTATGTGGCCCTCAGTGACAAGTTTGGACAGCCCTGGTTTAGCCTATTCTGAACAGAACAGGTGGGGTTTGAACGTGGTAGTCAGACTGTTTCATGTGTGGAGGGAGTGTCAGAGCCTGGGAGCGCTGCAGCCGAAAGGCCAACAGCCGGGACAAGGGGAAGGTTAGCACCAGGAGACCAGAATGAGCGAGCAGCAGGAGTGGCGGTTAGGGGTTGGGTTTCTCCTGAAGGTCGGTGAGATTGGTGGGGGCCAAGTTGTAATGGGCTTTGTAGGTGTGCAGAAAATAAGTAGCTAAATACATTCACTCAAGTACTGTAATTAAGTAAATTGTTGAGGTGCTTGTGCTTGAGTATTTCCATTGTATGCTACTTTATACATCTACTCCACATTTAAAAAGGGAAATAATGTAATTTACTCCACTACATACACCTGAACATCAGCAGGAGAGGACTCTTTAAAGTAGAGACACTACATACTGATATACACCTGAACATCAGCAGCAGAGGACTCTTTAAAGTAGAGACGCTACATACTGATATACACCTGAACATCAGCAGCAGAGGACTCTTTAAAGTAGAGACACTACATACTGATATACACCTGAACATCAGCAGGAGAGGACTCTTTAAAGTAGAGACACTACACACTGATATACACCTGAACATCAGCAGGAGAGGACTCTTTAAAGTAGAGACACTACATACTGATATACACCTGAACATCAGCAGGAGAGGACTCTTTAAAGTAGAGACACTACATACTGATATACACCTGAACATCAGCAGGAGAGGACTCTTTAAAGTAGAGACACTACTTACTGATATACACCTGAACATCAGCAGGAGAGGACTCTTTAAAGTAGAGACACTACTTACTGATATACACCTGAACATCAGCAGGAGAGGACTCTTTAAAGTAGAGACACTACTTACTGATATACACCTGAACATCAGCAGGAGAGGACTCTTTAAAGTAGAGACACTACATACTGATATACACCTGAACATCAGCAGGAGAGGACTCTTTAACTTTTAAAGAGAATGTTTGGCCTGTTTTGCTTGAATCCTTTCCTTTAACCAGTAGTGCAATTTGACAATCTAGATTGTTTTGGTGTAAGTCCATGTACAACCCAGACTCTTATTGAGAGTCTATTAGCAAGGGACATTTACTCAATTAAAATCAAAACATACAACAATATAATAAAGAGAGAATCCTCTTGATAAATACAACTCAATGTAGTCATCCTTTGTGGGAATCATGTCTGGAATACATTAATGAATAGTTACCAAAGTAAAGTGTTGTATTTTCACAAGGCATGTAGTTAGACGAATACACATCGGTCCACTGTTTATGACTGATAGAGAAAGCTTGTTTACGTTTATCCCAAATGAACAAGATACCTATTTTGATCTATTTGTTGGATGTGTCGTGTTGTATTAGTTCAGGGGTCACCAACCTTTTTTAGGATGAGAGCTACTTTCAAAAAATAAAACAAGTCGGGGGCTACTTTTACTCCTCTTTTTCAGTTGTTTTGCAGTGTATATATTTAGCACATTTTAACATTATGATATGCTTACTTTTAACCTTTGTGCTGTTTGGGTCTGTGGAACCCGTTTGCAGTGTTTACTAAAAGAACATGTTTGCAATTTAATTATTTTAACCTGCTTTATTTGGGGGTGGGCCTCACATCCTCCAGGGGGGTCCTAATCTCATTTATGGATACAGCTCTCAACACTCTATGAAAGGGAGCTGTTTACTTTTCAATAATCCAAACATCTTTAGAATATGATCAAAACCAATAACAAATTATTTAAACTTGTTTATTCTTATCTTAGGTTACCTAGTTAGCATTCTTTCTTTCTATTCATGCATATTTTACTAATCATTCACCTTTTAAACTATTTACTGTACTGTCCTATAGTACACTTTGGAATGACTTACTTTTATCTATATTAAATAGATAAAAGTGTTGTCTCTCTCTCGATCGATATTCATGGTGGGGTGGGGGGAGGAGGGGTGTTAGATAGATATAGAGTTGTAGTAAGTAGATAGGGGTTCGCTATGATTCGCGGATTCTGTGTGCTGGTCTGGGAAAATGGCCCATATCGGGATTCTGCTGTGCCTGTTAACTGTTTTTGACTATGAGAAGATCTCTAGTCATTCTGAGGAGTCTACTGGATTCAGGTCTGTTCTGCCACCCGCAGTGGGCATCCTGCAAAGGTTCGGATGTGTTGCTCAAACAATTACCGGTTGCCTTGTCACAGACAATCTGCTCGACAAAATATGCTTGTCTTTTTTGTTTTCCTGCGATGCTGGTTCTTCAGGACTGCTTCTTAAGCTCTAATCACACTCTCGCAGACTTTTCCGGTGTTTCTAAAGTAGATGACGGTGTATGTGTGTCATTTAAGAGGAAAAGATGCCTGGTTTTTTTGTTGTTATTACTGTCAGGAAATGTACAACCTAACCCTGGTCCGCCCAATAGTAATAGTCAGATCGCTACTCCTGCTGATTTTAAAGCTAGGTCTGGGTTGGGTTTCATCCTCTTGAATGTGCGCAGTCTGTTAGGTAAACTAGATTTTGTCCGTATCTGGGCGAGCTCGACTGACGCTGACGTCATTGTTTCATCAGAAACATGGCTAAACAAATCTATTTTGGCCTCTGACATTGCCTTAAATGGTTTTAATGTGTATCGTACCGACCGGCCTAATAAAGGTGGTGGCGTTGCCATTTATGTTAAGAATAAGTTCAGTGTAACCACATTAGTTTCCAAATCGATCAGTAAGCAATTTGAATTTTTAGCCATAAATATAGAAGTGGCAAAGGGGCAACAGGTCATGGTGGTGAGTTGTTTATCATTAAGAGAGACAAAAAACATTTTGTGGAGCAGGGTTTTGTGCATGATCTGTTTGGCTTTGATTGGGGTAAAATCGATCTGTGTGCTGATGTGGAGACTGCATGGTCTTATTTGTATCTTGGTTTTATGGAGATCATTGATAGACATGCACCCTGCGTACATTTAGAGTGAAGGGACGAGACAATCCTTGGTTTCCTGCTGAGCTGTCTAGTCTCCTTCATGAGAGAAACAAGGCCTGGGCAAAGGCTAGGCAATCAGGCTCAGAGATAGAGTGGCTGCGTTTTAGGCAGCTAAGGAATAGCTTCACTTCAAATGTCAAAAGTGCAAAGTCGAAGTACTATTTGTCAGTTACCACAGAAAACCTAAATAATCCTAGGAAACAAGTAAAGGAGTTTTTATGTATAAATTATATCCTGTCTGAGCATCAGTCAGGATTCAGAAAGAAACACAGCACCATCACTGCGACAATGAAAGTGGTAAAGGACATTACTACTATTTTAGATAATAAGCAGAGTTGTGCAGCTCTGTTTATTGACCTTTCCAAAGCATTTGACACCGTCGATCATCGCATCTTAAAGCAGAGGCTACTTAGTATAGGCATATCCAGCCTTGCAGTGGGGTGGTTTGTAAACTACCTCTCTGAAAGGTCACAATGTGTTCACTTTGATGGACTGTCTTCTGAGTGGTGAAACATCACTAATGGTGTTCCTCAAGGTTCTGTTTTAGGTCCACTTTTATTCTCCATCTACATCAACAGCGTAGGTGATAATGTGGATGAAGCTACTTTACATTTCTATGCGGATGATACCGTGGTGTACTGTGCAGGTCCCTCCATTCAGGAGGCTGGTGTTAAATTACAAGCTGTTTTTAACACTATTCAGACTCAGCTCTCTGAATTTAAGCTTCTTTTAAATGTGGATAAAACCAAGGTAATGCTCTTTTCTAAAAGCTAAAAAAGACACCAGAGCCTGTTTTAGATATTGTAACTACGCAAGGAATAAAACTTGAAGTTGTTGCCTGGTACAAATACCTTGGTATCTGGCTTGATGATTGTCTCTCTTTTAAACTTCATGTCAATAACCTGCTTAAAAAACTGAGGGTTAGGCTAGGTTTCTTCTACAGGAACAAGTCCTGTTTCTCATTTGAAGCCAGGAAAAGGCTAGTCACTGTGACCTTTGACCTGTGCTGGACTATGGGGATCTGGTCTATATGAATGCACCTGCCCATTGCCTGGAAAAGTTAGATGCTGCGTATCACAGCGCTCTGAGATTTGTTACTAACTGTAAAGCACTTTCTCATCACTGTACCCTGTACATTATGTTGTATGTCATCCTTATTGTTGTTCTGTTGTTTTTATGTTACATGTGTAACTAATGTCCTGCAGGTCACCCTTGAAAAAGAGATATTTTGATCTCAAGGGGCTTCACCTGGTTCAATAAAGGCTACAAACAATGATCGAGGTTTCGTTTATGCATAGGGTAGATTCTTTTAATTAAATTTCCTTTTTTGTTTTGTGTATTTTATACATTTTGGATTTGCTTGGCGAGCTATTTTTAGCTCGCCTGCGGGCAACTCACGTTGCCCCTGCGGGCGACTGAGTGCCCGCGGGCACCGTGTTGGCTACCCCTGTATTAGTTAGATTTATTTTTCTCGTTGTTGCAGTTTTATGTTGCTGCTTGCTACAGTAGTGGGGTTCTGTCTGATTCCTAGTTATATTTATCAAGAAATATACATGGATATACTTTTTTTTTAAAGAAGGAATAAAGCATTACATTTCACCTACCTGACATTTTTCAGCATGTACAGCACCTCGGAGGGCAGATGGGAGTTCTGGACATCAAACTCCGTAAGGTCAGCCTCCAGCAGACTGGGGGGGGGCTCCTTGGGCTGCAGGGTGGGGGGCTCCTTCCCGATGCGCAGGATCCTAACAACACACACACATGAATTCCTTCATCCTGACAGAATGGACTACTCTGATTGGCAGGACAAGTCTCTGAACCATCATTCTGAGATCATTTCACACACCTGTTCAACTTCTCTCAACACACTGGTATTTTATATTACACATCTTCCTGTTTAATAAGTGCAAGTCTGTTTCTTTAAGTTTTGAATGGAAATCCTGAATGGTTGTTTATTGGATTATTAAAAGGAAGGATTTAGAGTAACTGTGTTTCTGTATTCATCATCTACATGAGATCCAATTAGTGATGACTGACACTGACTGTTTTCTCTGCACCATCTTATCTTCATTGATCAAATAATCTTAACTCAAGGCACATACTTGGACCTTGAGTTAAGATGATCAAACAACTATTTCAAATCTATGAATGACCTTTGAACCCTGGAGCTTATCGTGTGTTCAGAACATGCTGAAAGCGGGACTCACTTGCGGGCGATCGACAGGACTTTGGTCCTCTTTCTCACTCTTTGGCGAGAAGCTGAGTTTGAACCAGAAGGGACTGAAGACAGCGTCTGAACCTGCAAAGGGAGACGTGTGTCGATGTGACGTGCTCGCATTCATTCCTCTCTCCTTAACAGACGGACATGGTGATGCAAGAATTGTAAAAAAACAATGAAACATTCTTTGCTTCTCACGTTTTTTCAGCTCAGACTTAAATTTGAGATGGGCGATAATTTTAATACTTAACAAATAAGTGGTTTAAGAACCACCAAGATCTAAAAAGTATACCGTAAAGAAGTGGCTTAAAACTTGAAAAAAGTCCATTTTAAAAGGGATAATGACGACAATACATTAGACGTTGAATGGCTGTTAGCTTCGTAAAAAAAATCTGAAAATTGTTAGGCACATTTGGGATTATGCAAAAACACAACGCAACCAAATATAAAAGAAATGTCTGGTTGTTTATAGACATTTAAATGCAGAAATGTTACATTTACCTTTCTCATGATCTTTCGGCCGTAGAACATCACCTTGTCTCTCTTCCTGAAGCGATAGTGTGGCACGCCGGCCTGCTCCTCTGAAACACAGCAAGCATCCTCAATCAGGCCGTAGCATTAGTAACGTCATGTAATGTAAAGAGGCCATCTACAGAGTGTCTGTGCCCTTGACACCGGTTTAGCTGCCTGCTTAAATCACACTGCAGTGCCAGGGCCCTGAAATAACACAATGCATGCACTAACTACCTGCACGGTCACTACCAACTGTCTGCCACGTTTCAGTAACCGGGTCCAACCGTTGGAATGCATGCGTGTATAAACTGTGAACCCTGACAGATCTCTGCTATTGTAACAATCAGTCTTTGAAGCATTTTAGAAACAGATGTGGTGTGAAAGCGAACAGGGGGTGCAGTGTGCAGGGCACTGACTCGACAGTTTGTATCTTCTGTAAAGAAGGAACACAACAACTCCAACAACAGAAACAACCGTCACAGCTCCGATCAGCACAGCCGTCAACTGCAACACAGACAGACAGAGGTTTTAAAGGAGCAGTTATTTCAAAAAAGAGATGACCCTCTTATTTATATTACCCATCGACATGTTATGTGATAAAAGGCAAAACAGAAGTCATTCATATGTCGCCATTACATGCACTTCATCACACACTTTAGTGATATTCGTTCAATTCAAGCTGTGGGTGGTTACCATGTTTGCCTCCATCCTTTCCTCCACAAGCTGCTGCATCCTGGCCTTGATCTCACTGCCGAGCGGAAGCAGCAGGCTCTGAAACATGAAGCACAGGAACAACACGGAGAGGAGAAACCGGCAGGCAGGTCAGGCTGTGATGCAGCGTTCATTTGAAAATATGACACGGCAACAACCTATCATTTCAGTTTCAGAGCCGTAATCATCAGGTGAAATACACAAAGCATAGCAGAATACTTGTTTTAAATGTGTCATGTATTTCATTAGGGAAAACATCTCTGAATGATATGCCGACTGTTATATCATACATACAATATGCTTACAATAACTAGTGCAGTAACTATGCTGCAATTGCTTTACCGTTATCTATTCAAATATGACTTATATAAAACATGTGGCAGGTCCAAACTACACCGACTGGGTGACCAGAAACACTCCCACAAAGTGAGAACAGTCCTCCAGATCGGCATGTTCTCTTGTGCACATTAACCTTTCTCAAAGTGGTGAGGACAAAACTGGCCCTTTCCAAAAGTGGTGGGGACATCTCCTCAGAGTTCTCAGCATCCCCGGTATAAATGCCTTGCTCGGTACAAGCCAGGGCTGTGGATATGTATTTTCAGACAGTGTAATGGATGGTGCTGAGGAGACTAACCGGGTAGATGCTGCAGCTCTCCTCTTCCTCATTCTCTCCCATGCCTGTTCCAAGAGACAATGCAGCACTGAAATTAGGCCATTTCTAGAGTTACATGAAATAATTGAAACCAAAAAGTCAAACAATGAGAACATTTCATCAAGATAAAGATTGTGAATTTGAAACTTCAGAAGATGGTCACATAATGACGTGGTAGAACATTTTGATAAAGCATTTGCGTTAACATTTTAAAAGTCCGGGACTCGAACCATTGACGCCTTTATCGCACGTGCCTTGCTCCACCCAAATTACCGAGACTATTTCAGAATCTGGGTTAAAGATCACCTGCATGGCTCCCGAGAAAATGGTCACAAGCTTCATGGCTGTAACCGAACACTCCCCCTCACGCTGTCTCCCCAGCACTCTGCACGGGATAATGGGATCCAGCCTAACGTTACTTTGTTTACCAGATCCATCTGTGGATCACTTCTGTCACATATTTACGACTCCATTTGTCTTAGTCTCTATTCGTGTGCCAATTCAAAATGAGCAATAATAATACATAGGTGTTTATCAGTGCTTTGTTATCGATATGACGAAATAAAAAGTGGACTCAGGCATTCACGTCGTATCCTATTTTGGTCCACGTGAGATCATTTGGCCAAAGGGAAATTGCCAGATATGTCACAAGTTTGGCGACAACAAGGAGCATCATATTCCTGGCTGACAGGATTCACATGCAGCGTTAGTGGATAAAGCACAATTACTCACACAGTTATAGTTTAATATGAACTTTTAGTCAGAGTGCGCAGAGAGCAAACGTTGCATGTCAAATAAACTTTGACTTTGTTACAGCTGACTCTCACAGGGGGTGTCCGCTTCTGTGCGCAGTCCGTTACAAACACACACAGCAGGACAACCGAATGCGAGCTGACAGCTACATTCAAAGAGTCTATAACTAATACAAACAAATTAACACTCAGCTATAGGCTACCCTGTTCTAAAGACCCGAAAACATATTTTTCCCAACGTACCTTTCTTTTTGGTGTCAAAGTTTCTGTGTATCTACAAATCTAAGAATAGTGTCGGAATGCTAGCTCTGAATGTCCTGCCACTCCTGTCAAAATAAAAGCATCATTCCGACGCGCGTGGGCCATGGACCAGAAGCGAGAGGGAACTGACTGCGGTGAAGCCAGCCTCCACTCGGAAAACCTAGTCAAGCCAGCCCGCACGTGATATTACGGTGCGCGAATATCCTATGCATTACGGTAGACTCCTGGAAACACTGCCTCTGTGTTTAGATGAAAATAAAACAAAAACTGTCCAGTATCAAAGACTCATTTCACTTCAGGGTGATAGCAGGACATCCCATCTAGTCACTTAGAACAAATCAGGACATTTTGATGTACAGTTTCAAAATAAAAGACATTTGAAGTCTCATATATGAGCTATCATGCCTCTTTTTAGATGAGAATAAAACAAAAACTGTCCAGTATCAAGGACTCATCTCAAGCCAGGGTGATAGCAGGACATCCCATCTAGTCACTCAGAAAAAACATGACATTCTGATGTACAGTTTCAAAATAAAAGACCTTTGGAGTCTCATATATGAACTATCATCCCTCTGTGTTTAGATGAGAATAAAACAAAAACTGTCCAGTATCAAAGACTCATTTCACTTCAGGGTGATAGAGGGGATGATAGCTCATATATGAGACTTCAAAGGTATTTTATTTTTGAAACAATACATCAGAATGTCATGTTTTTTCTAAGTGACTAGATGGGGTGTCCTGCTATCACCCTGGAGTGAGATGAGTCTTTGATACTGGACAGTTTTTGTTTTATTCTCATTTTAACACAGAGGCAGTGTTTCCAGGATTCTACCGTAATGCATAGGATATTCGCGCACCGCAATATCACGTGCGGGCTGGCTTGACCGCAGTGAGAAACTGGGCTCTGTGGAGAGAGAGAGAGAGTGCAGGGTACCATTCAATAGCTACATGTTTTATTATTACACAGTATATCCATAGATCAGGAAAACATTGCCAATAAATTAGATACACTCTGCAGATACTGTTTTGCCTTCTTGGCATTTATTTTGAAGGGATAGCTGTCGGTCTTCCAGGTAACTCTGGTTAACTTGACGCATTACAATCATTGACAGTCCAGTTCAAGTATCTCGGATTGTGATTGGTGAATGGTGTTACTTTTCGACCAATCACTGAGCATTTCATTGGGCAGTGAGTGCTAGCACATTGCAGTTGTGTTGGACAAACAGTGGGCTCAAGGTGAGAGGAGTCGAATTTTGTCATCATTTATGAGCGTATAGAGAGAATATTATGACATTTAACTGAACGAAAACACATGTTTTCGTGTAATAACGTTAGGAACTGTAGTTTGCCAGAAGATGCTACTAACTGCAATAAGCTAGCTCGCATGTTATCGATAGCTAGCAAGCTAATGAATTCACTACAGAAAATGCAACACTTTCTGTGTTTTTCCTCAGACCTAGCAATAGATACGTCACCAGAAGGAATTGTACTGCATGTGGAAACATGTAATGTTATGGTTTATTTCATACTTTTAATGTTAACAAATGGAGGTTAGCGTTTCTTTAAAAAAGTAATGTTCAAGCTGGGGTTTCTTATAGTCGGGTACTTCCCTAGATATTGGTGTTAGAAGTACTCAGATCAGGGATGCAAACGTGTCACCTTTCGGCCAAATTCAACGTTTTTAATCCAAAATAGGTAATTTGTGTAGATCTGCAATACAAATATATTTGGGGTAGGCCTATGGGGGGGTCTGGGACCATGGATGTATACTAAGAACTGTATAAAGTGTACATTTGTAAATACTGAAGTAGAAGTACCCCAGAATCGTACTTAATTATAATACTTGAGTAAATGTTCTTCAAGACATTACACCACTGTCCCTAGAATACATGTGTCAAACAACATGTCTTCTCCTTTTCTCCGTCTTTTAAAGGAGGAAACGCTGTGGAACCATGGGCGTGTTATCCACGTTGGTGAGGGGTCTGGTGAGAGGAGCGGACAGAATGTCTGAGTTTACAAGCAAACGTGGATCAAGGACTCATAACAAAGGCAGGGGTGCCAGGCCCACCGGGCTGAGGCTGTCCAGCAGGAAGTTTCTGTCCATACGGACCATGATTCCTGAGCTTGTTGTGCCGATCTTGGAAGACTTCAAACTTAAACCCTACGTCTCATATCGTTCTCCTCGAGGAGTGGAGCCCCCCCTCTCAGCAGAGAGTGTGTTTGCTGAAGTAGTGGCCCCTCAGATCAGGAAAGACTATAAAGATGGGACTTTCAGCAAAGAACAGCTGGAGAAATATGGATTTAATCCCAAGCAGGAGGGGAAGCTCTTCAAGCTGTTTCCAAAGAACTATGTTCGGTAAAGATGCAGATCTTTGACAAAGAAATGTGATCAGACTGAAAGCGGTTGACAACATGTGTGACACTTTCAGGAAAAGTGTCACACATGGGTCTGGCTGTGTTTAGAAGTGGTTGACATCTGGCAAAATAAAACCTGTAAGTCTATGACCCATACTGCAGAGTTGCATCAGTCATTTCCTTATAGTTATTTTTCACTTTGTTCAGAACCCCTTGATTTCAAAGACCTTTTCACTCCGTGGCAACGTTTATACATGCACAGTGAACTTTAACTTGTCAATGTAACTTTATTTGTCAGAAAGTGTAATGACTGCAATTAAAATGGCTTCTAAAAGTTTTGATGTTGTACTGTCATAACGGAAGCGTTCCATATGGTTTGATGGAGGACATGCTGTGTGTGATTGGTAATGTGTCACCATTTTCATTTTTACAGAACCACTGATCAAATAAGTTCAAGCCAAACACTGACCGCTCTGTGTACGGTCGCTTTACACAATGTAGACCTAGTTCTGAATTCGTTATCCAATACTTATTACAAATAGTATTAGCAAAAACATATTTTGATGGAAACATTTGCTTATTTCTTCAATAACTTCTAGATCATGTGACCTAATGACTCAAATTCAGCTATGAATCAAACAACTACACTTGATGCATAGGACACACCTCTTTTTATTACTTTGTCAACCTGTAAATATTTTTATAATATTTCAATGGGAAAATGAGCATATTTCTTTCTTCAATACCTTCCAGGTCATGTGACCTTCACCCAAAAATAAATGCTGGGTCAAAGAACCACACTGGGGCTGAAGTCGAATAGTCCATTTAGCTTAGGAACCTTCCTAACGGAGTGAAATGACCCGGAAGTCCCTCAGTGGCAGCCATGATAAGTGCCGTTCCAATTCTCGAGAATGATGAGGAAAGGAGGTTTCATACTTCCTTTATAACCTCCTTTAGCTTAGGAACCACTGGACCTCCCTAACCGGCAGGAGAAGCGAAAATGCTGCCCCACAATGCATTGCAGCCGCAGCATTTGCCGTCACTCAACAGTCGGCCGTTCACGGAAACAACCGATTATGACGGAGAAATGATATCATGAAAGTTACGGTGCTTATTAAGCATTTTAAAACATAGGTGGTAAGTTGCCAAAGGGCTTTGTTCTGAACGTTCATCAGTATTATAATCAAAAAGAGAAATATGAACGTTAGTTTTCACTGAAATGATCAAATAAAGTCAACATTTCAGTCTTTATTGAGCTGTGCGGAGTTTGTTCAACTTCTAAAAGATGTTTGAATGGTGATACACACAGTGAAAGATGTTAAGGACTAACGTTTATAATAAATACATCTGTATTGATTTTAAGATCTTTAGTTCATACAATCATACGTATTGGGATCATTTGTATTAATGTGGACCGGAGGGAGAGGGTGACGAGCAGAAGTTTCACTTTCCTTTTTTATTTCAGTTCCAGCTTTGGTCCTGAAGAATATGTTTCTCTGTTGTCCACGTTCATAAAGCAGAGCAGCAGCATCAGAGCACGGTGCAGAGTCTCTAGATGAGTTCACAGTAGTCCCTCGTTCTTATTGAACATCCATGTTGTAGTCCGCTGTATAGAAAACTGTGGTTTCCATGGTTTCCCCACAGCAGCAGACGCACACAATGACGTCCGCTGGCGCATCATAAACACGTCGGATAGTGAGAGTGCATTCGATTCTCTAAAGTACCGCAGTCTCTTCTCCTAAGTCCTTTTGAATTCTCCTATCCACTATCCCTTAACCCCGTGACGTTTCACTCAGAGGTCAAGGAATAGGAGATAGGGTTAGAACTTAGGAGCTGATTTTTGGACTATTCGACTGCAGCCTAGGCTTGTTTGAGACACATTGCGGCTCGCCTCGAAAGTAGACGAGAGTAGCCGATCTCAGCCGGGGGAGGTGTCAAAAAGCTCGTCTTAAGTCGGACAGCTCGGACTCGGAGTCGGCTTGACTGGCTGGGTTTGCAATGGCGGAAATTCCATTTTACCCACTGTAGACAAAGGTGATCTCCATTGCTTTATATAGGTTTGTTAATTCAGTCATGATGATGAACCACGACTGGGTTCCATAATGAGAAATGCTCCTCCCTCTTAATGTTTGCTAACTGATAGGTGGACAGGCTACAAATGATCAGTCCCTTCAGATCCGCACACATGAAGCTTCATGAGCATGAACTGAACAGACCTGCTGCTGTGTTCATTCTTTAGCTGCCACTTTAAGCTTTATGATGTGTACAACATGGATGTAATTTGATTTAATCTTGCCATTTTAAATGATGTATTCAATAAATAAGGTTAAACCAAATCATTACATTACAATAGATTTTATTTTAATGATTTGGTTTAACCTAAAGAGAAACTTTATTGTTATTGCACATATTACAGGTACTGAGACAACGAAATGCAGTTTAGCTTCTAACCAGGTGCAACAAGCAGTGAAGTGGAAAGTAATGTTCACAATCTACAGAATAACATATAGAATGAATTGAATGATGAATAAACAGTGGGGTATGAATACACTAGATATCAGCCTGTGAGCAGTATGAACAGTGTGTATGAATACACTAGATATCAGCCTGTGAGCAGTATGAACAGTGTGTATGAATACACTAGATATCAGCCTGTGAGCAGTATGAACAGTGTGTATGAATACACTAGATATCAGCTTGTGAGCAGTATGAACAGTGTGTATGAATACACTAGATATCAGCCTGAGAGCAGTATGAACAGTGTGTATGAATACACTAGATATCAGCTTGTGAGCAGTATGAACAGTGTGTATGAATACACTAGATATCAGCCTGTGAGCAGTATGAACAGTGTGTATGAATACACTAGATATCAGCCTGTGAGCAGTATGAACAGTGTGTATGAATACACAGATATCAGCCTGTGAGCAGTATGAACAGTGTGTATGAATACACTAGATATCAGCCTGAGAGCAGTATGAACAGTGTGTATGAATACACAGATATCAGCCTGTGAGCAGTATGAACAGTGTGTATGAATACACTAGATATCAGCCTGAGAGCAGTATGAACAGTGTGTATGAATACACTAGATATCAGCCTGAGAGCAGTATGAACAGTGTATATGAATACACAGATATCAGCCTGTGAGCAGTATGAACAGTGTGTATGAATACACTAGATATCAGCCTGAGAGCAGTATGAACAGTGTGTATGAATACACTAGATATCAGCCTGAGAGCAGTATGAACAGTGTGTATGAATACACTAGATATCAGCCTGAGAGCAGTATGAACAGTGTGTATTAATACACTAGATATCAGCCTGTGAGCAGTATGAACAGTGTGTATGAATACACTAGATATCAGCCTGTGAGCAGTATGAACAGTGTGTATGAATACACTAGATATCAGCCTGTGAGCAGTATGAACAGTGTGTATGAATACACTAGATATCAGCCTGTGAGCAGTATGAACAGTGTGTATGAATATGCTAAGATATATAAAGTATGAAAACGGTAAGCAGTATAGTATAAAATATATAGATATTAATTTCATGATGATAAACATTGTGGAACAATGATGAAAAATGGGAATGGATGTGGCGACGTAAAACTGACACAAAACAACAACAAACTTTTGCCAGCCAATTGGAGAGCTTCATCAGCAGCACGTGGTAAAAACCACCAATGAGCGCTCAGCTCGAGATACCAGCGAGCCGTTTCCCATCAAGCATTTCGCTTCCCAGCTCGTGGAGAGCAAGTGCGCCAACTCGCCTCGCCTCGCTCTCAAGGCTGCGGGCGTCTTTGTCCCGCGAGATTTCAAAGTCTCATGTGGGCGAGCCTCCAGAGCAAGTCGGACAAAATGACTAACCATCATGCAACGCACCAGCAAGACGTTGATCGCAACTGCGCAGGTCTTGCTTGTCTCAAACAAGCCTACTGGCTGCCTAGGACACACCTCTGTCGGTCATGTGACACAGGTCACATGACCTGGAAGGTATTGAAGCAATATGCTCATTTTCGCATCAAAATATTAATATAAAAATATTTAGAGTATTAAAATGCAATAAAAAGAGGTGTGTCCTATGTGTCCTATCCAGTGTAGTTATTTGACCCAGCACTGATTTTGAGTGATTAGGTCACATGACCTGGGGCCTCATTTATAAAAGGGATATACGCTCAAAAAATGGCGTACGCCAGTTTCTACGCAATGTTTGCGATTTATAAAATACTAACTTGACGGGAAAATGTGCGGTCCTCCACGCAAACTCTAACCCATGCGTACGCACTAAGCACAAAAACGGGAGAGACGAGAAACTGCGACACCGTTGGCAGAAGCAAGAATGGAGAGAAATATGTGGAAATAATACCATAAATAAAATGTTACCTCTCATTTATCATATATGAAGAATTCATTTTCAAACATTGATTAAAGCCAATCTTAAAATGATTAAACAAACGCCTGTTTGCGACTCCTCAGTGCACACAAAAACATAACTTGGAGAAATAAATAAAATATGGATATGTTATTTAAAACCACTTCGAATATGTTGTGTTAATGTTATGAAATGTTTTCTCATAAATGATGCGGTAAGCAGGAGGACAGAATTACGTCTAAACTGACGCCGTGTTTGCATTGCAGGTTGTAGATACGAGCATGGTTTTATATACTATCACGTTTAATCGTGTTTTATGCCGTTTGCCAAGACTTGATGAGTCGCTCGTAAAACACAGGAGGTATGGAAGCTAAGAACACCATATGTGGTCAATTGTACAGCTAATATAACACAACACATTAGTTGTATTTCCTTTAACTGGTGGATATAGGGTTGTTGAGACGCACAGGCTGCAGTGGAGACGCTGCGCACAGCTGATCGACAGCTGGAACACAAACCACCAAATACAAAAACATAATTCAGATCTAGTCGTCATGACTCCACACCGGGGGGATTCCCCGATCATTTCTTACAGTCTCTCATCAAGTCTCCTGTCCCCGGTACAAACACACTGCCTGAGGAAGGCTGTGTGTATTCTTTTTGTCATTAACCTTTTTCGGGCCACTTATTTATTTATGTTGGTGACGATCCGACCTCCATGCTGCGACTCTGGTTCAAACTGCATCCACCAAACAATGTGATTTATCTCGACCTCCCCAAAATAACCAAAATCTGACACGGTGTGAGATGTCTTTTTTAGCTGTTCTGTCCTCATTTCCTGCTCTCCTTCATGCAGTCAGTCAGAATGAATGAATGAATGGGCGTTTCTTTGACTATTTATAGGCACATCTGGGCGTTACGTGAAGCCCGCAAAAGCTGCACCGCATTTTGAGTCGGTTGTGATTTATAAAGGGAAACCGGCGTAGGAAGTGCTGTACGCACTTTCCTCGCCGGTACGCAATGTTTGGTGAATCGGAAAATGTCTGTACCTATTTTTTGGATTTCTACTACGTAAGCAACCTTCCCACGTGAATCCTACGCACTGCGTTATAAATGAGGATCCTGGGAGGTATTGAAGCAATAGAGAATCGCAGTGACGCGTCCTAAAACCCGGAAGTAAGTTAGCATTTTTAGCACTTCCGGTTCCTTCGTCAAAAAGCAATGTATTTTCTCCATAGGGTTTTGGAAAATAGATCGAAATAAGGTCTGTGGTTGACACAAATTTAAGAGATAAATCACGTTTTGTTCTACGACAGTAGATACATCAGCAGTGACCCCACTGGTGATTTCTGAAGAGTTTACGTGTCTGAAAAACGATGGTTGTTACCGAGTGGCTGAATAGGACTACAGAAATGGTCGAGTCCGTTGTACGTCATTACGCCTACACACGTAAACTCTCCCGATAAGTTTGTTTTCCCCTGTGTTCTGCTTGAAAGCAAGTACCTGGCTATCTTTAGTATCTGTAGTACCTTTAGTATCAATTAACAAATAACCTCTGCCTGGCAGAGAGCTCTGCTCCATAGCTTCTCTTGGACGTAACATCACATGTACATTTTACATTTATATTCAATTTAATATTCCATCCCTAACATACTTTTGTATATATAACTTATATTTAGTTTTTCTTGTTATGCTGCTGCAACACAAACATTTCCCAAATTGGGATCAATACAGTAATATCTTAATTAATTAAGAAATATAACTATTATAATCAGTGTAGCAGCTGACACCTATTTTCAATATGGATTAATCTACCTTTATTTCTTTAGTTCAATTTTGATCGATAAAAATGTCAAAATAGTGAAAATGTTCACGAGACAAAGTGCAAGGTTATATCTTTAGATGTTTTGTTTTAGCCTATGTACTGTATGTCTTAATGCTCTTATGTGACGGTGTGACTTCCATGAAACTAATATTTTATATCTTCACAACAGACGAGCTGACAGGAAGCCTAACACTCTAACAACCACAACATTGCAAAGGCGAGTAAATGTAAATTAAAAACGATTCACAATTTCTTAATGTCTTCTTCTCTCTTGCAGTGAGGTGAAGCTGACCTTGCACTTGGTGCCAGTAAGGATGCTCCTCACGCAGGCTGAATGTTTCTCTTCCTTACTGACACAGAAGCCCTTAATTTGCAATACTTCACTAATTGTCATCTCCCTGGCTCCGTAGGGACACTTTACCTCCAGCACAGCGGAAGACCCTACAGACCATCTGGAGATGCCCCCAACACTCCTGATTGGGAGAGCCACACACCTGACTCATGGACCTGCATCTGGGATGCAGTGGTGAATGCCCTGACGCCCTCACATTCATTCATAGTCCCCCACTGTACAGACAACACACCATCAAGGGCCTGTTGTTGCCCTAGCACCCTGGCACTAAGGGCAGCAGTCACACGCTTTGACCTCAGGACAGCTCCAACGTTGCTGCAGTCAACCTTCCTTTCCTGAACAGATGCCAGTTTGGGTTGGTTCGCTGACCAGTGGTAGCCACCTGAATTGCCCTCTGTTGCTCCTCAGACAATGCCATGCTTGCCACCATAGGCGGCGTGTGAGGCTCAGGTTTGGGAAGGTTTATTTCTCTAGTCTCATTTTACAATCAGCTACCAGTCCATACTTCTAGTCTGATCCAGATTTGAACCGGCTTCTGTGTGGCTATATTAAACAGTAAAAAGTGAGTGCTGTCCTAGTCTTCTTTCTTGGGGTAATATTGCACCTTTCTCGCAGTGTTATGACTCCTCTACTCTTTTGTGTATCAGTGACGGCGTTTAAAGAAATGTGGCTTTATGCCCGTTGACAAAAGCCCTCATCAAGCCAACTCCTACAGAGCCGCAAAGCTGTACCTTTGAGTTTGAGTTGCTTTAACAAGATGTACTTTCTGCTCCCGGTTGTTAAGAGGCATACATGTAATACAAGTGAACAGATTGCATGTATGGTTCCTAAATGCACGAGGCGTGGTAAAGCACTTCTGTACCCTGTGGCCAGTGTGCGAACTATACCACGGTCTCCGGGGGAGCCGGGATTTTTTTGTTGTTGCGGCGGGGGGGGGCCGCAGTCGAGAGGAGCCGAGCGCATCCGCGAAGCACACAACGTCAGAGTTCCCGTTAGCCGGCAAATCTAAATCTCTTCGGTCACAATAAGGGGGGGGGTAAATGCTGATCCGTGCATTAATAGCAACAGCACAGACATAGGCCTATTATAAAGAGAAAATCTGTTGCACACGGGGTGGTGCCACAGGTCTACATTTACATGAAACGTCCCGATGGATCATGTAAATGTCAACAGATTTCCCGAGCATGTATGGGCGACGCAAACTTCAATCAACTTGATAATAAATAATCCACGGACCACCAATGTAACGTTTGACTGTTTAATTAATGAATTAATCAACTTAAAATGACTCAAATGTGATCCACTCACTCCACTGTTGGCTGGTCCAGCCAGCCGGCGGCCACGGGACCACCGCAGCAACTTCGCCCCCCCATCTCGAGCAGCAGGCAGGGAGGAAGAGGAAGAACAGGTGGGGTGGTCATCAGCAGCATCATCATCATCATCTTCTTCCACATCTCCTTCGATCTCTACTACTGTATGGTAGTTGTAGTCATCAAGTTAGCTTCTCTTGGCTCGTCTTCTTGTGTCTCTTCAGCCGCCAAGTTAACGTTAGCTGTCAAGTTAGCACTAGCACTGACGTTAGCTCCCTCCTCTCTCGGTTCTGTTGTAGCAGCAGTCACAACGTACGATATGCTACCACCAGCTACATTCGGTTGGTCTTCTTGATCAGGTTGTTTAGCAGTCTTTTTAAGAAATTGCCTAAGTTGTTTTTTTCTTTTCGACATGTCAGCAGCAGCAACAATGCCTGGTAAACATGCAGTGCTAACTAAACGAGCTTGTGAGTGAGTGGGTAGTGTGTGGAGCTGCGGGCAGCGTGCAAGCAGGCGACACTTTTTTCATGAATCATAAACTCTAAATATAATTTTATTTCACTTATTTTACACCTTTGAAAAAAAAACATGCCCAAAATGGAATTTATTTGGTCATCATATCAGTATTTTAGAGAGCTCCCCCCAAATTTCACAAACCATGTTCCCAGGGAGCTCATGTCACCACTAGGGCTCCCCTCCAGTTCGCACCCTGCCTGTGGCTAATGCTTCTGGGAGAATCCGAGTCGTGAGGTAATTTTCCTGAAGTGCTCTATCATAACCAGGGTTGGGAGGGTTACTTTGTAAATGTAATCAGTTACTGATTACTGATTACATGGCTCTGAACGTAATCCGAATACAGTTACAGTTACGTGTCTTAAAAAAGTAACGTAATCAGATTACTTTTGATTCTTTCTTTTTCCATCTAAAATCGATGTTTTGGTGAACAGGAGACACAAAAAGCAAAAGGAAACTGAACGTGTTTTTACTGTTTTAATGGCGTATCAAGAGCACACTGAAACATCACATCTGAAACGATGTAACAACATAATACACTTTTTGGGGATGCATCTTGGGATGTGAGGAGTGAGGGACACGGCTTAGAACGGGCGTGTCGCCTTCTGTCCTGCCAGTGTTGGCAGGACATTAATTCAAATGTAGAACTCGGACTTCATTTTAAGGACATTTCGGCCAGGGGTGTCAAGCTATATTTGTTTAAGCACCGGATCGGCAACACAGGAGAGTGTGTGCACCAGTCTGCCTTGATCTATGAATTCATGTCCGTGACTCTCACAGTATCTGCTGCCCACAGCTGTTTTATAGAAGGAAAACCTCCTTCACTTCATGACCTCTCTGCAGCGCCAGGAGGCTGCGGGAGGGTTAGCTCCGCCTCTGAGAAGACGAGTCCCGCCGCGCAGTGCCTTTCACGCACCGCCTTCACTGTGTATACCTTCAGAAATAATCGTTAGTAAGGCTAAATACTAAAGAGCGACCGCAGGCTGATGTGTTTTAACCACACACACCTATACACACACACACGCGATTTAAACGCAGACTTTTGTTCCTCCATGTTTCGTTGTTATTGTTTCACTGAGCGATCGGACCCGCGATTTTTTTTCAAACGCTTTTTTGGTCCATCTGCGGTGGTTTTGTGGGCTGTGATGATTCGGCTGTACCTACTTGAATATTAAATGTTGAGAGGAAATCTTTCCACCAATAATTCCAATAAGTAGGCCTAATCCAAAATGTATTCACTTCAGGTTTACGAAAGTAACTGTAATCGGATTACTCGTTTTTCAAATGTAACGCGAGCTGAATACAGTTACTTGATTTTTGTATTCTGATTACGTAACGCCGTTACATGTATTCCGTTACAACCCAACCCTGATCATAACTTACCTGACGCTACCTGCCTCCGGCGTCTATAGAAAAGAGATCAACTCAGTGAAAGCCCCGCCTGATCAGAGCTCAGTGTGCGGAGTTTAAATCTATTAAGTATAAAGGAAATACAGTTTAAACTGCCGTATGAAGAGAACACCCCGCCTCTGGAACTCCCTCCCACCTGACATCTGCAACACTGACTCTCCCCATTTTCAAATCACGCCTCAAAACACATCTCTTCACACTCGCATATCCACCCTGATCATTAGCCATCACACATCCTCTGTTTTTATGTATTTGGTTATTTGATTGATTTATATACCGCATTGTCATTGTGTTGTTTATGTTTCTTATGCTGGTGTTATCTATTGTGTATCTTGTTTTTTATGTGTTTGTACGGCAACCTTGAGAGCCTTTAAAGGCGCCGATATAAAATAAATGAATTATTATTATTATTAAGATGCCGACGTGTCGCACTTATAATTCATATCACATTATCAATCAGACCATCGATCATATAATATATCATATATTTCCTTATCTGAGTCAGCTTCTTGAGCCGTAGCCTATAGGCTATGCCGTGCAACATTTACATTGTCACATACTAGCAGAAGTATTATTTTAAGCAACACATTAAGTTTGACGAAACACTCAAGTAAAATGTAATTAAAGTCAGATCCACTCGTGTCTTAGTGATATCATAACACATTTAATGTACGCATTCAAACACTTTTTCTGTTACCACCAGCTGTATTCACCTTGCAGGTGCAACTATGTGGCTTGTATCCTGAATTACATGTTTAAAGTTCATATTTGTCTAATATTAGTTTACTGTTCATTAATGAAGTATGATGCTGCGCTGTCAGTATGCTACACTTGTCCCTGTTTGTGATTGGTCAAATGTAGCTAACCCCGCCCCTTTCACGTGAACGCGCTCTCAGCTGGAGAGAGAAACCCTGGCTTGATTTACCGAGTTGATAACCAGCGTCGTAGGACCGCTTAGCGAGATCTCTTTGTTACGGTTAGTTAAGATAACTTAAACATATCCAGGGTCTGTTGAACTGGCTTCGTCGTACAGGGCACAGGTGGATGCATAGCAGCGCTAATGTCAAAACATTATTCATTATATTTTTCTTTTACCAGGATGCAGTGACAACAATATTTGGGAAGGCTTCCCTAGCCTACAGTACCCACCGCCCCTGCTTGCCACAATTGCCTCACGTCCCTGATGCCCAACAGATTTGATAATTTCAGGAACAGTAAGTGTTTCCAAGCTGTAGTGTTACTCTTCTGGCTCGGGGGGAGAGAAGCCAAGACATTCCTGAGAACCTGCCCCGAGTCTGTCCCTCAGCCAGTCACGATCTTCGGAGGTGGGCTCTCTTGTCAGCGGATTGAATGACTTATTGGTTGGAGAAATAGCTCCTCCACTGAATGCGTACGTTTAGCTGCCTTTGGCTTCTTCCACTGACAGGGGGTGTCAGTGCAGCTGAAAGTGTGGAGGGCAAAGATGGCTAATGCAGCCGCATGACTGCATTCTCCACGTGGGCATTCACATTTTGTGGAGAGAATTCCCTCTTCTCCTGTGGTGGTGGGATTGTTTTATTATTTAAAATATATTTACATTTGTAATGCTTTCCCAATTATCCCTTTAATTGTTTATAGCCTACTATATGTTTATTTCATGGATATTTCTGTGTTTTCTGGTGTGTAATTACATTACATTGCATTTAGCTGACGCTTTTATCCAAAGCGACTTACAATAAGTGCGTTCAACCAACAAAATACAAACGTGAGGAAAACGGAATCATATAAGTACATTAGGCTTCATAGAGCAAAAACATTTCAAGTGCTACTCAACAGGCTTTAGATAAGTCAGTCCTTTATTAGTATATAAGTGCTTTGTTAATAGTTCTATCGCTCGAGGTGGAGTCGAAAGAGATGAGTTTTCAGTCTGCGCCGGAAGGTGTGTGAGCTTTCTGCTGTCCTGATGTCAATGGGGAGCTCATTCCACCATTTTGGAGCCAGGATAGCAAACCCACGTGTTTTTGCTGATGGGAACTTGGGTCCCCCCTCGCAGTGAGGGTGCAGCGAGCCGTTTGGTTGATGCAGAGTGGAGTGCACGTGCTGGGGTGTACGGTTTAACCATGTCCTGGATGTAGGAAGGGCCAGATCCATTCACAGCATGGTACGCAAGTACCAGTGTCTTGAAGTGGATTCTAGCAGTTACCGGAAGCCAGTGGAGGGAGCGGAGGAGCGGGAGAATTTAGGAAGGTTGAAGACCAGACGAGTCGCTGCATTCTGGATGAGCTGCAGAGGTCGGATGGCACATGCAGGTAGACCAGCCAGGAGGGAGTTGCAGTAGTCTAGGCGTGAGCTGACGAGAGCCTGGACCAGAACCTGCGTTGCTTTCTGGGTCAGCTGGGGACGTATCCTCCTGATGTTGTAAAGCAGGGGTGTCAAACTCAATTTCATTGCGGGCCACATTCGCATAAAGGTTGCACTCAAAGGGCCGGTTGTAACTATATAAATATATAATATATATATATATATATAAAATAATGTATTATATTACATTATTGCCTCTGAATTGGATTATTATTGGATAGGATAATAACTTAGTAAAACTACGTCTGAAAGCAGAAGTCCAGGGCAAATAATTGCAAGTCTCTTCAGTGGCATGTCACAAAACGAGATGCATTGTGGGACATGTAGTTTATGGGCAACCTGCTTCTGTAAAGTGGCATGTAACCGTATAATAAACATAATATATTCTTTGCAAGCTCTTGCGGGGCCACATAGAATGAAGTCGCGGGCCGGATTTGGCCCCCGGGCCTTGAGTTTGAGACCCCTGTTGTAAAGCGTGTATCTGCAGCAACAGGTTGTAGAAGCGATGTTTGCAGTGAAGGACCGTTTGTTATCTAGGATCACACCCAGATTCCTTGCAGTCTGAGTCGGGGAAACAACAGAGGTGCCGATGTTGATTATCAGGTCAAGAGTGGGACAATCTTTTCCCGGAAGGAAAAGCAGTTCAGTCTTGTCAAGGTTGAGCTTGAGGTGATGAGCAGACATCCACTGAGAGATGTCAGCTAGACAAGCAGAGATGCGTGCGACGACCTGGGTCTCTGAGCGGGGGAAGGACAGAATTAATTGGGTGTCGTCAGCCTAGCAGTGGTATGAAAAACCATGCGGGCTAATGACAGATCCGAGCGAGTTTGTGTACAAGGAGAAGAGGAGGGGACCAAGAACAGAGCCCTGAGGGACCCCTGTAGTTAATTGACAAGGGTCGAACTCCGACCCTCTCCCAAGTTACCCTGTAGGTACGGCCTTCGAGGTATGAGGTGAGGAGGGAAAGTGCAGAGCCTGAAACTCCAAGTTCTTGGAGAGTGTGAAGGAGGATCTGATGGTTCACCGTGTCGAATGCAGCAGACATGTCCAAAAGGATGATGACAGAGGAGAGGGAGGCTGCTTTGGCCGTGTGCAGTTCCTCAGTGACAACAATGAGAGCAGTCTCTGTGGAGTGACCTGCCTTGAAACCAGACTGGTGCGGATCCAGAAGGTTGTTCTGATGGAGATAACAGGAGAGTTGTTTAAAGACAGCGCGTTCAAGTGTTTTAGACAGGAACGGGAGGAGAGAGACAGGCCTGTAGTTTATAACATCAGACGGGTTGAGAGTGGGTTTCTTTAGGAGAGGGTTTACTCTTGCCTCCTTGAGACTGTTTGGAAAGTGACCAGAAGTTAGAGAAGTGTTGATGAAATGGGTGAGAAACGGTAGAATATCAGGAGCGATAGTCTGAAGAAGGTTTGAAGGGATAGGGTCCAGAGGACAGGTGGTAGGGCGGGCAGAGGTAATGAGGGTAAGAACCTCACTTGGAGAGAGAGGGGAAAAGGAGGTTAGTGTGCGGGTGGAAGGAGGGTCTGATGACCCAGCGGTGAGTAGAGGTGAGTCAGAAAAAGAAGAGCGAATATCATCAACCTTTTTTTCAAAGTGGTTAACAAAGTCGCTTGACAGAAGGGAGGAGGGGCTTTGGGGGGGTCCAAGAGGGAGGAGGGGGGAGGGGCTTTGGGGGGATCCAAGAGGGTGGAGAAGATGGAAAATAGTTGTTTGGGATTGGAATAGGAAGATTGGATCTTATCTTGAAAGAAAGTGCTTTTTGCCTGAGAGGTCGAAGCAGAGAAAGAGGAGAGCCTGATAGGTTAGGAGGTTGTCACGGTGTTTGGATTTCCACCGTTTCCGCTCTGCTGCCCGAAGGACGGTTCTATTAGCACGCAGTGCGTCATTTAGCCAGGGAGCAGGAGGGGACTGACGAGCCTGCCGAGATGTGAGAGGACGGAGAGAGTCCAGAGAGGATGAGAGAGTAGAGAGGAGAGTTTCTGCAGCAGAGTTTGGAGGCAGGAGTTGGAACGAGTCAGAGGAAGGGAGGGCTGAGAGCACCGACGAGGCAAAGGTAGAGGGGGAGAGGGAACGGAGGTTACGGCGGACAGGTACAGAATGAGAAGAGATCAGTTTGTTACGTTTGGAAAGGGGTAGAGAGAATGAAATTAATAAGTGATCGGAGGTGTGGAGCGGGTTTACAGAGAGGTTAGAAGTAGTGTAGTTCCTTGAGAATATGAGATCAAGGACATTGCCAGCTTTATGAGTTGGTGGGGACGGAGACATTGAGAAAGCAAAGGCGGTTAACAGAGATGTTAGTTCGTCTATCTTCCCCGTCTGGAGGTCGAAGTCTCTGAGAAGTACAGCAGGAGGACCAGTTTCAGGGATGTGTGAGAGGAGATGATCTAATTCCTCCAAGAAGTCCCCCAAGGCGCCTGGTGGACGGTAGAGAACAACAATGGTTCATTGTATAGGATGGGTTACTGTGACGGGATGGAATTCAAAGGTGGAAGGAGTGAAGTTAGGTAGCTTGAAGAGGGGAAAGCTCCATTTGGGAGAGAGCAGGAGACCAGTGCCCCCTCCTCTGCCAGTGGGTCTGGGTGTATGGGAGAAGGAATATGCTGTGGAGAGAGCTGCTGGGGTGGATGTGTTGGATGGAGTAATCCACGTCTCAGTGAGAGCAAGGAAATCCAGGGTCTGCAGGGAGGCGGAGCCAGAGATGAAGTCAGCCTTAGGAACAGCTGACTGGCAGTTTCCACAGGCCACCTGAAACTAGATGTTGGATGTCAGTGGAGCACGTGGGATAGACGAGAGCAGGCTGGTTACAACTATTACGAGATACAGGGCCAGTGATAATTGCGAGAAGACACAAACAGGAATGGAGAAAATACACATGATTATAGCATGAGGGGCTAAACAACCAAATAAAAGAAAACACCAGCGATACTTAGCTCAATCAAAGTAGGATTTGCCTCCCGCAGGACTCGTCTGTCTAACGCTGAAGCTGACGCTCCAGGAAAGTGCTACCTAAATGGACACCTGATTGCTGAGTTCTCACAGCTGTGGGGCCACGTCCCTTTAATTAGTTCACTCTCTGCAGCTGGTGGCCCTCAAAAGGAAATCTAGACTGGCTGCCTGAGTTGTTATTGTGTCTTTTCAGTGGCCCAATGGTTTTACAATTACATGAAACCCTAAGTTATAAAGTTATGAGTTTAACCCTTAATACAGTTACACCTACTCAATAAAGCTCTTAGTATTCTACACATGTTTAAATCAAAGTTAACCCTAGCAGTCAGTTAGTTCAGTTTTAAGGTTTCAGTCAAATTACTTGTCCCAAGTTTCTGCCTGACAGATACTGTAGCGGTTTTGAGATTAAAAATCACAATTTCAGTCAGATCAACTACAGAGCATTTATACAGAGTACACACACTGAAACAGAGAAGTCTAAAAACAGAATGTTACTCACACAATTCTAGAAGTCACCAGTTGTTATCCTGTTAAAATCGAGTTGCACACTGGCAGGTCAGTGATCAGGATGTAATAACTTTTAAAACTTTTTCCAGTCACTTGCCCCATGCATTCAGCAGCAGCAGGCCATTCACTTTGATTTGATCCCGTTATAAATATCATCATTTCGATAATAAATAAATGCTACATAAACGTTATCTTGCACATTTTATCTAACCATCTCCGTTTGTACATTTCAATATATTTTAAAAGAGATCTCTCTCTCTCTCTCTCTCTCTCTCATCTGCGTGTGTGCAGTCTGCACACAGTTCTGCCGGTAATGAATATTACATTTTGTGAGGAAACATTTCCACCAATAATTCCAATAAGTATTCCAAAATGTATTCACTTCAGGTTTACGAAAGTAACTGTAATCAGATTACTCGTTTTTCAAATGTAACGCCAGCTGAATACAGTTAGCCTACTTGATTTTTGCGTTTGTAGGTAACGCCGTTACATGTATTCCGTTACAACCCAACTCTGCTTCTATGCTACTGTCCCGCAACTCCTGCCTCTCTGTTGGACCCTGTACAAAGTACATAACGATTGATGTGCACATTAGCATAATTACTAGCTAGCCGCTAGCTGCCGCCTTGTTAATATCAAATCCATCATAATAACAAATCATTACCATGCTGTCATGAACGTGCGGTGCTGTTACGTGTACGCAAATTGATGTGCGTGATGTGAACGAGCATTTTGGTTAAAGTTGTGCATGCGCTATGAGTGCACATACGGGTACTTCTCAGGCATGCCGGGTAATCTGTGACGTTTCACTCTCTCAAAAGTTGGGCCATTTTATCATCATTCGCTCATGAGCAACTCTCATAGGAATGAATGAGGCCCCGCCTCCCAAGCTGTATCCAGTTCTTAGTACACATCCATGGGCTGTACCCGTAGGATAGAAAAGGGGGAAGTGACGTCTGACTCAGCGGTCGCGCGGCTGTGGAGAAGAACGTGTTGCCCACATTCTGTTACTGAGTTTAGGCTAGTTAGCTAGCAGGTTTATTGTTTTGCATGCAGTCACTTTTGCCTCCACTTGCTGTTCAAATAAATGTTGAAAGAAAAAGTAAATCTGTTTACAGTTCTGTTTCATATGGGTGTTGAGAGATGTATCCATAGATGTAGTCCCTAATTTTGCTCTCAAAGTGCACCAGATTGTTGCATTTAACTTCAACATTTAAAAAAATAAAAGTCTCGGGGGGCATGCCCCCGGACCCCCCTAGAGGAGGTGAGGTCCACCACCTGCCCACACCCCCTGTTAAATTGTCTCACCCACATTGAGGATGCTTCCTACGCCCATGTTATTTATGGTATTATTTCCTCATATTTCTCTCCATTCTTCTTTCTGCCAACGGTGTTGCAGTTTCTCGTCTCTCTTTTTGTGCTTAGTGCGTACGCATGGGTTAGAGTTTGCGTGGAGGACCGCACATTTTCCCGTCAAGTTAGTATTTTATAAATCGCAAACATTGCGTAGAAACTGGCGTACGCCATCTTTTGAGCGTATATTCCTTTATAAATGAGGCCCCTGGTCATAGTTTTGAAAATCACCAGCTCAGATTTCTGGGAAGCAGCAGATGCCTCGCATTACTTTTCATGCTAGTCTTCAGGGTGTTTTTGCTAAGATTTCTTTTACATCATGAAAAGCCGCATTTATAGGGATTATAAGCAATTTGTTTAAATCAAAGTTTTATTATAACAATCAAGTGTCTTGAATTACTTATCCTTGATATGTTAATTTGTGTGATGTAGTGGGGCTGTGCATCCTGCATTACTTAGGTACAAGTAGAAGATATTTCTTTAGTGTCAATGCACCCAGAGCTCCAGCCGGGTCAGCATTGCTCTGGTTCCTGTTGAGCCTCCTCTGGAGTCCAGTCCCAGCGCCACACATGGAGCATGTGGTCATAGAAAGAGCAGCTGGCCAGCAGACAGGACAGTGAAGGGGCGTCCTCTTTAGAGCTGAAGACAGGGGCTGCAGCAGGCAGGACAGCGGGCACTGCAATGCTCTCTGGGATGTATCGTCCTGCATCGTCCTCCAACGAAGTATCAAAGCTGGCTGTGGGAGATTCATACTGAATCCTCAAGTGCCCTCCGCTCTCTGTGAGGCTTTCCTTGGGTTCTGCAGCGACATTGGAGCATGGGGCCGCTTCCTCCAGGGACAGGTGGGACCAGTCGGCTCCGTACGCCAGAGAGTTGTGGAGTATGTAGGAGGCTACCACAGGACATGCTCCTCCACTGGCCTCTGGAGAATGACATGAACACACTGATGGTTTGATAAGAAGAATTCAGGGCTGTGCTGACAATTTTATTTTTTTACATTTAAAGCTTTTATTCAGGATCCGTTCTCCCTTGAGTTGAATCAAATGTCTTCAATTAAGCTTAACATCTTTTAGTATAGCCCTACTGTACATAAACTGCTCACTATTAGGTGTTCTGGAAGGCTCCATTTCAACCACAATGCATCACATTGTATATCATGTCTCAGGTCCACTGACAGTTCCCCAGTGTATAATACCACCTAATGGATCTCCGTTCATTCAGGGGGGTATACTAGGAAGCAAATTCAACAGATTAAGGGTTTCTTTGACTTAGCTGGCTCAACAAAACTAAAACTCCTGATGAGAGATAACGGGTTCTACAAAGCTGGTTATCAACTCTTCAGGCTGAGCGTGCACTCACATAAAAAAGGGGCATTTGGTGCATCATTTGAATCATGAACCGCATAAAAGGGATTGATCGCCGCTTGTTAAAAATCCCAAGTCTCCTCACTACCTGAATCACTAGAGCCAATCACGTGTAGACCACTCCCCTACCAAAGCCTATGAAACTCCGCCCTTCAGGCCGGTCACTCCCTTTCCTCCCCTCCAGAGACTGCAGAACAAAGCACTACAAGTGGCACATGGATTCCCAATTGTTTGTTACTATTTGATATTCAATGTTTAGTTTAAAGTTAACAGCTTGTGTTTATCAACCAACTAGATTCCTTTTGATTTGAACACACGTTGAAGGAAAGTGAGCAGTTAATCCTATGGAGCATTACATGATGTAAGTAAATAGTCAACCATATTTAGAATGATTCCTTTTGCCTTTATGATAAGACTGGTAATATAACTGCTACCAAACCAGCGGATAGTGACATAAAAATGTTAAACGGCCTGCTGGAACCAGTGTTTTAATGTGCACACCACCTGGGTTGTTTGTTAGTAATCCACATTTTACATACATCATCTGATAACCTGTACCACTCATAGATTGACTATAAAGTTGGGCTATTGAAACATTTGACTAGTTAGTGAACAGTGCCATTTGCCGATTAGAAGCCTAAACTCTGAACATAACCTGGTCCGGAGCAGGATAAGGTGCCATGGCGATCTAGCCAGGTTAAAAGAGAGCCACCTTCCAAGTACGGAAAACTCTGGCTTTAGGCTCCACATGGCTTGAACATATACACTGAACATATTTTTGGTAGACAGTAATTGCACAAATGTATCTAGTGTAATTGTTAAGATTTTGCAGTAATTATTATCAACATTTTATTTAAAGGTCACCTATTAAAAGCCACTTTTTCATGTCTTTTATACATAGACATGTGTCCTTCTGTGTAAAGAGATTCTCTCTCTGTTTCTCCTGGTCCATTTATATACAAATCTGATTTTGGCCACTTTATGATGTCACAACGACGATTTCGGTTTGTGAATTGGCAATGAGGGAATTGTTAAAATAAAGGGCGGTGCCGGACTTCAGCGTCTTCGATCTGAGATATGGAAAGAGAGGGGTTTTAGGTTGCCATCAGGCTGTTGACGGTCTTATTATACATCCATTGGTTGGTTTTGTGGCACATTTGTAATGCTGTGCCAACTTGAGCGAGCACACAGGCAAACGTGAGCGTTTCAGAATTTCCTAGCTAAATAAAAAAATGATATTAAACTAATCTTTCAACATTCGACTACATTATTCAAAAGTGTACAGTAACTTATAATAACACAGGAATAAACGGGGCGCTCTCTCCCTCTCCTGACAGCCCGTCAGTATCATGCAGCTCGCGGATCCAGTAATGAGTGACCCGACAGTAAAACTAAACATATCTATAACTAGTTGAGGTAGTTTGAGAGCTAGCCTAATTAAAATAGCTACGTGTGATATTCTAAACTGAAGTGTGTGTTTTGCTCCGCTCACCGCTGCATGTGATCATGCAGAGCTGCGTGTCGACTCGTCAGCACCAATGAGCGCACCAGATCAGTTTGTGCACAGATGGAAGGCTGACAGGCAGGCAGGCCATCCAGTTACTTTAGCCGGGTCGGCTCAGATGATTGTCGTGCTTTTTACAGGTGACATTTTTGTATGGATGTTTTGTCAAAGCACTTCAGATATTCATCGCTATCGGGATGTTCAGAGCATTCCATGGAAAATAACAAAAAGTGTATCTCGAGCCGGTTTCTCAAACTTACCTACCCCACCTTTAAAGGTTAGACATTATAATTGACTATTCTTGTCTGTCACATAAGTGGTGCAACTGATGCGGTATTGCGCTAAGGGGAAATAATTTTGACCGGACATTTTGACCGGAGAGATTTAGATTTGCCAGTTTTCAGCATATTTTACCGTTCAAAGTCCGGTAATCACCGGCTAACGGAAACTCTGATTCGCACAAACTTTTTGGTGTGAAACCAAACCTCCCCTCACCCTATCGGCCTAGTTCGGGGGGAAAAGTACTCTGGTGTGAAAGCTCCTATTAGCCGCTTTCACACCAAGTACTTAGCCGGTACTTGTTCCCCCCGAACTCTTTAATCCCTCAAACTTTCCTAGTAGATCGCGTTCACACCGGAATAAGTCCCTGAGGGAGGAGTCGGCAAATGAAGCAGCTGACGTCACTTCTTCTTCTTCTGCTTTGGGTTTACTGGCAGGCTTACTTTGTAGTGGTTTATCTGCTATTTATCTTTGCACTAAGGTGTGTCTGCTGCTATTTACGATACATACGACACACCTGGGACAGCGTGATGCCGTTATTGTTACTATTGCACTATTGTAATTGTGCCTGTCTTGACTCTGCTAAATAAAAGAGAGAACCAAAAGCACTGTACAAAATATCCGCTTTATTGTCAATTTACACGCTGTTCAGATACCTCATAAGAGCTGTGCGCGTGTCTTTACGGAACAACGCTCGTAAACTTTGGAGTTGGGGACTGGCTTCAGTCGAAGCTGCTGGGTCGCATCTTCCGAGTAAATCGCCAGAAGCGCTGACACATCTAATGCGAGGAAATGCAATGGCGGCTTCACAATACTTTTCGGAGTTTTACGGGGCGTGGTTTGCAATTCGCCCAGTGATGTTAGTGTGGCCGACACACCCACAAACCATTTCCTCCTCAGGAAAGTACTACCTCTCTAGCAGGGACGATCTGGGGGTGAAAAGGTTTGCGCGAACTAGGGACTAGTTCCAGATCCTTTTTGGTGTGAAACCAAATCTCCCCCCTATCGGCCGAGTTCGGGGGGAAAAGTACTCCGGTGTGAAAGCGCCTATTGTGTTCTTTTTAACCAAATGTCTCTCAGAGGGGCGTGGGGAGTGGCTCCTTACTTTCATCAAAAGTAACAGACAGAGAATCAGCCCTTTTGAAACAGGGCTGAAACAGAGGGGATTATGGGTAATGCTGCAATGCAGGATCTGTTTGGTATTTGGAGCCAAACACTTCAGAAACGTGTTTTGACCTATAATATATTGATTAAAAACAGTATAATAGGGGACCTTTAAAGAATTTATATAACCATAATTTTCAAAATATAACTGATTTATCATTGCGAGTATAAAACGACAGCAAATAGTAAAGATATAACTCTTTTATAAATGTACCACAAGTGGAAACTTGAATTTAACCCTTTTTTTCTCATTCATTTTTGCTAAACAAATCACTGAAATTACTGTACGTTTTTTCTTGATTCACTTATTGTTTGTGCTCGAGTCACTACGACACTTTAAGAATCAGGACTCCAAACCTAGGTTAACCAACAAAGTTCATAGAAACCACCCAGAGCAGGTACTTCCTGCTGCACACTCACCGAGGGCCTGCTGGCAGTGGAGGATGTGGAAGTCGTTGTGCATGCAGGCGGCCAGCAGCAGCTGCTCGTGGGTCGGATGCCACTTCAGCCTCCACACCCCCCCCCCAGCGGAGTCTCACTGAGAGGCTGCCGCATGTTCCTGCCGTCCCACAGCAGAACCTGCTCATCGTAGCTGCAGAACCAGGGAACCAGGACACAGACTTTCAGAGTTCACACATTCAAGGACTTTCGAGGCATAGTTCCCTCAAATTCAACAACCTAACACGGCATAGTTTGAGACACTCAAATATATAGTGCAAGCGAATGGATATAAATTCAATCAATTTAAATGACTTGTAGATCTTTGAAGGCCTGGATTTTACCCTCAAGTTGACACATTTTAGCGATTTCACTGACCAATGGGAACCATGCTCACATTATGTCACAGAAATAGTGAGACCAAAGACAGGAAGCAGTGGTAGCAAACAGACAGTGGAAAAGGTCATTCTCAGGTGACAACAAGTTAGCACAGATAGTTCATTGGGATGTTTACCTGCCTGTTGCTAGGATATGTTCTCTGTGCGGGCTGCTGTGAATACTGCACACACCCATTGAGTGCCTTCAAGAGAACAAAGTGGAGAGTGTTATGTAGCTGGCCTCATTAATGAGATGGAAGACAGCAACTTCAGGACTCACCTTTTACTGGTGAAGGTGGGGCAGGCCGGACCGGCCCTGAGATCCCAGCCTCTCAGTTTGCAATCATCACCGCCTGTTGCTCACACAGGCACACCGAGAGAGGACGCACACACACAGGCACACAGAGAGAGGACGCACACACAGGCACACAGAGAGGACGCACACACACAGGCACACAGAGAGAGGACGCACACACACAGGCACACAGAGAGAGGACGCACACACACAGGCACACAGAGAGGACGCACACACACAGGCACACAGAGAGAGGACGCACACACACAGGCACACAGAGAGAGGACGCACACACACAGGCACACAGAGAGAGGACGCACACACACAGGAACACAGAGAGAGGACGCACACACACAGGCACACAGAGAGAGGACGCACACACACAGGCACACAGAGAGAGGACGCACACACACAGGCACACAGAGAGAGGATGCACACACACAGGCACACAGAGAGAGGACGCACACACACAGGCACACAGAGAGGGACGCACACACACAGGCACACAGAGAGAGGACGCACACACACAGGCACACAGAGAGAGGACGCACACACACAGGCACACAGAGAGAGGACGCACACACACAGGCACACAGAGGACACACACACACACACACACACAGGCACACAGAGAGAAGACGCACGCACACACACAGGCACACAGAGAGAGGACGCACACACACAGGCACACAGAGAGAGGACACGCACACACACACAGGCACACAGAGAGAGGACGCACACACACAGGCACACAGAGAGAGGACACACACACACACACAGGCACACAGAGAGAAGACGCACACAGGCACACAGAGAGAAGACGCACACACACAGGCACACAGAGAGAAGACGCACACACACAGGCACACACAGAGAGGACGCACACACACAGGCACACAGAGAGAGGACGCACACACACACACACAGGCACACAGAGAGAAGACGCACACAAACAGGCACACAGAGAGAGGACACACACGCACACAGGCACACAGAGAGGACGCATACACACAGGCACACAGAGAGGACGCACACACACAGGCACACAGAGAGAGGACGCACACACGCAGGCACACAGAGAGGACACGCACAGGCACACAGAGAGAGGACGCACACACACAGGCACACAGAGAGAGACGCACACACACAGGCACACAGAGAGGACGCACACACACAGGCACACAGAGAGAAGACGCACACACACAGGCACACAGAGAGAGGACACACACACACACAGGCACACAGAGAGAGACGCACACACACAGGCACACAGAGAGAGGACGCACACACACAGGCACACAGAGAGAGGACGCACACACACAGCACACAGAGAGAGACGCACACACACAGGCACACAGAGAGAAGACGCACACACACAGGCACACAGAGAGAAGACGCACACACACAGGCACACAGAGAGAGGACGCACACACACAGGCACACAGAGAGAGGACGCACACACACACACACACACACACAGGCACACAGAGAGAGGACGCACACACACAGGAAACAGACATTATCATTAGAATGAGTTCCTCCTCTGCACCACAAAGGATGCTCAGGCATGTACACATCCAGTAACGATAGATTAATAACATAATCATAGTGTGTAATGTTTGTAATATCAGTATCAGTTTGTTCGCTGGTAAGGAACAGGAAGCTGCAACAGAGAAATGCTGAACATAAATCAAACAGTTGTAAAACAGTTGTCGTACGGAGAGCACTTCAATGGTGTTGGCTGCAAAGTGCCTGCTTGGTGAATGGAGGGAGTTATACAAGTGGTACAGAATGTCCCGTGTTTATGTAAAACATGATCAACTTATGTATGATCATCACATTTTGGTAATTTTCAAATCAACCTCTTGACATCAGTAATAGTTGACATAATAGTTGGGATCTATATAATGTTTTGTAAATAAATCAAGAATTCAGCAATATCTATTCAAAGTACAGATTATTCTGAAAATAAGAAGCACCCCAGCTGCTTTGGACTGGGACCAGGTCCATACAGTACCCCACGGCAACAGAGAGGGTTGGGCCCACGGGGGGGGGGTCCAGATGCAGAGCATGACGTCAAATCATACGGACATGCACCATGCTAGAAGCTTGTTTCCCTCTCAAAAGATTGCATCATTCTCAACCTTTGATCTATACTGAAAATTAAATAAATAGAATGGTATTTCGCACTATTACTGAATGCTAATTCTTAAAGTTTTGACCTGAGTTTAAAATGGAGATTAAGGAGAACCTTTTTTCTCCTTATCCCTGAGCCAACACTGGACACCCAGCTCTCCTAATCACAAACATGTCTCTGGAAGCACATGCTAACAGAGGCCGCTCCATCAGGGCGCCGTGCTGCACTGACACCAATGTCTGTTGATGGAGATGTAATATTGAACGTGTAACATTATCAATTCATTAATTAAGGATGTTACCGAAGCTAAACTATGCAAGGATATACAAACATGCTATTATTAGTTAGGCAGGCCACGGGAAGAATAAATAATATGTGCGTAGAGACAGCGCTGGTTAAAAGGGAACTGTTTATGATTGAAAGAGTGTTACCAGAGTACACCAGCTGCGTGTCCCAGTAGGAGAAGGCAGAGATCCAGGCCTCGAAGTCATGAGCCTTCCACTGGGAGAGTGAGACCAGAGCGCCTTCCGCCAGAGAAAGCACGCTGACGCAGCCCGCCGAGTCACTGCACACCACCCGCACGTCACTGCTGCTCACACACACAGTTAGTGATTTAGTGAAGACATGCCGTCAGAACAGCACGAACAAGTCTCTCCGAGGCAAACACATTACGTCGTTCATATTTAACTGTTTAGGCAAAAGTTTGTATTGACCTCCGCTGTCACTGCAGCGGGAAAATAATCTCAACTGCTCCTTAGACTGTAGCTATATATAATAATAATAAATGATACAAATAATATTAATACTTTTAACAGTAATAATAATATATAATTATTATTTATAATGATTGTGCTGAAACAGTGATAAGTAAAAATAATGTTCTTATGTGTAGTCTCAAGCAGGTTGGTGACGCCTGTTTTAATGCATCGGGTCATGTTTTGCAGTGTGTGTTGTGCACCGACAGAAATGTGGAGATAGTCACGTTTTATGTTGGTTGGATTGTCTTCCACTTCCTGTTTTGTTTTGTCTCTCACCGTTTACCTTGGCTGAAGTCGAATAGTCCATTTAGCTTAGGAACCTTCCTAAAAGGAGGGAAATGACCCGGAAGTCCCTCAGTGGCAGCCATGATAAGTGCCGTTCCAATTCTCCAAATGATGAGAATGATAGGAAAGGAGGTTTCAAACTTCCTTTATAAACTCCTTTAGCTTAGGAACCACTGGACCTCCCTAACCGACAGGAGAAGCGAAAAGTGCTGCCCCACAATGCATTGCAGCCGCAGCATGTGCCGTCACTCAACAGTCGGCCGTTCACGGAAACAACCGATTATGACGGAGAAATGATATCATGAAAGTTACGGTGCTTATTAAGCATTTTAAAACGTATGTGGTAAGTTGCCAAAGTGCTTTGTTTTGAACGTTCATCAGTATTATAATCAAAGAGAGAAATATGAACGTTAGTTTTCACTGAAATGATCAAATAAAGTCAACATTTCAGTCTTTACTGAGCTGTGTGGGGTTTGTTCAACTTCTAAAAGATGTTTGAATGGTGATATACACAGTGATAGATGTTAAGGACTAACGTTTATAATAAATACATCTGTATTGATTTTAAGATCTTTAGTTCATACAATCATACGTATTGGGATCATTTGTATTCATGTGGACCGAGGGAGAGGGTGACGAGCAGAAGTTTCACTTTCCTTTTTTATTTAAGTTCCAACTTTGGTCCTGAAGAATCTGTTTCTCTGTTGTCCACGTTCATAAAGCAAAGCAGCAGCATCAGAGCACGGTGCAGAGTCTAGATGAGTTCACAGCAGTCCCTCGTTCTTATTAAACATCCATGTTGTAGTCCGCTGTATAGAAAACTGTGGTTTCCATGGTTACCCCACAGCAGCAGACGCACACAATGACGTCCGCTGGCGCATCATAAACACGTCGGATAGTGAGAGTGCAGCCGATTCTCTAAAGCACCACAGTCTCTTCTCCTAAGTCCTTTTGATTTCCTATCCCTTCCCTTAACCCCGTGACGTTTCACTCAGGTCAGGATAAACTGGGTAGAATTTAGGGCTGATCTTTGGACTATTCGACTGCAGCCCTTGTCATTCCAGGGTTGCGTTCCGATAGTCCAAAGATCAGCTCCTAAGTTCTAACCCTATCTCCTATTCCTTGACCTCTGAGTGAAACGTCACGGGGTTAAGGGATAGTGGATAGGAGAATTCAAAAGGACTTGGGAGAAGAGACTGCGGTACTTTAGAGAATCGACTGCACTTTCACTATCCGACGTGTTTATGATGCGCCAGCGGACGTCCTGAATGTGCGTCTGCTGCTGTGGGGAAACCATGGAAACTCAGTTTTCTATACAGCGGACTACAACATGGATGTTCAATAAGAAGGAGGGACTACTGTGAACTCATCTAGACTCTGCACCGTGCTCTGATGCTGCTGCTTTGCTTTGTGAACGTGGACAACAGAGAAACATATTCTTCAGGACCAAAGCTGGAACTGAAATAAAAAAGGAAAGTGAAACTTGTGCTCGTCACCCCCTCCCTCCGGTCCACGTTAATACCAATGATCCCAATACGTGTGATTGTATGAACTAAAGATCTTAAAATCAATACAAATGTATTTATTATAAACGTTAGTCCTTAACATCTATCACTGTGTATATCACCATTCAAACATCTTTTAGAAGTTGAACAAACTCCCACACAGCTCAGTAAAGACTGAGATGTTGACTTTATTTGATCATTCAGTAAAGACTAACGTTCATATTTCTCTTTGATTATAATACTGATGAACGTTCAGAACAAAGCACTTTGGCAACTTACCACCCTATGTTTTAAAATGCTTAATAAGCACCGTAACTTTCATGATATCATTTCTCCGTCATAATCGGTTGTTTCAGTGAACGGCCGACTGTTGAGTGACGGCAAATGCTGCGGCTGCAATGCATTGTGGGGCAGCATTTTCTCCTCTCCTGTCGGTTAGGGAGGTCCAGTGGTTCCTAAGCTAAAGGAGGTTATAAAGGAAGCATGAAACCTCCTTTCCCTATCATGTAGAGAATTCGAACGGCACTTATCATGGCTGCCACTGAGGGACTTCCGGGTCATTTCACTCCGTTAGGAAGGTTCCTAAGCTAAATGGACTATTGGAACGCAGCCCAGGCTCCCTGATTGTCCACCTTTTGTGTGTCTCCCGCGCTCATCAGCACCAGCCCCTGATTGTCTCCACCTGTGTCTTGTTGTCGTGTGTTTAAATACCCCAGCCTCCCAGTGTTCCTTGTCAGTTGGTCTTGTCTCATGCCTAGGTCAGATCTATGCTCTTCTTGTTGTCAAGATATGTTGTTCCTCACTACGAGAGCTATTTTCTTTTGTTCTCTTTTTGTCATCTCATCCAGAGATTTGATAGTGATTATTTTTGTTCGTCTATTGAAAATAAAGTATCTTACAAATACTTTACCTCTGTCTCCCGGGTCGGGCAATTGGTCCTATACCCTGAGTATCTGAGTTCGTAACAGTATGCAACAAACATGTTTTTCTTGCTATTCTGTCCCAAAATCTTTTGAACAGGGCAGATATGATTAAGAGGGACAAAGTGTAAGGAGCCGTGTTAGGACAAAGTATTGTGTCCCAGCTGCAGACATACTGCATGTCACAGTAACACGTTATAATAGATACATAGAACATGTGAAGTGAACTTTGATGGAGAACAACAGATGCAGATAGTTTGTTACCTGTCCATTCGTCCAGTCGACCAGTCTAAGGACAGAGCCAGCCGTTCGGCCCCCACCTCCAAGCTGCACAGAGGGAGCAGGCTGCGGCCCCCCTCCTACTAGAAACACACATCAGTGAGTGCAGAGGACCACAACAACACAATATACTGTCCATCTATTGGGAAGGGATCCTGGTGTCCTGTCCAGTAGAGAAAACTCTGCTTTAACATCCAACAGCTCAACCCGGCCCTGCTGAACGTCAGAGGCACACGTGGTTGTGATGTTCTCATGCTTTTTGTTGGCCCTTTTGAAAGATCCATGTCTCAATGCAGCACATGACCGTTACGTTTCCCTGATCCATCTATTTTGTTCTTTGGCCATTTCCTAAAGGCAATGCAAGACGAGACTGTTTGTATTTACGGTACGGACAGCAATGAAGTCGCTATTTGGTATACAAACTCAAGCCGTCTGATTTTGCGCATCGTATACAGTTTTTGCAAACAGACACATGAAGCAACATTTATAAGTGAGTTCACTCAGAGTTATGTTCAGCATGTATGAGAAGAGGGCTCATATGGACTTCTTATTGTTGGAGAACAACTGCTTTTCATCAGTTGTAATCTCAAAGGCTGATGTATTCAGCGATCACGTGTCATGTGATTCCACTGATGCCACATTTCTCACCTGACTGTGTGACAGTGTGTACAGCTGCAGCTCTCCGTTGGCAGCTGCCAGTCCCAGCACCGCCCCCCCTGACACCGGCACATGGCACCTGAGAACAATAGCTACAAAATGAACAGGAAGGAAGCAGGCGACGAGGTCAATAGCCACAATCGTCAAAACTGTGTTCTTTTACCATTTCAAATCTAAAACAGCTGCTGTGTCCATGCGCTGTAGCTCAGTGAGAGGGGGGCTCATCGATATCTCTCGCCGAAATTCAAAAAGGTACAAACGACCGGTCCGGCTCGGTGCAGCATCCTCCTCCCCAGCCTGCAGGAAGGAAGTGGAAGTGAGATCATCAGTCAGACCGCAACAAGAGGAGTGGCTGTAGCTCCAATGTGTACTGCTGCAATTCATTATATCCCAATTAATCATGTAATAACTAAGTATGTGCAATACATTTAATTACAATAATATTTATTTAGTTTTTGATTCGTTGGAATTCAAATGAAACAATCAGAATCAGGTGCAAAATAAGCAGAAGCAATGTTTCTGTGTGCAATAACTCCTCCAGAAAAGGTTTGATGTCGTGGCTTTTTTTACAGACAGGGAATATATGACAGGAGTAAAGTGAAAACACGTCAGATTAGTTTCAGTAATGATAAAGTTTCACCACCACTCCACATATGTAATTATATATATGAACTGCTTGTGTTTATGTACACAGGGGCGGCGGGTACTGCAGGCTAGGGAAGGCTAAGACTTCCTAAATATTTGTGTCACTGCATCCTGGTAAAATTAAAATATAATGTATAATGTGTGTGTCTTTGACATTAGCGCTGCAGCCACCTGTGCCCTGTACTACGAAGCCAGTTCAACAAACCCTGGATATGTTTGAGTAACAAACAAACTAACAACAAACTAACAAACGAGATCTCGCTAAGCGGTCCTACGACGCTGGTTATCAACTCGGTGAATCAAGCCAGGGTTTCTCTCTCCAGCTGAGAGCGCGTTCACGTGAAAGGGGCGGGGTTAGCTACATTTGACCAATCACAAACATGGACAAGCGTACTGACAGCGCAGAGTCATACTTCATTAATGAAAAGTAAACTATAATATGAGACAAATATGAAGAAGTTGAACTTTAAACATCCATGATGACGAGAACACATAATCCAGGAAACAAGCACATAGTTTCACAGCAAGGTGAATACAGAACAGCTGGTTAAGTGTTTAAATGCGTAGGCTACATTAACAGGTTTATGAAGACACGAGTGGATCTGACTTTAATTACATTTCACCCGAGTGTTTCCTCAACTTAATGTGTTGCTTAGAATAATGCTTCTGCATCCAGTCTGTGACACTGTGAGTGTTGCACGGCCAGATACGGCTCAGCTGACTCAGATCAGGAGATATATGATATATTATGATATTATATGAATGATGATGTGATATGAATGGTAAGTGCGACACATCGGCGACTTCCCTGCATAGGCCTACGGGTCAGTGTGTGTTTTGGTCATTGGATTTTCTTTTCAATGGATATTCAAAAACAAAAAACGACTGGATATTTAATTTTCGTTTTAAAATTGCAAAACCAAAATACAAGGCATTTTTCTTTATCATGGTCAAAAAGGGATTTATTAAACTTAAATGATTTTCATGTTCTACTTCTCAAAACAAAAAATAAAATCAATAGAAAACAGAAAAAAAAACTACAGTTTTTTTTCATATTCTGTTACCGGAAGTTACTTTACAAAATAAGAGCGCAGATGAGGTCAGAATCCGTGTATCTACGGTCCATTTGTTTTTCTTTATTAAACAAGTGAACGGAAGAGCGTCTGCAAGGCGTTTTTGCTTTTTGCTTTTCACCTTACTAAATGGTCAAATGGTCCTTGGAGCGAGGGGCGTGGCGAAACTCACGGAAGTGATTTCAAAACAAAAGCACTCGTTTGCTAAAATCACACTTTGAATCACGACAGTATCCTGTTGAAGGACCGGTGATTATTATAAACAAGGGGAATTTAGCGATCACAACGAAAACATCCAAGACACATATTGAGCCCAGAAAAATAATCTTATTAACGCTGTAAACAGTGGCGACTGGTCATTAGGGGCACAGCCCCACCTAGTGTCAGCAGAAAGTATTAAAATAATGATTACAACAAAATGCAATAAATAAATTAAAATATATACAAAATATATTTTAAGATCCCCCTCCCTCTCCCTGTCTAAGTGAACGGTGACTGTAAAAACTACACTGCGCATGCTCAGAGTATTCTCCTATTTAATGTGTGTGGCAAAAAATAATGACCATAGGGGCATAGTGCTGCCATCCCCACCATACGTCATCTCACATCATTCAGAGCTGATTGGCTGTAAGTACGTGTGCCGCGAAAAGTGTGGTGTGTGAAGAGGAGGAGAGAGAGCTGCAGTGAGGCGTCCTAAAACCAGGAAGTAAGCTGCGCATGGCTTCCCTCGACAAAAAAGCAACGAGATTTCTCCATAGGATTTTAGAAAATAGCTCAAAATAAGATCTGTGGGAAACGTAGCTGTTAGATAAATGCACGTTTTGTTCAGCCGGATAATATCCACATGTCTACCCTACTTTTATCATTTTCGAATCAAAAATCTATTGATTAGATTAGATTTATGATAGACTTTTGAAACTACAAGAAGATAAGGAGGACTTTAACAAAAAAGTAATAGAGATGTTTGTCCTGAAGGATAGGCAAATGGACTTCATCTTCAAGTCAAGGTAAGACTGCAATTTTATTGAAAATGGGATCTTACTAAGAGAGAACAATTCAATATTTAAATGATAAAATTACATTTTTTTGGGTATCCTTTTGTTGAACTGTCTGTCTAAAAGTAATTGAAGCATCAGACAAAAAAAGCTTTTGAAAATAATATTATATTTTGATTTAATATATTTGTAAACCTGAAGAGTCAGTGCCAGTGCCTCGCCAGCCATGAACCTCTCTGCAGAAGCTTATAGACATCTGAGTTTTTTGTGCCCCACCACTTTTGTACATATAGAAACCCCACTGGCTGTAATATAATAAGCCTATGTCTAAAATGGACAACATTGTTAGGAGATTTAAACTATACAGCGGTTCTGCACTGCAGTCACTCAGACGCCTCTCGAGTTTGTTTTTTCAAATCAGCTGCTCTTAATTTTTTTCCTGCTATATTTGACGAGTGATACAAAGATTTTTTACCACAAGTTCTTAAGAAAACTGACACTCTTGGACTCGGTTATACACTGAACAAAAATATAAACGCAACCCTTTTGTTTTTGCTCCCATTTTTCATGAGATGAACTCAAAGATCTAAAACATTTTCTATATACACAAAATAACCATTTCTCTCAAATATTGTTCAAAAATCTGAAAATATCTGTGACAGTGAGCACTTCTATTTTGCCGAGATAATCCATCCCACCTCACAGGTGTGGCATATCAAGATGTGATTAGACGGCATGATTATTGCACAGGTGTGCCTTAGAATGGCTACAATGGCCACTCTGAAACGTGCAGTTTTGCTTTATTGGGGGGGTCTGGGGGGGTCCGAAAACCAGGCAGTATCTGGTGTGAGGGGTAGGGGTAGGGTTAGGGCAGGGGTCGGCAACCCGCGGCCCACGGGCCGCATGCGGCCCTTTAAGCCCTCTGCTCTGGCTCCCTTGAGCTTAGACAAAAATAAGAAGGAAATAAAATAAAAGTATTTGTAGGACTATTTATATTTTGTTGCATGGTTGAAAATGTTTCGTATGTTGTATTTTGAGGTGATACTGTGACACATAAATAAAAAACAAAACGGTTTTAATTAGGTGAACTAAAATATGCGTCACATCCTGCTACGGTCCCGCACGAGCGTCTTTTCTTGGAGGCGAATAACCTGACCCCCGGCTCGATGAGCGAACTGTGGATAAATCAAAGAAAAGTACCGGAGGAACACAGGATTTAATTCTGTGTGGACAGAGTTGTCTGCTTTCACAGCAAACAATGCTGATTTACCGGGATGTCTGATATGTAGAGAGAAGTTGCAACGGTGGTGCAGTCTTTACGTATCGAGGAACAACACGGGAGAGGAAGCCAGCTGACGATCTTCAGTCATAATTCAATGGGGTATGTAATTTATTTCAGAAAACACTTTTTGTTATATTCCATGGAATGCTCTTAACGTCCCGATAGCAATGAATATATGAAATGCTTTGACAATAAATACATACAAAAATGAATCTCTAGAAGCCGTAGTACTGTAAAAAGCACGACCAATCATCTGCCTCGGCCCGGCTAAAATAACTGGATGGCCTACCTGCCTGTCAGCCTTCCATCTGGGCACAAACTTATATCGTGCCCTCATTGGTCATGTGCGCGTTCGTGTGTGTTGGAGGAGGGACTCTGTAAGGAAGTCTGAAGGAAGAGGCATATTTTTTCCGGTTGTGTATTTTCAAATTCTAGCGCACTCGAGCTGGTTTCTCCATTCTTACGTCCCCTACCTTTAACTCTTTTTAGGGTGCAGCTGTATGTTTTATTTATTTCAAAGTGGGCCCATTTTAATAATATTTGTTTCCCCTTCAAATGTGCAGAGGACTCCCCAAGTGCTGTGTTTAATTTATTTTAAAGTAGGCCTGTGTATTATTTTTAATTCTCCTTATAAAAGTGTTTCTTATTAGAGGTTAACAGTTTTATATCATGTAATAAATAGCCTAATAAATGCAAAAAAACTGTAGTTTTTGTCTGATATAACAATAAAAAACTATGAAATATGTTTTGCGGCTCCAGACAAAACATTTTTTGGGGAAAAAGGAGTGAAATTGCTCTTTTGGTCAAAAAGGTTGCAGACCCCTGGGTTAGGGGTAGGGTTAGGGTAATGTTGTGAATCGAGTGGCCCATGGTGGTGGTGGGGTTATGGTTTGGGCAGGCGTATGTAATGGACGACGAACCCATATGACTGCGATTAAATCAGCATATCCTTCTGCCAGGGGATGCCACCCCTCAAATTCTCCTGCCATCCTCTTGCCACCCCATGAATATTTTTCTAGGACCGCCCCTGCGTCACACTCACCCCTTTCTGCAGCTGATAGGTCCCACAGGCCAGGAGGTGTTGCATGGAGGACAGAGGACACCACTCCACCGTGTCGGCGCTCAGCTCGGTGTCAAACACCTGCAGGTTGCGGGTCCTCGACTTCCAAGCCATGGCCCCCTGCTTTGCATAACGTTACTGTGCTGGTGCAAAAACTAAAAGACAAAAGTTATCCCGTTACGTCTCGACTGTATATCGAGTACACTCAGATATATCTATCTAGTAGTACATAAAACCGTAAGCAATAGTTTAAAGCTAACTTCGAGTAAACTAAATCTGAGCTAACTGAATAATCTGTGGTATTTAGCTAGCAGACTATAACGTTATTTCACTTGCTGGAGTATCACACAGCGCTAACTGTCAAAAGTAAATACCCTCACAGCGAGCGGATATTCAACTGGTACACAAAGATAGCAACGTTAAGTTAACATTTGTTTAACACTTAATATCGACAGGACAATTATCAACAACTCACATGTGAGCCAGCTTCGAGTCGACAGCTTTTTACGTAGTTACGTCATAGTTGAGACGCAACAACATTGCCCAACCCAATTGTAGGCACGTTTTATGTTGAAGGTCTGCACCGGAAGTTCTAGTTAATGGTCATGAACTTCATGAGTAAAAAAGTGATCTTTTTACATCCATGGTAGTAGTAGGCTGTCTATATTTTAAAACTGTCTTTGCATGGCTTTCTAATTTTTAATTTACATTGCTAATGCCGCTGCCTTCAATTTTGATACATTTGATGGGAAGTTTAATAATCTTGGATGTACCCTGCCAGTTCCAATATGCAGTAACATTTACAAATGTCACTGTTATAGTTTTATCGTCAGTGTACATATTAAATAAGTAATTACAATTCCCATGTGTACATATAGCTGACTAATAAAGCTGACCACGAGAGGGCATTGACTATTGTGTGTGTGTCACTTACATTTAGTCGGGCATTTAGCGGACAGCACGTTTCCGGGAAAATATTCAAAATATATCTTAAAAGATTTGAAGGCAAAACGCTGTTTAATGGTGGCATCTGTTGGCCAACTGTTGGTATTGCATATTTAAAAATGAAAGGCAATACCATACGACTAATGTAACAGTTGCCCAAGCCTTGTGTTACTGCTGTAATTTATAAAATATAACGATATTTTTTCTAAAGAAACTCGCCTGTCGTCCAATATTTTTGCTTTTAAAATTTGGCAGAGCGATGCGTGTTTGACGCATGGTTTGACGCTCCAAGGGCCATGACGGTCACGTGATCTTTGCTGTTTAGCTGCGTATGCCACAACATCCAGCCGTGTCGAGTGCTAGTAGTTTGCTTCGAGTCAGTGTATGACCACAAGCAAGCAGATACAAACATAATGGATTTCAACGTGAAGAAAATAGCCTCCGGTGCTGGAGTGTTTTTCACGCGGGCTGTCCAGGTATTGTAACCCTCGTGCACAGTAACATGGCTGTGGTTCGGCTGATGATGCTTCCTTTCATTTTGACAGCCAGCTGTAGTGACGCTACTCAGGGACTGCTGTTGGGGCAACGCTACCATGGCTATTGCCCTGACAAGCTAACATAACGCTACCTATTAGCATAGCAGGAGGATACATTACTTTATATTCAGCTTGGAACAGTCAATGCCTACGTTTTACTTTAATTAAACACAGGCTGTCCACATACTGTTTGCCATAGACCTTTACTTGTTAATGTAACGTTATCTTAGGCCAAGCATGTGCAGGCTACCAGTATCTTGTAAACCATTATCATAAATCAGTTAACATACCTCAGTAAAACATGAAACGTTGTAAACTTAATGTGTAGACAAGTTTGAGGGTGACTGAATAATGAGCTGTCGTGAATGCTGTCCCTATGCTTTCATAATAATTGATGAAAGCTTGACGCTATGGAGAGTTGCACTTGTGTGTCAGTTTGGCTGTGTTGCTGTGCCCCAGTTCACAGAGGAGAAGCTGGGCCAGGCGGAGAAGACGGAGCTGGACGCTCACTTTGAGAACCTGATGATCCGCGCAGACTGCACCAAGCTGTGGACGGAGAAAATCTACAGACAGACTGAAGTCCTGCTGCAGCCCAACCCAAGTATGCCATCACTACAGCAGTCCTATCATTAGAGCTTTAAGGAGTATTCCAGAGAAGGCTACATATTATCTCCAACAGTAGGCGACTAACACTCTGCTGAAGTTGGATTGTCAGATAATTGATTTGTTTAGCAGTTCTTATGGGAAATAAGTTATAGTCCGCATGCCCTCTGCAGTGTACATGTTATAATGACAAACAAAAAGTAATTTATTTCACATAAATGGATCCCCCTGCAAACCTGTTGTTCAACTTCAGTAGTAGTAGCACTACATGATGTGAGGGCAGATAAGTCATCAGGTCTTACTCGTCCAACCAGCAGAGTGCTTCTGGTAGGGATCTTCTTAATGTGTATTAATATATAGCTCTGAGGTGCTGTAAACACCGATGATCCGAGTCTTGCTGCCCTCGTATGCCTGCAGGACAGGTCCAGCTTATATTGTTTAAGTTGCTGACGTTTAAATAAAAGTTAGGTTCATATTATTATTGACCTGTAGGTTAACAGTGATATGGAATGACGTGCTAGAGAATAGGGAACTCTAACATGTTACTTTTTGATTCTCCATGCTACAGTCGATCACACTGGTAAGTATTCTGCCTCCATATTTTAGTGCTGTGTTGTGGAAACCTCATGTCTTTGAGTTATTAGCCTTAGTAATTAGTAATTGATTAACATGACCGAAATCCCATTCAGATATTGGTTTGCTGCAGAATACATGTTGAAGCTCAGGGTGAGGATCGTGGCACACACTGATTGTTGACCGGAATATGCTGGACAGGACATTAGCATTGATACATATACCAAAGGGGTTTTTAATGGTTTAGCCTTAGCCCACTTTTACTTTGCTATTCTAAAGCATGATATGCTGGTATTCTGTCTGTATAAAAAAGTAGAACAAATGTTTATCCCTGGTTTTGGGCATTTTAGATTTGAGCACCTACAAACTTAAATACGCAAAAAACACTCTGTTGCATTCCGTCAACAATCAATCCCTTTATGACCTCATCTCTTCTGAGTAAGATACATGTTTTGCTGCGTGTTAACCATATGAGCGATTCTTAGGATGTGTTTGATTAAGCAGAAGAACCTCGCAGGAGACGGGGGCCCTTAGAGCTGTCCTGTATGGAACCCCACCATAAGACCCACATATTCTCTTTCAAACTAAACTTAAAGGTGGTTATGTAACCTCTGATCATTTGATCATGATGTATGTTGGTGCCTCTCAAGTCTAATGCACATCTGACCCATATCAGATGTATATCTTAAGAGATGGACACCGTTTGGGCCGAGTTGGAGGTTAATTAGACCGTAACATTGTAAGACTATATTGTTAAGATAAGAGTTGCTGTGCAGACAGTAGGTAGACGCAATAAGAGAAACCTTACAGTACATCTTTGTTCAGAGTTACAGGAATATTGATGGTATCTATAATTTGATAACTTTGTGTATAAATTGTTTCCTAATTACTTAATGTCATGTTACTATTTGAATAAGTGCTTCTTTTTTAAATACCAATGTATGTTGGTCCTTGGGGACCCCAGTCAAAAAGACCCATTTGCAGCGCATCAAGTTTGAGTGGATACAGTTGAATAGATGAATCCAATGTTTGCCATGGGTCAGTCATGTTGTAAGAGATTATTATTATTTCCCCAAATAATAATAATAATAATTCCTTCAGATAACATCAATTGCATAAATAATAATGCTAATGAAATAAGTTCACATTTTGCTCATAGTGCTTGAAATTGATATACAGTGCATCCGAAAAGTATTCATTTCATACCCCTTCACTTTTTCCTACTTTGTGTATGTTACAGCCTTATTTCCATTTGGATTACATTTGTCTTCTCAACATTCTACACACAATACCCATAATGACAAAGTGAAAAAAGTTTTTAAATAATGTTTGCAAATGAGTTAAAAATAAAACACTCAAATATCACAAACATAAGTTTACTTTACTCAATACTTTGTTGAAGCCCTTTTTGGCAGCACTTACAGCCTCAAGTGTTCTTGAGCATGATGCTACACGCTTGGCACACTATCTTTGGGCAGTTCCTCCCAGATCGTCTCAAGCTCCATCAGCTTGGATGGGGAGCGTCGGTGCACAGCCATTTTCAGATCTCTCCAGAGACGTTCCATCGGGGTCGAGTCCGGGCTCTGGCTGAGGCACTCGAGGACATTCAGAGACCTGTCCTGAAGCCACTCCTTTGTTATCGTGGCTGTGTGCTTAGGGTCGTTGTCCTGTTGAAGGGTGAGCCTTCGCTCCAGTCGGAGGTCCAGAGCGCTCTGGAGCAGGTTTTCATCGAGGATCTCTCTGTACCTGGCTGCATTCATCTTTCGCTTGATCCTGACTAGTCTCCCAGTTCCTGCCACTGAGAAACAACCCACCGCCAGGTGGTGAGCGGTGCCTGGGTTCCTCCAGACATCATGCTGCCACCACCATGCTTCACTGGAGGCATGGTGGTGGCCAGGTGGTGAGCGGTGCCTGGGTTCCTCCAGACATCATGCTGCCACCACCATGCTTCACTGGAGGCATGTTGCTGGCCAGGTGGTGAGCGGTGCCTGGGTTCCTCCAGACATCATGCTGCCACCACCATGCTTCACTGGAGGCATGGTGCTGGCCAGGTGGTGAGCGGTGCCTGGGTTCCTCCAGACATGAAGCTGGCTTCCTTCTGGCCACTCTACCATAAAGGCCTGATTGGTGGAGTGCTGCACAGATGGCTGTCCTTCTGGAAGGTTCTCCCATCTCCACAGAGGAACACTGGAGCTCTGTCAGACTGACCATCAGGTTCTTGGTCACCTCTCTGACCGAGGCCCTTCTCCCCCGATGTTCACTTTGGTTTGGGCGGCCGGCTGTAGGAAGAGCCCTGGTGGTTTCAAACATCTCCATTAGCAGATGATGGAGACCACTGTGCTCGTCGGGACCTTCAATGCTCAGACGTCTTTCTGTCCCCTTCCCCAGATCTGTGCCTTGATGCCATCCTGTCTCTGAGGTCCACAGTCGATTCCTTGGACCTCATGGTTTGGTTTGTGCTCTGATATGCACTGCCAACTGTGGGACCTCATAGACACTGTGTTCCTTTCCAAGTCATGTCCAACCTGTTGAGTTGACCACAGGTGGACTCCAGTCAAGTTATAGAAACGTCTCAAGGACGATCCGTGGAAACGGGATGCACCGGAGCTCAATGTTCAGTGTCAAAGCAAAGGGTGTGAATACAATTTTGAAATAAGGCTGTAAAATAACAAAATGTGAGAAAGTAAAGGGGTATGAATACTTTCCGGATGCACTGTATGTTGGTAGGATGAGGCTAAAGCTAATTTAAGCATGTTTACAATATATTAAGCATATAGTTTGGTACATCTTTGATCAGGAATGTAAGACTACACAGGCTAAGCACAGGGGGCTGAACACTCTTACCATAAGTCACATGTTTACATATTCATTTTGATGTCAGCTATCCATCCATCCAGCAGGCACACCTAATTCACTAAAGTCCAAACATTACCCCTATTACTTCTGATGTGTCTTCATTGACCCTGAACACAATACATAAGTGTTCTACTGTGTTATGTTAACCAAATACCCCTGTAATTATCTAACATTTAATGTTAAATAATTACTGAGTTGTCTATGGGGGTTCATATTATTGGCTTAAAATCAACTATAAATGTGTGAAAAATAAACCACAAAATAATAAGTATGAGCTACAAGAAGCTAAAATGTTATCATGATGAAGTGAGTGCAATACATCAGTGAGTAGTAGTTAACTACACTTAAGTGTGTTCTTTTTGGATATATATATATATATATATATATATATATTGGGTCTTTTTATCATGGAAGGTGTAAATAAACGTATAAATCCAAACATTTCTTTTTTCCTGGCTGTGCCGCAATTGAAAGCTCTTCTTGGCTCTCTGTGTAGGTGCCAGGATTGAAGAGTTCCTCTATGAGAAGTTGGACAGGAAGGCCCCCTCCAGAAATACCAACGCAGAGCTGCTGGGCCATTACATGCAGGACGCAGCCAAAGAGTTTGGTCCAGGAACTCCTTATGGTGAGTGTGCATCAATAACAAAGTCCAGATATTGGTTAAGTGGAACATATGTAAACCTTTCTAACTAACATGCTTTAAATATTACAATTTAACCATCAAAATGAACACAGTATTGTTAATGGAAAAATAATTATCGTGCAATATACCAGTAGTAGATTGGCAACAAATGTGCAAAAACATTCATAAAACACAAGTGGAACGTTATGTAAACCCATATGGGCTCTTTTTGTCGCCATGTTTTCTGGACTTTATGAGCTTGGGATATTCTGGGTATTTCCTCAGCACTTTCTTTTTGTTTGTCTAATATTTTTCCACCCCATTTATACCAATTATGGTAGACTAAATATTAAAAACACATTACAGTATTATTAACCGCACTAACTAAAGCTCCCAAAATGACTAGCTGAACAGATGGAACATAACCTTCACAGAGGGGAGATCAAGCTTGTAGGAGCCAATTAGAACTCCGAGTATAAAGGTTGGAACCACTGTTAGCTGATTCGGTTCTGCTGGAAGGCCAAACTCTTTTCCCCACCACACACACACACCACACACACACCACACACCACACACACACACACACCACACACACACCACACACCACACACCACACACCACACACCAACACCACACACACAGAGGTACAGTTAGGTTTCCAAAGTTGTTGGGTTTAAGTGTCATGTTGTGTGTGGTGTTGGAAAGCTGGTGCAAGCTTAATGGACAACACTTAGTGGAAATAAATGTTAAGTGTTCAATTGGAAACAATTTGTATCAGACTTGTATTCACCTGACAAGTTAAAGTGAGTGTCAATTACATACTGTACACAAGGCGGACCCTCAGTGACTTAAAGCGATAGCTTGGCCTCTTTAAAGCTGCGGTATCTCCATTAGTTGAAGTAAGCTCTGCAATGCATGAGGAACAGTTAAAGGCTCCATGTCACGGCCATTTCTACTGATCATCATTCCATCGTTGAGCTCTACTAGAATAGATTCACATTGTTCAATGTTCCAAACTCACATTGGTTTCTCACAGCATCTCTGTGTAGTCTGTGTATTCACTCTCTGTCCTACACGCCTTGTTGGAGCTCCTGCCCCCCCCTCCCTGTGAGCCCACTGTGCTCTGATAGGTCAGCTCGCCCACTCTGTTCTGATGAGTCCACCGTTACAGCGGAACATCAGTGATTATGTTACAATGAATGTGATGCATGTTCTGCAGACAGACTGTGGGATTGCTCTTTGTCTTGCACAAAATGTCACACTCAAATATAAAGGCGTAGTTTAAATATAAACATTTACCAAATAGGGAGTAGGTGCTTTGCCTAAATGAGCTATTGACAAATCGTTTTGCAATATTTATAGATGGAACCGTTGCCCAGGTATTTCCCTCCTGGTAAACACCATAAATTATTGATACACTTTTACATTTGAGTGGCGAGAACCTGCTCACTGGATTAACGGTAGCAGCTAAAGTAAGGACTGTTGCCTCAACGCTAAGACGTCCCTTGCTGTTGACCTCACAGTCTTGAGATCGTTATATTGGTTGATGTGGTTACTATTTTATGAATAACATTTGAAGAATGCTCACACGCATTACAGAGGAATCCATGCGCTCTCTACGTGTCATTGTTAGGCCACAGTAACTCGGCTGCAGGCTTTCTATTATTCATGTGCAGGAAGAGCCACCGAAACATGGTTCTGACAGGTCATTTCAAAAGAGCATGTCTTCACCAGAGATGGGGTCGTTACTATAAAAAAGCAATATATTACACTACTTCGTTACTCTCTACATAAAGTAACTCGTTACTTTACTCGCAGGGCCGGCCCGCCCCCCCCCTGCAGGCAGATCACGCAGACTGCTAAAGTTTCAAATGTTCTCTTTAGTTCAGTTGCCATTGTCGCATAAGACTGATCCAGATAGCTCCTGAATGTTCTCCTATCTGACCGTGGCTGTCCTCTGTCTCCTGCTATCTGACCGTGGCTGTCCCTCTATCTCCTGCTATCTGACCGTGGCTGTCCTCTGTCTCCTGCCATCTGACCGTGGCTGTCCTCTGTCTCCTGCCATCTGACCGTGGCTGTCCTCTGTCTCCTGCCATCTGACTGTGGCTGTCCTCTATCTCCTGCTATCTGACCGTGGCTGTCCTCTGTCTCCTGCTATCTGTATGTTGCGCAGTCTATCTCTGAACGATGGTGATTCCACAGCACATGGGCAACATTTCCTCTACTATGAAGGATGCTACAAGCCTGTCCATCTCTGCTTTGGTTACCTGTCCTCCAAATTCTAATTGTGTTGCTTCGGAGTCGGCGGCAGCGCACTCACAACATCCTCACTCTGGGTTCGGGGGTCTTAGCTATTAGCTTCACCTTAGCAAGTGTTCTTTGCAGGTGCTTGTTTGGCGTGGTGTTTCCAGCAGTGGATAGCAGCTTCTGGCCTGGACACAGTTTGCACCTCACCGTCACATTCCTGTCTATTCTTCGGACGAGCTCAAAGTAACGGGCATACCTCCACCCCTCGAAAGTTATCGCTGACTCAGCCATGTTTATGCAGCACTGCACGTGGAGATGTGGACGCGCAGATTACGTACATATAAACCTGCAGCGGAAACCCCTCTTGTATGTCAGTGTGATTATGACTGATTTTAGTAAGTAACGAAGTAACGCGTGTCGGGCAATGTTTGTAACTGTAGTGTGATTACTGAATTATAAAAGTAGCGCGCTACACTACTCCGTTACCGACAAAAGTAATATTATTACAGGAACGCGTTACGCCCAACTCTGGTCTTCAGCAGTTACAAAAGTAACGGAGTTACAGTAATATATTACTTTTTGCTGCAACTTTTTGCAGTAATGTAACGCATTACCAATGACATGTGGGTAATATATCACCCGTTACAATGCTCAGTAACGCAGTTACAACACATTTTAACCCACAATGAAATGGTCTTTTGTTTTTTAGCAATGTACTAACATAGCGAGACATTCTGACACCAGACACATTGTGCAGGTAGATTAGTAAACCTGGTGTTTACCCTTCAGGCTTCGCGTCGGGATCTTCGGGCAGTTGAATGTTACGCACCCTCTATTCAAAAAAGAGAACGGAGCGAAAAATACTAACAACAAATGGTGTCAGGTGCGCGTGACCTGCTCCGCTGCGCGTGCATCATTTCCAAAGTGCTTCCACAGCAGTGACACACATCTGTAATCATTTATACGAACATGGTTAAAGCAACCATCACTAAACGCCAGCAACACTGCATCTACTGCAGACCGTAGCAATAGGTCGGATGGGGACATCACGTGACCCTCCGCTGTGGACACGAGCTTACTCCCGCCTGACTCGCCCCCGGAGCAGCAGTCTTCGTCGCCCGAAACACCGCCGCCCCTCTGCGGCCCGCAGGTGCCAGGATACCACGGCAACACAGAGCCTGCCCAGGTATATCTAAACAAGTACCCGCCTGCACAGTGGGGTTAGGCGGCCATCTTGCAGCTTGTGGTTTACAAATAGACAAGGGCTATCATGTGAAAATAGATCCATATTCTGCCTGCCTGTAGAAATGTTGGTCAAACATAATGCACACAATAGCACAGATGCCTTCACCACGAATGGCTACACAAAGATCTCATATCCCAAGCTTATCAATGAGCTGATGTTGCAGCTGAAATGATCTCCAGGTCACAAAGTCACCTCACAAGATGATGATGATGATGATGATGATGATGATGATGATGATGATGTGATGATGATGATGATGTTGATGTGATCCAGTTTTCAAGCAGTAAATATTCTCTTCCCAGAGTATGTGATGGGACCAAGGTGATGTTTAGTACATGGTTTTAATAATACTTTTGCTTTTCAATGTTTGCCATTTCAAACCATGAGCTGGTTCAAATCATAGTTGCCTTGATTTACAAAATGTTCTCATTTGTTTTATCAGTAGCTTTGAAGCTGTTGTGCTTTTCTTTGCCACAGTCCACTTTGGACTGTATGAGATATTTCAGGATTGCACTTTTAACTTGAAATGTTCTCACTTGCTTGGTTTCAAACATAACAAAGGCCATAATCTGTTCATTGGGACCATCAATGCTATTTCTCATTGCTGTTGCCGGGCAACACTATTGCTCATGTAAACCTGCTACTGCTGCCCCCCTGTAACCTCAGAGGCACCCTGAGTCATGTTGTTCTGGAGCCGGGCCTGCACACGGCCACATACTGAACACACTACAGAGCCCATTCCGTGTCCTGTTAGTGTTCACTTCCTGTCTGTCTTCTTCTGGTGATTTATCTGACGTCCAGTGCTCCGTCTTTTAACCTCTCTTCCTTTCTCTTTCTGGATCCTCCTTAGCAACCTTCATTAGAGTCCTCACAGCGGTCTGTACTGCTGTATTAACAACGTGTCACATGTTAAGAAGTTTACAATCAGAATTGAGTATTCAACTAAGCCGTGTAATACAAGTTGTTAGTGGCCTCAAGGGCCTACCCAGTTGTCATGCTAAACCACATCGCCCTTCACTGGATGTATAATGAGCTGCACTGAACTACATTTCAGCATTTAAAATACCGAGCCATTCTTTTGCGGTTATTTTGGTGAAGGTAACTACAAAGTAGTGTAACTCATTACATTTCAGAGACAGTAATATTTTAATTTAACTTATTACTTTCAAAAGACAGTAACATGTAATATATTACATTTTGGAAGTAACTTTCCCAACTCTGGTCTTCACAATATGCAGAGCCAAATAATTGACTCCTTGATCTTTTTAGAACAAATGCACCAGTCATGACGGATGATAAAAGTAAAGGGAAGCTTGAACCCAGCGTTGCATTGTGGTGTTTTTGAGAATCACATTCCTCACTGAGGAAGTCTGTCTTCTCTTCAGCCACGAGAAGGTGTTTATTATGATGACATACACTTTGAATCTTCTGATTCCATATTGGTTCGGCAGAAGTACAAAAATAAACATACACATCATTTATTTTTTTATTCGTGCAAGTTTGTTAGTAGTGTCAAGAAGTCGACACAAAGCATTTGCAGCACGTTTGAAATAAGGACTTTGTGGTGATTGGATGAAGTGTGTTCTTGCAGGGAGTACTTTGATGGAGGTGGGGGAATGTGAAAGAAGATTAGGAGCTGCAGAGAGGGACTTCCTCCAGACGTCTGCCATCAGCTTTCTCACCCCGCTCAGGAACTTTCTGGAAGGAGACTGGAGGACAATATCCGTGAGTCTGAAACATGACATTACACCACATCAACATTTCTCCTTTTGAACTGATCAATTGTTCCATTTAGCATCTGAACCAATGGCTCTTTGTGTAGTGAGGGTTCTGGTTTTCCTTTTCCCATTGTTTGCTAACTGTCTTTCTATCTAGCGTTTTAAAGGCTATAGTTGGGATGTCTTATATTAGTCTCTCAGATATAAACCTAAACAGTTTGTTGTCCAGAATGAAATCTTTATGGATGTATAGCTTATGAAGTCTGTCTTATCTCCCCCAGTCTTGGTATAAACTATGTACAGTAGATGCTTACGCTCACCGGACACTTTATCGGGTAGAACTTGCTAGTACCGGGTTGGACCCCCTTCTGCCTTCAGAACTGCCTTTATTCTTCGTGCTTTCATGTTGTTTACCACAAATTCTGACCCTACCGTCCGAATGTCGCCACAGAAATTGAGACTCATCAGACCAGTTAACATTTCTCCAATCTTTTATTGCCCAATTTTGGTGCGCCCGTGCAAATTGTAGCCTCAGTGTCCTGTTCTTATCTGACGGGTGTGGCACTGTGGGAACTGTGCGGTCCTCCACGGACACATTGACCCATCCGTACTCACGAAGGAAGAGGAGGGATGAGAAACTGTGAAGCCATTGGCAGAAGGAAGAATGGAGAGAAACATGTCAAATAATACCATAAATCAAATGAAGAATACATTTTCAAAAATTGATAAAAGCCAATCTTAAAGGGGACCTATCATGCAAAATGCACTTTTTGATGTATTATATACATAAGGATGTGTCCCCGGTGCGTCAGGGAACTCACGCAGAAAATAAAACCCTCTCTTTTCCTCCGTATCCAAATCTCTAAAAACGGGGCTACAACGGAGCTGATCCAGATGTGCGGCCGATATGACGTAATATCGGCGTCGGACCCACGGCACTATCAGAAACGTTGCTATCAGAAACAATGCCGACTGTTTTGGACTGTTTACACAGTGTGAGAACAAGTTTTTAGAGAGTACTTGTCCATGGACAAGTGAGTTTGGCAATGTACTTGTCCGAATACATTTTTCACTTGTCCAGAATGGACAAAATTGGGGCCACTGGAATCTTCTTCTTCGTCATCGTATTTTACATTTCCCCACGGTTTTTACGACACCGATAACGTAAGTGAGCGGTGAGATGTTACTGCATCACACATAGGGATGGGTATCGTTTGGATTTTAACGATTCCGGTTCTGCTTTTTGATTCCGGTTATTTTCGGTTCTCGATTCCAGTTCTTTGAGAGGGTCAAAATAAGTCCCATGACAAACTGGGAGAAAAATATATTTAAGTCAAATCTGTATTCCCTATTTACAAATCACTTCATACTGTTGAATTTCTTACGGTTATTGAATACAATTATATAAAAATGATCTCTGCATTGTTTCGTTAGTTCTAAGTGGTGCAGTTTGAGAATGTACAATTGGCCCAGTGTCCTCTGATGTTACACTGCAACCTGCCTGTGAGACAGAGTCCAACCACACATGTCCAACACATAGGCCTAATAATAATAATAATACATTATATTTATAGCCTATAGCCTAGCGCTTTTCTACAACTCAAAGACGCTTGCATGTCCTGCAATACACCTGCTGCAGCTGCCCAGCTGCTCACTGTTTGTAAAAGTAAATAAATAGTATTTTCATTTCAATAATGTACTTTCTATACCCTGCTTCATAAACAATACTGACATCCCTGTGCTGCTCTGAGTCTGGGGGTCCGGGGATGTGAGGACAGCGCGAGGACACAGACAGGGAGGCTGCTTCACTTCATAAAGGAAATGGCGTCAATATTAACAACACAGGAGCTAAAACGCTTAATAACCTTCATTACGTGTTCGAGAAGGAACATGAGAAAGTTTGACAAAGATGAGGCTGTTAAACGGGCAGCGGATCCGCTGTTTTATAAATGAGCCCCAGGTCCTCTTCCCCATGTCTCCATGTAGACATGAGGATGGGCTTTTAGAATACATTTCTAAAAAGTATCTTCGAGAAGTGTGGGGTCCCCACCAGACAGCAATACTGTTCTTTGGGTCTGAACAATGGAAGAGTTGGTAACAATAGCCTGGCAGAGGTTGAATCTGGATTTATATGTTTGTGTCCATGATTTGTTTCTACAAAGGGTGTAGAAAACCAGTTTGAGACAAAGTAAAGAGTTCCACAGGTGCAAAGCCTTATTCCTGTCAAATGTGAACGTGGCCACCAGGCGTCAGCATGGCCACCAGGGGTCAGCATGGCCACCAGGGGTCAGCACAGTTGCTTTACTCATGCTCATCCCCGTGGACAGTATGATCTCACTGTGTCATTGTGTGTATTTCAGAAAGAACGGCGTCTTCTGGAAAATCTGCGCTTGGACCTTGATTCCTGTAAGACCCGTCTGAAGAAGGCCAAGGCGGCTGAGGCCAGGTCTGCGGTGAGTCCTCGCGCAGCCACATCCTCTTTTAAAATGCACTGAAAGTGTTGCTGGCATTAACCATGACTACCCCTCTGTGTGTTCATAACCTTTGCAGTGTGACGGGGAAGTGAGTATTAAATGTGGTTTTAAGGTATTTCAGTGTGGTGCACATGTTGGGTTCTTTTTCCTTTCTCACTTGCTCTGAATTAATTATTTGTTCCATGCAATTACTGGTGCCAAACAAATATTAATCATCGGTATAAAAAAAAGCAATGGACTGGAAAAACAACTTCGACCTGAAGTTGACACTTTGCAAAGAAAGCTTTAAACTTATTGAAGAAAATGTTACTTCACTATTGGACAATTATCCACTTATAGTCTCTATGGCTGTGCTCTGTTTGGTATGCATATGTAACCTGCATATTTATCAAATGTAACTTTAATAAAAATACGTTTTCTGAACAGTTCTTTATATTGCTGCTGTGAATAAAATATGGCAGGTTAAGTGTGAAGGCATCTGTCAGAAAAATAGAATAGAATCTGGTCAATACACAACAAAGACAGAAGGTGCACATAAAGCCAATACAGAGCAAAGAGGTACTGACTGTGGGGAAGTGTCCAATCCAGCCCCACTTTGAAAGACCAGAAAGCACTGAGTCATTCTAGGCCCTCACAAGTCTTCAGACTGAGAACACACGTACTACACGGTGTGTCCAGCAGGTGGCGGTGCAGCACCTTCAGCCACAGCAGCAAGGCGTTTGGGTTCCTTACACATTGTAATGAATCCTGCACAACATTCTATTTGAGGTTTAAGCTTTGTTTCTACTGCTCAGGCAGAAACCGAACCATATAAAAGAAAAGAAGATTATAATTCATCATTCTCTTTTCATTTTTACTTTGTTCTATGAAAACTAGAAAAGTCTGACTTGTATTAGCACTTCTGTTTTCAGAATGACCATAGCAAAGTCAAACATGTTGGTGACTGCCACAGTCAGACTTTTGCTACGTTTATGCATGTTAGCATGTGCATGACAAAGCACTGCTAGAGGCTACAAATAGAGACACGACCTGTTTGCAGTGTCTGAGTCAAGTCAGTGAACCAGACAGATTAGTCACTGGTGCCAATGTTTACACAGTTGTGTTGCATCATTTCTCTGCACCTTTCTTTTATGATTTCAGACACACCCAATGTTAAAATGTGCTGTCAGGAGTTAACAGTGATGCAACCACCCCACGGCTTTCAAGAAAAAATCAAGAACAAATTGGAAAGCTTGTATTTAACAGTTTTAAATTAAAGAGAAAAATCTAATTTAAAGTCATCTTTGCGAGACTTTCTGACTTCTATTCAAGAGATGGACCACATAAATTACTTTACACTCATATCATACAATATGATATGATTCACTTTTGTATGAATGTTCTGTAAAAGCTGAACTCTACCCAGTGTTACTAAGGCACAGATCGTACACTGCTCCATGTCATCTTACAGTGTAACCCACCAAGATCATTGTTTTCTTTCTGCTGAGCTTTCTGATTGTTGTTTTGTTCTGCATTTCTGGATTCCTATCATGAGCACAGTGTGGTGCCACGTATGAACTGAGACACAGTCGTTTGAATCCCTTACTGTTTCTGCAGACGGCTCCAGACTTTCAGGAGACCAGACCCCGAAACTATGTGCTTTCTGCCAGTGCATCTGCGGTAAGGAGTGATTATTGGAAAACAATCGTGGAAATGTAAAGCAATCCTTTTAGGATAATGAATCCACTTTGTGCACATTCAGAGTGCTTTCTAAAATCCTTCAGTACCGCACATCTGCATTCACTTGTTGTGAATGGCTCTGAATCGGTGCTCTATTGCTGTTCATGGTCCGGATGTGGTAACCTCAGAGTTGCACTGCTGGCCTCTGTGGGACGTCTGATTCATGCAGGAATGCTAAATGTTGGCCAACCCTCCACAGCAATCGTCTAGCAGAGCAGAAGGATGTCGTTCATTAACCAAAAACAAAACAAGATTAAAGGGTTAAAGGAAGTGTGTTTTGGGTTCAATGAAATATGTTGGATATAATGACCTACGATGCTCCTCCTCTACTCCTATGCAGAGATTAGCAGTTGTAGTCAGTATACCACACACTCACACATATTGTCCATAAGAACGTCATTTTAAAAAATATGACAAAGATTCATACTGAGCGTCACATTCACAGGTTAACACAAAACTAGTTTGACATATCAAGTTATATTTTGGTTGATGCTTCTCCAGATCTAGTGGTGAAGCTCTAATCTAAAGACAAACAATTGTCAGTAAAGAATTTTGAAACCTCACACTGAAGCTGCTGTTTTTGGTGTAACACTTATATTTTATAATAATATATCATTTTATTTTTTATTATTCATCACCCTCCAATTCCTTTCATTCTTCACCGTCTCCTTCGGTTTCTATTTGTCTTGATCCCCCTTCTATTTCTCTTATCTGGACCAGAAATGGCCAACTGCCCTGGCACTGATTTCTCAGCCTCTTGAGGAACATGGAGCTGTAAATAAGTGCAAGTTACCGTAACAATCCCTCTTACTCAAATAGTTGTATAATTAGTGTGGGGGATTCACTCATCCTAAATTGACTCACAGTCTACACCACAACGATGTGTCACCCATAGCAACTCAGCCTTTCAAACTAAATATGTGACTATTAAAGATATGTTGTGTAGCACAGACGCAAACAGAGAGCAGCAGCTGGTTGGAGCATTTCATAACTTAATCCTCTAATTAACCCCTTTCTCGTTGAAACACAGTCATCTCCAAATAAGTAAAGTAGTGGCAAAATGATATTTCAGTGTAAATATCAGCAAAATACAGCGTTAATCCACAAGCATTGTTTGCCTTTATTGAATATCAGAATACATTCTAAAGACATATTACCCCTAGATTCCACCGGGTCCGTCTGCGCTGCGTTACGGCTGCGCCGCGACGTTCGCAAAGATCGCGGCCACTCAAGTCAATGGGTGCTATTCCATCAGGCGCGCCGCGTTACGGCTCAGAAGCGTCCCAGAAGCGTCTCGGTGCTGGGCTCCGCTCAAAATAGGATTCAAGTCTATTTTTCGACGCGTTGCTGAGGCGCCGGGCAGGAAGTGGACCGGTCAGAGCATCCGGCCCATCGCCCAAATAAACTAATTTGCAGACCCTATCCCTCCGTAGTCTTTCAAGAGAGAGAAAGGCCAGCGTTCTCTTCCGGTTTACAGGCACTGTGTAAATTATATATATATAGAATAATTATGATGATGAATGCATTTTTTTACCACTAAAATACAGCAACACATCTTTGATTCATGTCGTTTATAACTGGAATATTACAATTATTATTAACTTTGTCTGTACAAAGTAGCCTGTCCAGGAAATATGCCCAAATCAACAAAAACTGCGAGCCGACAGGCAAGACGCTCCGCTTCTGAAATGCTTCTGAAACGCGCCCGGTAGGGTATGACGCCGGAGGAGGCCGGACCAAAACCGCGGCGCAGCCATGACGCGACGCAGACGGACCCGGTGGAATCGAGGGGTAGCCTACCAGTAATGAGAGAGGCTTCTGGCAATAAAACAAATATCCTTGTTATGACTCTGTTTTTCTCTTCTTCTTTTTTTGTATGCTTTGGCCTCTCAGCTCTGGAGTGAGGAAGTGGAAAAAGTAAGTACATGAATGTTGTGAAAGTGAACTTGGTTTAGATTCCCAGTCTCCTGGCTTCAGGTATTTAGTCCATCCATCTCTAAAAACAAAACTGCTTGTACTTTTAATTGGCCACACTGATTTCACTTTTGCACCAAGGCAAAACAGCGGCACCGACACTCTGCCAGGCAGCACCAGGAACCAGATGCCCTCACATCAGAGGCTGGGCATTTTAGTTAGGATGTTAGGAGGAGTTCGCAAGAATGTGCTTAAAATGCATGAAAAACGCACATTCTTCAATATCGCCACCTTCCTGGGGGGCGAGGCTAATAAAAGCCAATTTGAAATATGTCCGCAATCATAAGAGCAATGTGTATACAGCGTTTCGTGAATATCGGAAAAACTATATCCGAGTAGTTTGGAGTAATTTGATGTAAATCGTCAAAAATGGTGTATATTCGTTGTTAGCTTACGACTTATTAGCTTATTGATTTATAAAAAATTGGCTTGAAATTGAACTTGTTCTGGATTTTCCGATCATTCCCCTAGGAGAAGTTCGTAAAAAAGTCCTTAAAATGCATGAAAAACATTTCAAAACGGCCAACTTTGTCGGGGGCGGGGCTAATGGAAGCTATTTAGAAATATGTCCACAATTCCATGAGGACTGTCCGTGCCAAAATTCGTGAAGTTCTGAGAAACTATATGTGCAAGTGAGCAGTTTTTTGAAAATTACTTGTTTTTTTTACATTCTCCAAAAGGTCGTAGGCTGTGACGTGTGTCCCAAGTTTTGCGTCTGAAGCTCATTTTATGCTATCGCAATTTAAAAAACATTTATAGGATAGGCCACGTCCACATTCTGCATTTGTTGCGACACTTTAAATCTCAGTGCAAAATTATACAACTTTTGAAGCGTCCTAAAGGCCTCAAAAACAGGAAACGCCAGCAACAAATAATAATACCTCGGATAACAATCGGTTCCTCGCACTTCGTGCAAGGACGCCGTTGGGTCCTAGCGCTCCGTGCTTGGGCCCTAATAACCTGCTGTCATTGTGGCTCGGCTAACAGCATCCATGTTTACATTATTTACTGGCTATGTTGCCGTACATTGTCAATTCTGAAAATAACATATATATATATAACAAAATATATATATATATATATTGCATCAGGGGAAGCCAATGAGAGAGTGAATCACTACTTTTAAGCAGCTGGAGTAAGGAAAGGATGTACGGTTCAGAACTAGGTCGCTCGTTGAACCAACTGTTGAGCTAATGACCACATTTCAGTGGGAAAGTGCTATAAAATGCTATCCACAACTAACTGGTGGTGATGAGACGCCCTCTAACGGGGCTTATACATTGTAAAACATCTGACGCATTGCAGTTCTGGAGCAACTTGTTTAAGCATTCTGAGGCCTTAATGTTCACCCTATGGATCCAGCTCCGGTTCACTCTGTTCTGCACACAGTCACACACTGTTCAGCAGCATGTTTCATATCTATGTACCTTGGTGTGAATGACACAATGAGTGTCTTCTTCTGGTAATAGGGCATGGGAACATGTGAGACGTCATCACGTATCAGTCACCAGGCCTATCAGGGCACTATTGTATTGTCAGCCTTTCGTTGTTCATTATCATTGCTAGTCATAGCTACGCATGTCTCTAAGGAATCAGGACTTGAGATGTGGACATTATTTAAAGGAAAACAAAGCAGGACATGTGTCACTGACATGTTCCCGTCTGTCCCAGGCCGAGCACGAGCTCAGAGTGGCCCAGACGGAGTTCGATCGCCAAGCAGAGGTTACACGGCTGCTCCTGGAGGGCATCAGCAGTACACATGTAGGTCTGACACACACACACACACACACACGCACACGCGGACACACACGGTGAATAAGAGACGTGCTGTCTGTCTGCAGGTGAACCACTTGCGCTGCCTGCATGAGTTTGTGGAGGCCCAGGCCGCCTACTATAAGCAGTGTGACTTCCACATGAAAGAACTACAGAAGGAGCTGAGCAGGTGAGTCACATGGTACACAACGCACGATGTCGTGGGATTCACTGGGTCAGTCATTTGTATACGATGAAGATAAGCGGTCACATTCCTAACTGAGACCTCTTAAGGAAGAAGCAGCTTGGACTCCTCGGTTCTCCTGTAGTCTGATTCTGTTCTGTTTGCTTTGGTGGAGTCTTGATGAATCCCTCTCATTGCCTCCTGCCGCCAGCGGTGATGAGCACGTGTGAGTATGGCTCGCCTCCTGTGTGATCTTTCTGTGTGCTTGTTGTGTGTTCTGACTCACATTGAGATACAATGCTTCTCAAATGCATATTCTGCAGACTGAACATCATTGGGTTAGGATCATTTCCCAATGATGGAGCAGAATGAGATGCAGGTCCTTGTTGGCTTCGCCCACCTGCAGCGAACCCGCAGCGAACCCGCAGGGAGTGCACAACAGGTGGGCTTTCTCAGAGAAGGCCGTGAGAAGAGGTTTCTCAGAGAAGGCCGTGAGAAGAGCTGCACAGCACACTTGCTAGACTTGGTGCTGTCTCTGGCCAACACTCCTCCGCTGCCCCTTTGCTTCTCTTATCAACGAGAGCAAAATATATAAAATATCTCGAAGGAAAGGTCATCACCAGATGATTAAAATGTAGACAAACTATTCAATAAAATATATATATTTTATTTAAATATTTGATTCGAACTAGTTTTATTCTACCTTCTATTGGACATTTTACTTTAACTTCTTGTTTATATGAATATCTTAATTGTATTGAATATTTGTATAATGCACATTGTAACTTGTGATGTTTAAATATTTGTATTCTATATTTTTAAACTTTTATTATATTCATTCTAAATGTCTCAAAGCCCAATTTCCCCCAGGATACTTAAAGTCTTCTGATTGTAATATCAGACTGATGTGTTCTAAACGTCCTTCTGCTGCTAATGCAGGGGATGCAGATCAGCACCCACAGCACAGCACAGTCCACTGTGGGCCTGTGGGTCTGTGGGTCTGTGGGCCTGTGGGTCTGTGGGCCTGTGGGTCTGTGGGCCTGTGGGTGCCTGCAATTGAAATAGTGTAATAATTGTGTAGGACTCCAGTGTTCTCGTCAGCATTGAGTTTTGATGGAGCATGACTAATCATTTCTTCAGTGTAGACGTACTGAAGCAGAACTCAAGATGTGTTTGGTTTTCGGCTGTTGTGTGATTCTGTGTGTACTATTATTGTGTTCTTTTTGATCTAATATGTGTGTTCTCCGCCTGCTTCCCCTCAGGCTTCCCAATGCGTGTGCACTGAGCTCCACTCACCCTGCAGCTCCGGCATCAGAAGGCAGCCCGCTGGAGACGGACACTCTGAAGATAGAGGAAGTCCAGGCCCCGGCTACAGGGACCCGCAAGGCCAAAGTCCTTTATGATTATGATGCTGCTGACTCCAGCGAGATCTCCCTCCTAGCTGACGAGGTAACATTTCATCATCACCTGCAGCTGATGTGTTGAAAAAGGGCCACAAGCCAGAAATGTCACTCTGCTGATAAGGGATGGTCCTTATACTAGCCCCACAGCCGGTAGTGTTGGAGCAGCCGAAGGGCCAGTGGCCCTTTGTCCAGTGTTCCGGGTTCCTGGAACTCTCTGGCTGCTATCTCAGATCTCACATCATATGTCCTGCTTTTGTGAAGACGCAATGTAGTCACGCAAGGCAGGTACCATTTGAACAAAGGTTTATAAATTGATTGACCGGTCCACTATCGACTTGAGTATTAAAAAGTAAATGCTGCATTCAAAATGAAGTTACTAAAACTTCAGACTTCCTTCCTCTGCTGGCATAATGCAAGGCAAGGCAAGGCAAGTGTACTTATATAGCACCTCTCAACACGAGGCAATTCAAGGTGCTTCACAGAAATCGTAGTGAAACCTATTTGTACATGCGTTTCAGCATTACCCCCTGTTGTAATTAACCTTAGCATAGTTCAATAATAACAATAGATACAAATAAAGATGATAAGTCACGTAAACGATATTCAAAGAATATGTATCTGTCTGTTTTTGAAGAGACTGTATACCATGGGTGTCCAAACTACGGCCCGGGGGCCGACTGCAGCCGTGATCCATATTTAATTGGCCCGCAGCTAATTCTTAAAGTCTAATGGAATATGGCCAACACATGAAACTTCTAATACTTCTGAAATATATATGTTAACATATATTGCACAATAGTATTCATGTGTTAATAGTTACTAATATTTGTTAGAATTTTTTCTAACAAATATTAGTTGATAACAAAGGCCCTATTCCCTCCTTCCTATTCCCCCTTAATATGATCACTCTGAGGCGTCTGTTTTAAGGGAGGAGCTGACACTGTTAGTAACACAATGAATGAAACCCTCTGGAGAGCTGGGATGGAGGCAGCCGTTTCTTAAAGCATATTAAGTATCGTATTGCGATGTTGTTGGTTAATGTGCAGCCTTGATAAAAACACCCGACAAGCACATGGCACGATACCATCCCCACGTGTACTGGCTTACATGACGTGTTCTCCTTGTTTCTCCTAATGCCATGTTCTCGGCCTCCTTCCCCCCGCTCTTCTGGCTCTAGCCTTACACCTTGGAGATAAGTGTCATCAGTGACCGTGCCCTCTGTGTTCCAGCTCATCACGGTGTATACCGTGCCAGGGATGGACTCGGACTGGCTGATTGGAGAGAGGGGAAACCAGAAAGGAAAAGTGCCCGTCACATACCTGGAGCTCCTCAGCTGAACAACCCAGACGCACTGACACACATTACACGCACACCATTGACTCATACGTGTGTGTGGATACTACTGAAGCCATGGTACTTAATTTGCTTATTACATTTGACCCCACCTGTAAGTTTAAACATCACCACTCCTCAGTAAGCATTAGCAACACGTGTTTCCGCACACACTCCCTTCCCCACGCTGGAGACGTCGTTACAATGTGCGCAGGAGAATCAACGTTCCTTTTGGATCCGTTTGGTTGATGAGGATTCCTCCCTTTTCTTATTTATTAACTATTTATTGTCGTGCATCCCGACGGTTCTCGTAGACCTGTCGTACTGTCATGGGGGGCTCCATGTGACGCCATAGACCTCATGGAGTCACATGGAGCAGCAGGGGGATCGCTAACACGTGATTCTGCTGATAAGGGCTGATGTACTTCTGTCTCGTCTCGTCCTCATTGAGAAGTGAGAACTAACGTGGACAGAACACAGATTGTTGACAGACGCTTCCTCATTGTGTCCCTTGTGAAACTACCAGGTGTATTATTAATTTATAAAAGCAAATGCAGATGTGACTTCTTCCACCTTGCTGCAGGACTACATTGTGCTCCTCCCTGTTCTTCCAATGCGACATGAGCAGTAAAGCATGTCTTGTATCTTTTGCATCCTGAAAAACAGATGACATCTGCTCGCTGAACAACACTAACAGCGTCTTTCATCCTCTCATCCTCAACTCTTTGAAACAGATTTGCCTTAACTGCTTTTGAGATGAATGTAATAACTGCTATCTAAAGCCATCGAGTCACGTATTGTTTTGATTACACTTCTTTTGTGTCTGGCGCACCTTTCCACAGCACTGGATGGTGTCCCTTTGGATTTTAAACACTGTTAAAGAAAATAAACACGACCTGCCTTAACATGATGAGAAAGACCTGCCTGTGTCTGACACTTGGACACGACTGCATGCAAGACTGCAACTGCTTTAAAGCATGTGTGTGTGTGGGATTTTTGTTTGCCCCTTTTGTGTTTTCTGAGTTAACCACGATACTGTGTTGTCGCTGCCTCGTCTGTTCGTACAAGTGTCTTCTGTCTTAGTGCTGTTGTGTTGAGTTTATGAAGTCTGGGGGAACTGCAGCACCAAAATGTTTGCATATATCTGACATCCGGTATGTGTACATGCACGGTATGCACGTGTCTTTTGACCACCAGATTCATTTTAAGGGTTTGTGAAACTAGCTGTCGTCAAAGAAGAAGTTGGATTAACCTGAGCTGTGTGTGTCCTCTGCTCTTTACTCTGTGCTCATTGTTTTTACTTATACTGACTGTTGTGAGTCTGTTTACCTCATATTGTAGTAGTAGTAGTATTATTATTATTATATATTTTATCAAAAAGATGTATTGCCCCTTCCTTACCCATGCTCAATGAATGTATAGTATTGAACTTAATAAAAAGTAAGGTTTACTTGGATCTATTCACTTTCACAGCTGCTATATTTCTTTGTCATTACAGCCAAACACACACTATCCTCTCTCTCTTTTGTCCTGATCCATTTATATAAAAACCTGTCAGTAAATGAGCTGATCGGATTGTTGCCACTTTGTGATGTCACAATTACACAACAACCATTAGTCAATAACCAACCAAGGTAACACCCGCCCACCTTACCACCTGAATCTCCTCCTTAGGAGCCCCTAAAGCAGTGGTTCCCAACCTGGGGGGCGCCAAAGATCGCAGGCCTCAGATGATTTGAGGCCAAATACCATATTTAGACTTTTTCTTTTTTCCATGTAATTGTAAGGCAATACATGATAGTCACTAAAGGCCTTGTGTCTACATTACAATAAAATACACAAAATAATTGATTAATTAATTTTAATAAAAGTTCAAGTTGGTAGCTAATAAAGGCATACAAATACAGAAACGTATAATTCTTTCTTTAATAGAAATGTTTCTTCTGCGCGTAAAGTGTCCAAACCAGGCTTGTCTATAGGTGTGTAACCAATGTGCTGTCCCTTGAAAAAGAGATGGTTGATCTCAATGGGGTCCACCTGGTTAAATAAAGGCTACAAACAAACAAGCGCATTTTTAAAACGGTCATTGTCCATGCCGGTTTCAGTTGGATTATTCAGTTGCTCCGATCAGATCGGTCTCCTCCATTTTGTAGATTATTTACGATTTTTTAATCACATAAACACAACGGCAAAATCCGGTTTACTTTGAGCATGTGTTTTAAACAGTTTAATCCCTTTGTGAATTGTTTCCACTTCCGCGCCGTCCTTTAATTTCTTTATACAGCGGGAATCCAAATGAATTAATCCTGAGTCCCAATAACCATCAAAGTCACTCCAATAGTGCTCCTTGAGTATCCTCCTTTAACAACATACTTCACATTCATCCAGTTTGTGACAGTATAAGCATCTGCCGCTGCTCAACGGGAGTTGCCACAAGATGCCAGAGAACGTTTACGGTAGCTGCCACTCGCCTCCCGTGGCAAATGCTGCTATTTAAACCCGTATTTATCGTGTAAAATGTCGCTGTTTAGGCATGACTTTATCGAACTGATCTATACACAGGACTGATGTGCGATCTCTATTTTTAAAGAAATTATACATTATCATTTCTATTCAATTTTACTTGGAGCATGGCTTGCTAAAATAAACAAACGTGCTATATTTATGATGAATTATTGGCGAGTGAGGGTTGCAACGCCCTTGGCAATTGTCGCTTCTTGAGGGGAGTTTCCACTGCTTGCTACGATAAACCAGGTGTATGACTAGTAAAGACCAGTGGCGTTTTTATATCTATAAGCTTCTGCAGTGAGGTTCATGGCTGGTGAGGCACTGCCACTGACTCTTCAGGTTTACAAATATTATATGTTGACCTAAATCAAAATATAATATTATTTTCAAAAGCTTTTTTTGTCTGATGCTGCAATTAATTTTAAAGGGACAGTTCAACAAAAGGATACCCAAAAAATGTAATTGTATCATTTAAATATTGAATTGTTCTCTCTTAGTAAGATCCCATTTTCAATAAAATTGCAGTCTTACCTTGACTTGAAGATGAAGTCCATTTGCCTATCCTTCTGGACAAAAATCTCTATTACTTTTTTGTTAAAGTCCTCCTTATCTTCTTGTAGTTTCCAAAGTCTATCATAAATCTAATCTAATCAATAGATTTATGATTCGAAAATTATAAAAGTAAGGTAGACATGTGGATATTATCCGGCTGAACAAAACGTGCATTTATCGAACAGCTACGTTTCCCACAGATCTTATTTTGAGCTATTTTCTAAAATCCTATGGAGAAATCTCGTTGCTTTTAGGTCGAGGGAAGCCATGCGCAGCTTACTTCCGGGTTTTAGGATGCGTCACTGCAGCTCTCTCGTCTCCTCTTCACACACCACACTTTCGCGAATCGCGGCACACGTACTCACAGCCAATCAGCTCTGAATGATGTGAGATGACGTATGGTGGGGATGGCAGCACTTTGCCCCTATGGTCATTATTTTTTTGCCACACACATTAAATAGGACAATACTCTGAGCATGCGCAGTGTAGTTTTTACAGTCACCATTGACTTAGACAGGGAGAGGGAGGGGCAGGAACGGGTTTTGTCCCAAGTGGCTCTAAACAGCTCAATAGGCACACACTGTAGACACTAATTAGAAGAGCACAGACTAAAACAGCAATGTACAGACGAATCAGATGATTAAACATGATCTTAAAATATTTTTTAATCTATTTTTTGCATTTTTTTGTAATCATTATTTGTAATACTTTCTGCTGACACTAGGTGGGGCTGTTCCCCACCTGCCCCTAATGACCAGTCGCCACTGGTTCTATCGCTCGAAGTGGAGTCGAAAGAGATGAGCTTTCAGTCTGCGCGGAAGGTGTGTAAGCTCTCTGCTGTCCTGATGTCAATGGGGAGCTCATTCCACCATCTTGGAGCCAGGATAGCAAACCCACGTGTTTTTGCTGATGGGAACTTGGGTCCCCCTCGCAGCGAGGGTGCAGCGAGCCGTTTGGTTGATGCAGAGCGGAGTGCACGTGCTGGGGTGTACGGTTTAACCATGTCCTGGATGTAGGAAGGGCCAGATCCATTCGCGGCATGGTATGCAAGTACCAGTGTCTTGAAGTGGATTCTAGCAGTTACCGGAAGCCAGTGGAGGGAGCGGAGGAGCGGCGTGGTGTGGGAACATTTAGGAAGGTAGAAGACCAGGCGAGCCGCTGCATTCTGTATGAGCTTCACGTGCTTAATGTGAACGAGCCTTTTGGGCGGCGTGGTTACAGTTGCGCATGCTCTATGAGCGCACATATGGGTACTTCTCAGGCATGCCGGGTCATCTGTGACGTTTCGCTCTCTCAAAAGTTGGGCCATTTTGTCATCATGCGCCATTGAGCAACTCTCATAGGAATTAATGAGGCCCCACCTCCCACGCTGTATCCAGTTCTTATTATACATCCATGGCTTCTTGTCTCTCTGCTAGCTGCTCTGTGAAGCTAGCTACATGGACTCTGCCTGGTCAGTAGTGATGGCGAGATGAAGCCTTATGAAGCTTTCCAGCCAATTGGTTCGCAAAAGGGTTCATCTCATGAGGCTTCAACATGGGCTTCATCTGAACACAAACCCCCTGTTGGTCAAAGTGTGTAAAACAGGCAGATTGGACATCTCGACAGTGTGCTCTATCTCATACCGAGTTCCCAATGAGTAAAGCCTTAGAATAACTCTAAACAACGAACATTAAATCATATTTTCATGTTAACAATATTGTATTTATTACAGTTTAATGATTGTGATTGAAAAGCCTTAGGAGGCTGGTACACATTGCAAAGAGGGATTTATATTCCTTAATAATATTCATAAACTTAACCATGTTGTAGCCGGAGAAAGGCTAAACCATATCAAAGAATACATGTATAAACTACATTATCTCATTTAGCTGTAGCTTTTATAAACAACAACAAATACGTGTTGTTCAGTCGTTGAACCAGGGACCCTGCGGTCGTGAGTCAACTGCTTTCAGGCTGAGCCACAGCACACATGCTAAAGCTCCCTGAAAACACTGCAACATATTCCTATATTTATTGATGTTTTTATTCCTACATTTATTTATGCTTGTATCTATTTATACTGATGACATGTTCCGACCTCTATATGAGTGAGGGTCTGAGCTCTCTTGATTCCATCGTGTCACCGGGCCCGGGTACAGGAGGGGTAATATGGTTCTTAGTATACATCCATGGGTATTATGAGCGTTGTGGTTCAACGGTTCAACCGATCTGAATTGCTTCGTGAAGCCGTCACGTGGTATCGACAGGCAGCGAGGCTTCGTTTGTCATCGGTGACGTCACTGGCCCAAAACGATACAAGCCTCGGTACGTGCTTCACAAAAAGCTTCGGGGATTACTCGACACACGCTCCGAAGCCTCGGCGCAATACATAACATCACTACTGGTCAGTTCATCCAGGAAACACAACTTGAAGCCCGCCGTGGTTGTTTGTTCTTCATGCTTATGTATCGGACTATTGTTTCATTTCAAACCTTTATTTATACAGATAAATCCCATTGAGATCATTGATCTCTTTTTCAAGGGAGACCTGCTCAAGTAGTTCCACATGAAACATAAAAACATAAATAGAACAACAAAAGGACATCATACATTGTGACTCGCTCTGCGGTTAAAACAGACGGTGCATGAATGCGGTAAGTGAAATTTGAGTACTTTATTTATGTGTTAATGATTTTAATCAGCTACGTAATGAATGTTAAGGCTTGGGTTAGCGTGTAAGCGAGTGGTAGCTCCACAACTAAAGCAAAACTGCACGTTTCAGAGTGGCCTTTTATTGTGGCCAGCCTAAGGCACACCTGTGCAATAATCGTGCTGTCGAATCAGCATCTTGATATGCCACACCTGTGAGGTGGGGTGGATTATCTCGGCAAAGGAGAAGTGCTCACTATCACAGATCTTTTCAGATTTGTGAACAATATTTGAGAGAAATGGTTATTTTGTGTAGAAAATGTTTTAGATCTTTGAGTTCATCTCATGAAAAATGGGAGCAAAAACAAAAGTGTTGCGTTTATATTTTCGTTCAGTGTATATAAAGGTTAAAACGGAATAGTTATTCTTTCACTGAGACAACAGAGCAAGCTTCTACAGTTGCACTACGTTTTGTTAACAGTTAAATATTATTTTGATAATAATACATATATCTCGATGTTGATTAACTTCATACTGTTCATTCATAATCTGATTGTCTTTATAGCTCACTGTTGAAATACAAAAAAAAACATTACATTTACAAAATGATTATATCTACAGCCCCTAAACACACAAACACACCTCTTTCATAAATAACACACTTGTTCTGCAATAATATGTTTTATGTTTCCTGTCATTTTTGTTAGGAAAGGACATGCCCGAAAGACACGACATCTTCTCCTTCTCTGAGGGTCAAGAAGAACATCCAAGAGGAACATTAAAAGCTGATGTTATGAGATTAAATAAATAATAACAGTTAAATAAACTAGATTCAGCTATTTGTAAGTATCACCACATTTGTGTCGATTGAAAGGCTTTACATTTAAGACCAGTACAGGACATTCAGTAAGAAACTCCTTTTATTGTGAAAACAGTCAGCTGATCGAATGCAGCTATTTCCACATCTACACTCCATCCGCTGATTATTTCTATTTGCCTCACTTTATGAGCTTCACATCACTTGTGCCTTGTACCGCAGAGTTTGCAACGTCACAAATAAATGGGGCCAATCTTCAGTCAGATGTGAATGTGTAATCTAACATTTTCAGTAAGAATAATGGACAAAAGGAATGCAAATACAAATACAATGTTTTGAAATGTGAACCAAAAGTTAATCAAACATGTTTTAAATAAAAAGCACATATGGACAGAAGGTGTAAACCTATTAAATGTATAAGTAAACACATTTAGTCAAATAACGTGACAGACTAGGCCTGTGCAGTTGGTATCAGCTTTGGTATCAGCTCCTCCGTCAGGCCTGAAGTCTACAGTCTATCTATGGGTTTAAGGAAGGCCAACCAGAGCAACAGGTGTTGGTACAGATCCTAGAGAGACAAGAGTTACGACACTCTTTGATGTCGCCGCCAGCCGGTCACAGGGTTTATGTATGCCGGGATAGTTCCAAACGCACTTCCGTGGCAATGCTCCTCTATGGCAAAAACAGTCATAGATTAAACCAACCCTGTTATTTTTTTAAAGATTGCTTTCATATTTACATGATGTGGTTACACTTTGTATGGATTGGCACTATTTACAAGTTTCGTTATCTAACGATGTTTTGAGGGGAAAGTGTGGCAGCACAAGAAGGCTATGTTGCCGTCACTGTCAGGGCGTCACGTCCGCTGTCATGTTCTTCTGTGGGACACACAGACAGCAGCGATTGCGTTATTGAATGGTACATATATATAAAAAACACACACACACCCAAGTACTTTTTCAGCTGTAATTGCATTATTGCATACTTTTTATTTACAGTTTTGCATTTGGAGAGGCAGGGTGACAACGGAAAGCTTGGTAGCCTATTACTTAGATACGTTTTACATGTTTGGAGGTAAACGCCTGTGTTCATGTTAGCATGGGTAGCATGATCATGTTAAGACTATGAATATCATTTGACCACAACAGTGATAACAATTGATATATGTTTGAACAAGAACAACAGGAAGAACAAAGTAAAAGGGACGAACAATGTGTGATGTGAGTTAGAACAAAGTCAAATGAATGAGAAGGAGAACAAAGAGGGTTAGGGTTCAACAGAAAACACAATTTGATTAATCTAAAGTGTAAACAATCTTCAACACAGACCAAATGAGTGCCCTTGGACAACAACACAAATGGTGGGGCAAAGAAACGATCAATTAAATTGAGAGAGTGGGAGACTGAAAATGATACGATGATAAATGTTCAAACTATTTACAGAAGCTCCTGTTGAACCATGGTTCAGCAGAGCAACACAAACAGGTTTGTCAACAATAAAAATGACGAGGCCACTTTGCCAGGGGGAGGTGATCCAGCGACAGGCGATAAAAAAAAGAGAAACTGAATTTACATTTTACAAATATTTACAAACAACTATTTACAAAAAAGCAACTATTTATAAAAAAGCAATACTATTTACAAAAAAGGGTTAGGGTAAGCAACTATTTACAAAAAAGCAATACAGAACTCTCGGGCACCAGGAGCCTAACCATAACAAAAAGCCTTTGTGAAAGGGACATCCTCTCCATCTGCTTCCTGGGCCCTAAGAAGCAGAGCGAGAATAGGAACAGTGTGAGCAAGGGGAGAGAACACAGTTGGGAGCAGACTGAACAGAGGACAGCAATATTCATGTTAAAATGTTTGCACAACAAATATGATGGCACTTTGGTTGATATTGCAGTGTAATAGATCGTTGTCATACCATGGTTGGATGTGCAGCATTTGGATGCTCTGATGGATCCGAGAAGGGGTTCCGGAAGTATGGCTCCTCTAAGGACGTAGAGCGAAGGAAGATATGGATGGTAATGGTCAACAGACAACACCAGTCAGGGAGTACGCCTCCAGCTGTTAACGTCAGGAATGATGACCACACCTATTACGGCACATCAAACATTGGTATGATATATGAAGCTAACAATGTTTCCCATGTTATATCATTCAAGATAGACTACACTCCTAATGCAACCTTCAGAGTATACAGCTTCAAAGCTACCAGGGTTCAGGGACTCTCTGAAGACTCATAGACCACATGTAGATCATCTACAGATCTCTTCATACTGTAACTTTGCCAATAGACGAACTTAGATGAATGTCACTATAGGAGTGTAGTACCCCTACATGACAATAGGTGCACATGTAAAGGCAGCATACACATATAACAGCCATTGCCTTGTTATTGTTACAGAGATTCAGGGAGATATTGAGGTGGAGTTCCAAGGGAATGAAAGGGACATCACAGACAGAGATAGTGAGACAGATGTCAGCAGACTGCCAGGGGCCAGTATGTCAGGGGCCGACAATCAAGAGGCCACCTTACCAGAGATCAGTGTGCCAGGAGCCAGTCAGTCAGGGGTCAGCTATGAAGAGGCCAGTGTGCCAGGTTCAGGTGCTCCAGGGACCAGACTGCCAAGGGCCAGTTGTGACCGGGCTCACGTGGTGGATCTAATGAGGCAACTGAGAAGGGAGAGATGACTAAGAAAGAGAGCAGAGAGGGCTCTGGTAAACCGGAAGAGGATTCATTCGGCATTAAAAAAAACAATTTGATTAATCTAAAGTTTAAAAAAATCTTCAACACAAACCAAATTAGAGCACTAGGGCAATCGAAAAAAAAGTGGGATACGGGGGGGGAAAGTACACCGTGAAAAAAGCAATACAACTAAGGTTCTGTTGTGGCACTACAGGATATAAAACCCTCCAAGCCATGAATATGCCGCTGCCTGACATCAGGACCGTTCAGAGGAGGATGCAGCACGTCAAACTGGAGCCAGGAGTGTTGGGGGAGGTGTTTGATATGCTGAGGCTGAAGGCAGATGGCATGAGTGAGATGGAGAAGAAATATGTGCTCACCTTGGATGAGATGTCCATCACCCCTAGCGTGGAGCTGCATCTGGGAACAGGGAGGCAGGTTCAGCAGACAAAAACCAAAAATAACAATAAAAACACATAATCAATCTAAATCCTGCTTGTTAGTTACCCAGCATCATTGATATATAAGCTGCTAGCGATTCATTACTGAAATCTTACCTTCAAAGCTGACGAAGTCGTGCTAGCTAACTAGCAGGCAATGCTAGCAAAATTGGTTGTAACAACCAAGATAAAATATAGATAATGACGCTGTGCATATACAAATGAAGACCAGTTATGATGCTTATCATCATAATGGGTCTCTGATATAATATAGACAGTTGACAATTCAAAAGAGTTCGATATTTCATCAACTTACCTCTGGAACTAATCGACGCGCTGTAATGTAAGTGAATGAGGTCCAACGCCCAAATGACAATATTTGGAACTATTTCGATGTCCATACCCCGGAAGTAGGCGCCGCCATTTTTTACAACGGAGGTCTATGGGAGTGTCGTTACTCTTATCTCTAGGGCTCTGGTAGAGATGAATGAGCCTACCCTCATTGGCCCCTCCCCCACTGAACATCACAAATCTCAGTATGTACAGCAAGGGGGTGTATCAGGGTCGTGTCATGTGATACTAGACAGAAGAAACATCAATACATTCCTATGATGGGCCAACTTCTGAAACCAGGGTTGCCACTGGCTGGAGTGAGATTTTGATATCATGGGTTTAATTACACATATGCTCACTAAATGACTGCTATCGTGTCAGTAGCGGGACCTTAGCATCAGTGGCGGTTCTACAGGGTGGCAGCTGCCACCTCAGAAAAATGCCTTGCCACCCCAGTTGCCATCCCTTGGCAGCTTTGTTTTGAAAAAAAAGTTGTGGCTCATCGGACATTTATGAGAGAAAATCTCTAATGTCCGAGTGCAAGTGAATGCAGCACAAGACACGAGCCTTGTATCCCCCCGGCCCTGGAACGAGCTTGGAAATATTATTGACGGCGATTTCATTTGAACGGGGCAAAACGAGAAGCATTTCATATACAAGTAGACGGAAGGAATGAGGTATTTGCAGTCAGTGGCGGCGCCAGGGTATGGCTGGGGTAGGCTACAGCCATACCAAGAAATGGCGTAGCCCAACCATGAAAAATGATGTTAAGGTAAGCAAAATAAAGTCCGCCAACTCGCACGGAGTAAATTGCAGACAGCAGTTAGTAAGATTGATTTCAGTAGCCACTTGTCTGGAAATACCGAAGACCAGAAACGGTTTTGAAAACGTTTGTCACGTAGTGATCGTCTTCTCAATAGAACATCTTTGATAATGTCTTCTGGCCAATCAGAATCAAGATAACGGTGTGGTGTTGTTGCAGGAAGTCCCGATCCTTCGATACAACATTACGTGTTGACAGAAATCAACACGTAATGAAATAAGACCCCACGGTTTGATGATTGATAGGTGTGTGGGCTGTCTTTCATGTTGACACACAGAACAATGGGGGCTATCCACCCTTATCCACAATGTAAAGTAATTCACAGCCTCTTCCCTCTTCTCTCTGTGAGGAGCAGCAGGTTCAGCTTTCAGAACAAAGTAACAACAAATTAAATACCATTCATTTTTTTTAATATGTCGGGTAGTAATAGATTTATTTATTTGTCTTCTTAAGAGAGAACCAGAATGTGTATTTTATGTTCGTATTTCAAAAAATCTCCTGGGGGAGAATCCCCCCAGACCTGCAGGGGTTGGGTTTTCAGCATGTCTACTCTTTCACCTGTGGGGAAATTGCAGGATTGGCTCCAGGTCGCCCTTTTTATTTACTACAAGACAAATGTGCCTTTTTATTTCATACAGTTCCATTTGGATTGAGACAGGGAAATAATCTAAACCTCACGCGTGGCGTTTCACTGTCAAGGGGAGCGTGTATGTAATTACATTGCAAATACTGACTTGAGCCCCACCGCTGTATGGGTTAGCCCTACCATAGATTACCCAACACAAATACTCTGGAGCCGCCACTGTTTGCGGTCTACAAGGACAGAGAAGAGCCTGTCAAGTTTGGCTGTACTCAGCATTGAATTGAATCAAAACGCACCATAGCTTTAAATCTTAATACGTTTGTGAGGCGTTTGGCTGAACAAGATGGTAATCGCCACATGCAGCTGTTATAGGCATGCCAACTTGATGCTCTGCTCACGGATGACTCGATGAGAATAATAAACTGTTAAGATGATGACCTTACGTGTGTATAATATTTTTATTCTTTGTGGGGGTCTGGCCCCAAAAAACTGTTTCAAGTCCTGAGAAAGTCAAATAAGAAGGTGTGTAAAACTTCACTGCCCAGCCAACAGAAAGTAACCTCTTTGATTTAACTAGGCCAGTAGGTAAGGGCTTTCCACTGGATAATAACTGCAGCGATGTTTATGTTTTAGCTGAATACACGTTTTTTAACCCTAACTGATGCAGTTAGTCACTTCTTTAATGTTTGTTCTTTCTGATGTAAAGTCAAGGTTGTAAATGTTTGCAATGAAGTTGTGGGGCGCTGAACTGTTCTTTTGATTCTTTTTGATTTATGATAGTAATTACTTGTCTTTCAAATTTGAAGGAGGGTGAGCAAGCATCTTGAGGAACAAGCATCATTATCTCCTCCAAAAAATATAGTTTATTTAATAATAACACTGAATATGTGAATCATAACAGTGATTCTGATAGGAATAATATGATTGTTAATATTAACAATTAACAATCCACTTCGAGCGATAGAATTACTAACAAAGAACTGCTAACAGAGCACTTATATACTAATAAAGGACTGGCTTATCTAAAGCCAGTTGAGTAGCACTTGAAATGTTTGGCTCTATGAAACCTGATGCACTTATATGATTCTGTTTTCTTCAAGGTTGTGTCTTCCTGGTCGAATGTACTTATTGTAAGTCGCTTTGGATAAAAGCGTCAGCTAAATGTAATGTAATATTATCATATTCATACAGACAAACATCGATGAGACAGTTAATTAATGTACTTGCAGCAGTCTGCATAGATTTGGTACCCCTGGTATTGTTCAGTTAAAGTTAAATAAATGATGTGTGCCACCATATATTTATATGTAAGGCTTTACTGATGTGCCACAATAATGTCACCTAATGTTATTGAATGAAAAAAAAACTTTATTACAGACTCAGGGTCCAGATAAAATTATTAATTAATTAATTAATATTGAGTTAAAATATTAATAGTGTGGCTTTCCAAGTTAACACTGATTGATATGACTGCGATTAAATCAGCATATACTTCTGCCAGGGGATGCCACCCCTGAAATTCTCCTGCCACCCTCTTGCCACCCCATGAATATTTTTCTAGATCCGCCCCTGCTCAGCATATATATAGGATATATATATAAATACACAATAAAGGGCACAAAGTTTCATTCACTAATGAAAGTCAAACACATGTTTGTTTCCACTGTTTATTGTGTGCCTGTCGTGATAAGCAATTAATTGACTTATCGTACGATAAATAAAAATGAACTCGATAAATTGCTATTTACATGAGGATGTGACTAGCAGTTTGAAAGGATGTACTTGAATTATTATTATTATTATTACATATTATCATTATGTCAGTGGTCTAAAATGGTTATACAACGGTCCCGACAATATTATCGTTTAACGCAATAATTTCTGGGAAAATGTGTCCAACAAAATGAATTATCGTGAGAGGTCGATACATGTAACACACACACAAACAAATCTACAGACTTACTCCAAACTGCCAAATATATTAATTAACACATTCTCACTCTCATATACTCTTTGACTTTATTTTGGCCTAGTAGAACAATAAGCAGCAGACTTTTACTTTTCATTTCTACTGGACCTTAGATCTGCTCATGCGCAATACGGATCGGGGATTGACCAACCGGCTCCCACTACTCTGCTGTCTGTTCACCGCTGTCAACTCAACATTGTAAATAACCAACCAAAAACGATCGCCGGTTCATCTTGTTTTTGGCGTGAGAATAGTTTGGGCAGCGTGAGAGCGTAAGATTGAAAGCGTATTTCACACGCCAGGTGCGTGAGAGTTTGCAACCCTGCTGAAACCAGATGGGAGTGTGGAAGTTCTTGTTGACAATCCCTCTCGCCTGCGGAGGTCGAAACGTGAGAAGTGTGTGGAAAACAAAGTGCAGGAAGAGGAAGTTCATGGTTGAGTCGTGACACTCACTGAAACTCGGTTTAATCGAGACTCCTTGCGAATGCAGAGCTTTTCAACGTGGGCGACAGCAGGCTGATAAATAGAGATGCAGGATTGGAGCCGGAGACTGAGCTACAAATGGAGGCCGAGCGCTGCTGCTGCTGCTGCTGCTACTGCTACTGCTGCGGAGGGGAGGGGGCGTTACAGCCGCTCTCTCTGGTCCAGTCTGCCCCGCGGAGACAGACGCGACCCCCGGCCATGGCTCAGTGTCTGACCGTGGGGCTGCTGCTCCTCATCCTCGCTGCTCTGGCTCTCCTTCTCACGGTGGCGCTTGGAGGGCGAGGCCACCCCATGTCACCGGACAGCCAGGTAACCTCTACACTCCAACAGTGTCTAAATAACGTGTTAATTATTTTTGAAATCTGTGCCATTCAAAGTAACTAGTTAGTTTTAACTAAATTGACGCAACTGCTCGCGAGTTTTTATTCGCGGTTCCTAATCACAAAGGACAGGACGTTGTACGGTTACGCATTTTAAATGGGTCGACGTTGTCTTAACGTTGTAGCAAAGTGCTCTGGAAGTCCAAACAAACCATAAACTAGTTTGCGTACAGCAGCCTACTCACCGGTGTTGCGGATTAACTGGTTCCCTCGTCAACTGGGTTCCCGATCAACTGGGGTGATGTTCGATCGCTTCTTCTGTCGTTTACATACATCTTTTGGTATATTTGGCTCGGTAGGAAGACTTTGATGCACTTTCAGTACCAGTGTGTGAGGTTGTGGTTACGATGGAGATATCCGGACGTGAACAGCGGGGACTACAAAAAGAAAAACGAGTTGACTGAGGATGTCTGTTCAAAACATTGCGAGCTCCAATAAATCATTTAAACCAGCTATTGTTGCCAGACTTATGACTGAATATCGTTCTTAATGTGATACCAAGTCCACCTGAGACCTGTGTACACCTTCAGCCTCCAAGTGAAGCACACGTTGTTTCCTCACAGTTTGAAAGCAGCGTGGAGAAGTCTTCAGCTGTGTACTGTAAACTGGGATCCTCTCAGGGAAACATCCGCCCAGGTTAAACTGTGTTACGACTTCTGTGGCCATCTACCCAGCGATCATGACTAATATGAAAGACTACACACACACAGTGGCGGCTGGTCATTAGGGGCAGGTGGGGCACAGCCCCACCTAGTGTCAGCAGAAAGTATTACAAATAATGATTACAAAAAAATGCACAAAAAAATAAATAAAATATATTTTAAGATCATGTTTAATCATCTGATTCGTCTGTACATTGCTGTTTAATCTGTGTTCTTCTAATTAGTGTCTACAGTGTCACACAGCTCAATAGGCACACACTGTCAGTGTGTGCCTATTGAGCAGTTTAGAGCCATGTGGGACAAAACCCGATCCTGCCCCTCCCTCTCCCTGTTAAAGCAATGGTGACTGTAAAAACTACACTGCGCATGCTCAGAGTATTGTCCTATTTAATGTGTGTGGCAAAAAAATAATGACCATAGCGGGCAAAGAGCTGCCATCCCCACCATACGTCATCTCACATAATTCAGAGCTGATTGGCTGTAAGTACGTGTGCCGCGAAAAGTGTGGTGTGTGAAGAGGAGGACGAGAGAGCTGCAGTGAGGCGTCCTAAAACCCGGAAGTAAGCTGCGCATGGCTTCCCTCCACAAAAAAGCAACGAGATTTCTCCATAGGATTTTAGAAAATAGCTCAAAATAAGATCTGTGGGAAACGTAGCTGTTAGATAAATGAACGTTTTGTTCAGCCGGATAATATCCACATGTCTACCCTACTTTTATCATTTTCGAATCATAAACATCTATTGATTAGATTAGATTTATGATAGACTTTTGAAACTACAAGAAGATAAGGAGGACTTTTACAAAAAAGTAATAGAGATGTTTGTCCAGAAGGATAGGCAAATGGACTTCATCTTCAAGTCAAGGTAAGACTGCAATGTTATTGAAAATGGGATCTTACTAAGAGAGAACAATTCAATATTTAAATGATAAAATTACATGTTTTGGGTATCCTTTTGTTGAACGGTCTGTTTAAAATTAATTGAAGCATCAGACAAAAAAGCTTTTGAAAATAATATTGTATTTTGATTTAGGTCAAAATATAATATTTGTAAACCTGAAGAGTCAGAGCCTCACCAGCCATGAACTTCACTGCAGAAGCTTATATTTAGACATCTGAGTTTTGTGTGCCCCACCACTTTTGTACATATAGAAACGCCACTGCACACACATGTATCCCTTTTATATAAAAACAGTATTCTCTGTACACCCATCGCTGTGTGGTTTGGATCCCAACAGGACAGAAAAAGGCTATATTCATAGGCGGCGCATGAGGCTCAGGTTTGAGAAGGCTACTTTGTTACCTGACGCTGCCCGCCCCCGGCGTCTATAAGAGATAAACTCAGTAGGCTTGTTTGAGACAAGCAAGACCTGCGCAGACCTGCGCAGTTGCGATCAACGTCTTGCTAGTGCGTTGCATGATGGTTAGTCATTTTGTCCGACTTGCTCTGGAGGCTCGCCCACATGAGACTTTGAAATCTCGCGGGACAAAGACGCCCGCAGCCTTGAGAGCGAGGCGTGGCGAGTTGGCGCACTTGCTCTCCACGAGCTGGGAAGCGAAATGCTTGATGGGAAACGGCTCGCTGGTATCTCGAGCTGAGCGCTCATTGGTGGTTTTTACCACGTGCTGCTGATGGAACTCTCCCAATTGGCTGGCAAAAGTTTGTTGTTGTTTTGTGTCAGTTTTACGTCGCCACATCCATTCCCATTTTTCATCATTGTTCCACAATGTTTATCATCATGAAATTAATATCTATATATTTTATACTATACTGCTTACCGTTTTCATACTTTATATATCTTAGCATATTCATACACACTGTTCATACTGCTCACAGGCTGATGTCTAGTGTATTAATACACACTGTTCATACTGCTCACAGGCTGATATCTAGTGTATTAATACACACTGTTCATACTGCTCACAGGCTGATATCTAGTGTATTCATACACACTGTTCATACTGCTCACAGGCTGATATCTAGTGTATTAATACACACTGTTCATACTGCTCACAGGCTGATATCTAGTGTATTCATACACACTGTTCATACTGCTCACAGGCTGATATCTAGTGTATTCATACACACTGTTCATACTGCTCACAGGCTGATATCTAGTGTATTCATACACACTGTTCATACTGCTCTCAGGCTGATATCTAGTGTATTCATACACACTGTTCATACTGCTCACAGGCTGATATCTAGTGTATTCATACACACTGTTCATACTGCTCACAGGCTGATATCTAGTGTATTCATACACACTGTTCATACTGCTCACAGGCTGATATCTAGTGTATTCACACCCCACTGTTTATTCATCATTCAATTCATTCTATATGTTATTCTGTAGATTGTGAACATTACTTTCCACTTCACTGCTTGTTGCACCTGGTTAGAAGCTAAACTGCATTTCGTTGTCTCAGTACCTGTAATATGTGCAATAACAATAAAGTTTCTCTTTAGGTTAAACCAAATCATTAAAATAAAATCTATTGTAATGTAATGATTTGGTTTAACCTTATTTATTGAATACATCATTTAAAATGGCAAGATTAAATCAAATTACATCCATGTTGTACACATCATAAAGCTTAAAGTGGCAGCTAAAGAATTAACACAGCAGCGGTCTGTTCAGTGCATGCTCATGAAGCTTCATGTGTGCGGATCTGAAGGGACTGATCATTTGTAGCCTGTCCACCTATCAGTTAGCAAACATTAAGAGGGAGGAGCATTTCTCATTATGGAACCCAGTCGTGGTTCATCATCATGACTGAATTAACAAACCTATATAAAGCAATGGAGATCACCTTTGTCTACAGTGGGTAAAATGGAATTTCCGCCATTGCAAACCCAGCCAGTCAAGCCGACTCCGAGTCCGAGCTGTCCGACTTAAGACGAGCTTTTTGACACCTCCCCCGGCTGAGATCGGCTACTCTCGTCTACTTTCGAGGCGAGCCGCAATGTGTCTCAAACAAGCCTAGTGAAAGCACGAGATGGGTCTGGCTGCAGACCGCACCAAGGAGGCGTTTCCTATAGGGGCGTTTCCTAACTTTTTTTATCCGGCTGCTTTTATAAATCCTCGCAGAAGAAGTCATTGTTCTAGTGATGGGAATTCCGGCTCTTCTTGCTGAGCCGGATCATTTGGCTCACCAAGAAGAGCCGGCTCTTTCGGCTCCCAAAGGGCTCTTCAGTTTACCACATATTATACCTTTTAATTAAATCAAATGTAGCACTGTTTTGACTAATGATTTATATGTGTACACATATATCAATTAAATTATTCAAGACATCCTTTGTACTAAAGTATTCAAAAGTAAAAATTACATGTTTAATATAAATTATTTGCTGTGGCCAATTGTTTTCATTGCATTTACAGACCCGTGTAACTCTCTGATACCACCCAATGAATGCATTGACTTGCTTGTAGAACCACGCTACACAAAACAAATGGCAACACCTATAACAACTATTTTAAAAAGGGGCTACTGTATCAACCTATATAAAGTATATAAATATAGTTTTTATTTTTCTAAATACCAAAAAGATCCTGCATTTTAGCCATGCCTCATTTCGCTCTATTTGCCCTTTTTTTCTATTTGCACCTCCGCTTACCCCGCGCCATTGCTGAAGTGTTTCGCCACCAACAACAACAGCAATGGCGGATCGCAGAGTTGCTATCGTGCTCCGGATGCTATTGACCATGCTACAGTTGTTTGTGCAACATCTACAGCAATAATGATGAGGCAATAGCCCCGCCTCTCCCCACCTCTGCTACTCACCCCCGCGTCAAAGTAAACTGCACCCTGAATTCAGATTATTTATCTTTCTCTCGCGAGTGAATTGTAATCTGACAGGACGGAGACACGCAGCTCTGCTCACCTGCAGCTCCTCCCGCTGCAGCAACACACACACTTCAAGTCAGATCATCGCCCTTAGCTATTTTAATTACCTCTCAAACTCCTAAACTAGTTATAAATATGTTTATTTTTACTGTCGGCCGGGTCACTCATTACTGGATCAGCTGCTGCATGAGACAGACACTGACGCTGTCCGAAGAGAGGGAGGAAAAAGAGAGGCTCTGTGTATTTTATTATTATATATATATATAGAGTCGTTATTCATTTGTTTTAAAGCTCAATAAATAACAAAGAAGACCTTTGACCGGCACTTTTATCATTTTGTCAGGAAGATTTAAACTTTAATTCACGTTGACTGGCGAAGAACTCTGCCCGGTTCCCTCGGCCCCCACCACGGAGAATAAACAGAAGGGCAACCATGACAACCATGCTTCTTCGCTGCTTTTGTGGAGGAAGTTACAGCGCCACGTACAGGCTCGGCATATGTACTGCAGCTTCTCCAGCGGTTGGAGCTAAACGGAGCGGTCTCATGTGGGCAGACACTATCCGGATAACTATTGCGTGTGGACGGAAGCTTGTTTGCGATTGCGTTAATCCTATGCGTTTAGCCGTTTTCGTCCACGTGTGGCCGCAGCCTTAGACGGGGCAGTGATATCATGAAACTGTGCGCATATCATGTGCGCATTCACACTTTTTCTTTTACCAGCTGTATTCACCTTGCAGGTGCAACTATGCTTTTATCCTGGATTATATGTTTAAGTCATGGATGTTTAAAGTTCATATTTGTCTAATATTAGTTTACTTTTCATTAATGAAGTATGACGCTGCTAAATGTTGATAACCCCGCCCCTTTCACGTGAACGCGCTCTCAGCTGGAGAGAGAAACTGGCTTGATTCACCGAGTTGATAACCAGCGTCGTAGGACCGCTTAGCGAGATCTCTTTGTTAGGGTTAGTTAAGATAACTTAAACATATCCAGGGTCTGTTGAACTGGCTTCGTGGTACAGGGCACAGGTGGCTGCATAGCAGCGCTAATGTCAAAGACACACACATTACACATTATATTTTTCTTGCATGCAGTGACACAAATATTTGGGAAAGCGTAGCCTTCCCTAGCCTGCAGTACCCGCCGCCCCTGGCTATATTCCTTGTGTGTGTACACATGCCAAATAAAGCTGATACTAAATCATTACTAATCATTGTTGTTGTCTTTCCTTCTGTCACACTAATGAGTCAGTCTATCTACTATACAGAAGCAAAGCTTGCATTGCATATGAGAACATGAATGTGGCCACTGTTATTATAGTTGCAATATGTCAAATTAGCCCTTAGCACACCATAGGGGACGTGATGCCTATGCTGTAAAGTATTTGATTTTGGTGAGTCTGTCGCAAGACAGAAAAGACAGCCAGTATTGCTAGAATATAAACCTTTGTTTTAAATTGCATTCTGTTTCTAGCGCAACAGCTTCGGTCCAGGTTTACATCCCATCATCTCCTGCATTAGCAGACAGAGCACAAGGAAATGGGGGGCCTATTTAGAAAGTTAGCGTTTAAAAACGTCTATATTGTGAGGCTAAATATTATATTATAGCATAATGTAGCATGGCAAATGTAACGACACACATGGGCCTGATTTGCATATTGGAACTGTATGTGTGCACTGCAACACATATGTACAATGAACAGTTATCACAACATAATGTGGGCTGATAAGGATATCTGCTCTCGGTGGGTCTTAATGGGCTTGATACTGTAAGAGTCGGGAGGGCCTGATCATTTATTCTGGTAAATTACTCAGACCTACTAAGTGACCTGACCGAAGTTACTGAGTCTGTGTAAGTTTACTGCTTGGCTCAGATCCACCAACGTCAGCAAGATCTCACCTCTACTAACTCCTGCTGTTTCAATTCAGACGACTCTTTAATCTGTTTAGGCGATCCCGAAGGATTTTGATATCAGTAAATGAGGTGTGGCCCTGCCTAAGTGTGAGTGTGGCAGGGTGCAGTCTCACCTTTGAAGCAGGAGAGGAGAGCGCTGATGTCTTTTAAGTTGTCCCAGTCCAAAAGGTGGGATCAGTTTATTTGAAGAAAAATAGGTCCAAACTAATACAGGGTTTTTACCTTCTCTCGTTACAACATTATAATCATACTAAACAAAATGATGCTGTGATCATGTTCAAATATGAAACTTTAATTCACAGTCTTACATTTATTACCAAAATTGTAATTTCAACTGCCCAATTCAGATTTTTAAATCTCCTGACGGTGATAATAAAAAGCACATTCAAACTTTCATTTTCACCCAATCAATTCACATCAATTTCATACCTTTTTTCCGACACAGACATACACATACCTATCTCCCGCAGGTATTCGGAGGAAGATCCTCACAGGTGGCGGTTACTAATACTCACACATCTTATGGATCTCAACACATCTCAATTCATTCCACTCATTCACAAAGTCATTCACTCAGCTTTCAACGAAGACAATCAAGAGATATTTACCAAGTTTGAGAGAACCTTACCGAGAGCTATTAACCCAGCTCTGAGGGCCAGAGCCTACCGGGAGAGAGTATACCAGGGGAACCCCCCCCCCTCTCTCTTTCCCTCCCTTCCAAAAAGCCAGTCTCTTTATGTTCAAAAAACCGGATAGAAAATCCCAAAAACACCTCCTCCATACCCAACCGGGTATGGCCACTGATGTACAGGACTGGACATATTCTATTGGCTATGGCATAAGACACACCTTCCCATGTTTGTGTAAAAAGGGACATGACCAGACATATTCTATGGCTACGACATAACCACCTTTTTGAGGCCTCAATAGCCGCGTTCACACTGCGGTACTTTTCCCACAAAGGTTCATGCGAACTTAGTTCATGCGAACTCTTTAGTTCGCATGAACTAAGTACAGATCGCGTTCACACCAGAAAAAGTCCCTGGGGGTGGATTAGGCAAATGAAGCCGCTGACGTCACTTCTTCTTCTGCTTTGGGTTTACTGGCAGGCCGCAAACCACTTCAGGCCGCCCAAAGTCCCCGGCCGGAAGTCCCCGGAGTTGGGGACTGGCTTCAGTAGAAGCTGCTGGGAGTCCCAGCAGCTTCTACTGAAGCCTTCCGAGTAAATCGCCAGAACGCCGACACCTCCTCATCTCCAACGCTCCCATGTTTTATTTTGTGTTGCCATAAGTTAGTCTCTCTGCGTTTCTGCGCTGGGCTAATGCTAATGCTAATAATGCTAATGCAAGGATAATAAAATGGCGGCTTCACAAAACTTTTTGGGAGTTTTACGGGGCGTGGTTTGCAATCCGTCCAGCCAATCAGAAATATAGCTCTTTTCTCAAAAAAGAGCCGCTCGAAAGTCCCTGCTCTCTAGCAGGGACTTTCCAGGGGGTAAAAAGGTTCGCATGAACTACTTTTAGTACCGGCTCTTTTTGGTGTGAACGCGATCATGAACTAAGTTCGCATGAACCTTTGTGGGAAAAGTACCGCAGTGTGAACGCGGCTATTGTGTTTCTCCTTAAGTCCGGAGCCCCCCCCCCTGCTGTGAGAGGAGAGGGAAGAACCTGCCCACTCTCTCATCAGAGAGTAGGGCATACATCATTATAGGCCTTACACTCAACTTAACAAACCACTTGTGTTTTGTTTATACTGTAAATATAGAAAAACCTCAAATATGAAGCATTTTCATTGTGGGTTATACAAGAATATAATTGATTATATTTGATTATAACTAACTTTCGTTTTAAGTATTCAAAATAGGATGAGGATCTCAACACCCTCTTTTTAAAACGCAAAGTTATCAAAACAGCACAACTAAATTTGTAGCATTCATACATATTCAAAAACCATCAAGAAGCATTCTCATTATGGGTTCATACAAGAATATGATTAATTATATTTGATTTATAATTAACTTTCGTTTTAAGTATTCACTTCATATGGAGATCTCAACAATACAGACCTCAGTCAGTATATACTATTTCTAAGCAAATGCCTACTCTAATATGTATATGACGTGTACACATGTGTAGATACATTCGCTCACATGATGAATGATGGTCAGGGTTGCATCTTTCTGGAACTTTTTAACAAGGTTCACCCAAGACATTAAAGTGTGGTGGTGTAATACCAGTAACGCGCAGGGCCCGAGCGGTTTTTGCTGTTGGGACTCGGGTTTGAGTCCAGCATGGACTTTGTTGTTATTTTCATGTCGATGCACATTGAATATTATGTTTGAATAGAGGATTCCTAATATTGTTTGCCGAGACCAACATTAATACCCATCAGCATTTTAAAGTCTACCTGCACGCAGCGATGACATTTCTGCTGCTATCTTTGCAAAACGAGTTAACAGTCACATGTTATCTGGATGAGTGCTGCAGAATACTGTTTATATAAAAGGGATAAATGTGTGTGTAGTCTTTCATATTAATCATGATCGCTGGGTAGATGGCCACAGAAGCCGTAACACAGTTTAACCTGGGCGGATGTTTCCCTGAGAGGATCCCAGTTTACAGTTCACAGCTGAAGACTTCTCCACGCTGCTTTCAAACTGTGAGTAAACAACGTGTGCTTCACTTGGAGGCTGAAGGTGTACACAGGTCTCAGGTGGACTTGGTATCACATTAAGAACGATATTCAGTCATAAGTCTGGCAACAATAGCTGGTTAAAATGATTTATTGGAGCTCGCAATGTTTTGAACAGACATGCCCATGTCAACTCGTTTTTCTTTTTGTAGTCCCTCGCTGTTCGCGTCCGGATATCTCCATCGTAACCACAACCTCACACACTGGTACTGAAAGTGCATCAAAGTCTTCCTACCGAGCCAAATATACCAACAGATGTATGTAACCGACAGAAGAAGCGATCGAACATCACCCCAGTTGATCGGGAACCCAGTTGACGAGGGAACCAGTTAATCCGGAACACCGGCGTTTCCCGGCGAATAAAAGTTGTGCTTATAATAAACACTTTCTACTGCATTTAAAGTATTGTAGTATTCCTTTTGTCTGTGTTATTCTAATGTCTTGCATTTTCATTGTTAATTATACAAAGTGTAATGTGTTTCCTTCCAGCAGACGATGAAGCCTGAGAGACAAGCATCAGGTACATATTTATATCCTACTGAGATGAAAGGTTATGTTGTGAAAGCAGTTGTTCATTCATGTGTTGAGCAACCTTTGATTTGTCTTGTAGGGGGCGGCTTCGAACAGCAGCAACAGAAGAACTCGAGCCATCCGAGTGCCATGCTAACAGGTAGCACATGAGCGCTAGGCTGCAGGGTTAGGGTTCTACGGACTTTTCTAGAAAGGCACTGATGTTTGTTTCAGAGTGAAGTCAACAAAGATACAAATATTGATGCTTATTTTGACTTTGATGGTCTTGCTCTAGGATAAGAAAGAAGATCAGCTTGGCAGTAAACACAACATGTACCACGTCAATTTTAATAGTCGATAGTATATTGGTGTCACACAACTTAAACAAAACAAACCATAGGAACATATATAAGAATATAGACTTATGTTTTTAATTTATAATCATATTATAGAGACAACAATCGACTACATTTTCAATTGTAGTTGTAGGGTTAGGGTTAGGGATGTGTCGACTCTAAAGTTGACACTGACCACTGTGTCGACTCCTAGATTCCACCGGGTCCGTCTGCGTCGCGTTACGGGTGTGTTACGGGCGCGTTACGGGCGCGTTACGGGCGCGTTACGGGCGTGTTACGGGCGTGTTACGGCTGCGCCACGGCATTCGCAAAGATCGCGGCCACTCTAGTCAATGGGTGCTATTCCACCAGACGCGCCGCGTTACGGCTCAGAATTGTCCCAGAAGCGTCTCGGCGCTGGGCTCCGCTCAAAATAGGACTAAAGTCTATTTTTTGACGCGAGGCGTTGCAGAGGCGGCGGGCAGGAAGTGGACCGGTGACAGCATCTGGCCCATCCCCAAATAAACTAATTTGCAGACCCTATCCCTCCATAGTCTTTCAAGTAGGAGGAGAAATGCCAGCGTTCTCTTCCGGTTTACAGGCACTGTGTAAATTATATATATAGAATAATTATGATGATGAATGCATTTTTTTACCACTAAAATACAGCAACAGATCTTTGATTCATGTCGTTTATAACTGGAATATTACAATTATTATTAACTGTGTCTGTACAAAGTAGTCTGTCCAGGAAATATGCCCAAATCAACCAAAACTGCGAGCCGGCAGGCAAGACGCTCCGCTTCTGAAACGCTCCTGAAACGCCCCGGTAGGGTGTGACGCCGGACCAAAACCCCGACGCAGATGGACCCGGTGACATCGAGGGGTAGCAGTTAACAATCTCTGCCGTGCATGCAAGACAATGCCGTTTTTAGCCTTACCAGCTTTTCCGTGTTGTCATGATATTTATCGATACTAAAAAATAATTGCAGTCCTATTTAATATTCCGCAGGGAATTCTGTCTTTTTTCTGTCCTTACATACTTCCCAGCCGGTATAATGGCACAACAGGAAGCAGAAATGTGTACGGGGAACCCTGAGCAATAATTTGGTTCCTCGTGACGTTTTGATTTGTGTTCCTCCTCACCGATGCATGGGATCATATTATCAGTCAAAACAGGCGCTGAAGAGATCGGTTGTTATAAAAACATTTGGCTTTTAGGCAAATAGTTGCTTTTCCCTGCTTTAGCATATTCACGGCTTTCGTGAACACGTGAGAAAAGGACCCGTCAGCAGAAACATCACTCACTTGTACCTGTTTGCTCTCGTCCTTAGCTCCTGCAGGCAATAAGACTGATGGGGATTATCTTCTCTGGGAGAGTGAGAAGGGAAACGCCTTCTGTCGTGGAGGTTTCGTCTACTCCGGGGGAAGCCTGGTCGTGCCCCGAGCCGGCCTCTACAGAGTCTTCCTGCAGATCACCTACGAGAGCAAGAGTCGCTTCCACTGCAGCCCGATACTCAAGAGCACCGTGTTCGTTCTGCAGAAAAGTTACAACCTCGATCAACCGCTCCTGAAGTCGGTCGACACCGTGAGCAAGACGCTGGGGAGGTGGAACAAGTCCCTCTACACAGCCGGCCTGTTCTTCCTGGAGGCTGACAGCAGGCTGCGAGTCACATCATCGTGCCAGGAACTTATTGTTGGGAACGAAGACTGCGTGTTCTTCGGTGCCGACCTTCTGCCTCAGTAACCTGACCGTGAGGATCGCCTACATCTGCTCTGCAAGTGGTTCTGACCGTGAGGATCGCCTACATCTGCTCTGCCAGTGGTTCTGACCGTGAGGATCGCCTACATCTGCTCTGCAAGTGGTTCTGACCGTGAGGATCGCCTACATCTGCTCTGCAAGTGGTTCTGACCTTGACCCCATGGAACGTAAAGGGACAGTTGGATGCGTAGACGCAGGTTGATACTTATCTATAGTCAGAGTTTGATCCATGCCATGTTTTAATTAATTGACATACAAACTGATCAAGGCAGCAGGGACCTGACTGTTGATGAGGTCTGGTGTCTCAAAGGAGAGCACAGATAGCGGCTTAAGTCTCCCGTCAGAAAGGGCTGTCAGAAGGCATAAAATACACTAAGGTAAAGTTAAAGTTATATACTGCATCTACTTATAAGAACCTCGCAACTCAAGTCAAAATACCCAAACTACCCTTTAAGGGAAGATGGCTGGTTTCTGCTTTTCTTCTACACTCCTCAGACTACAGGAACGAGGATGCAGAAGCTGCCAGGACCTGCTCCACCACTCTATTCGTCTCACACGCTGATGATAGTGATTTAACTGAGATGCACTAATCTATTGAGAATGTATATATTTTTTTAAACATCCCAAACTCTTGTAACTTCACAGCCTTCTGACAGAATACGACTATAAACGTATCCTATAACTTATTCTATAAGTCCAAGTATTTTGATCATTCATGCAGAACCAAGTTCATCATGCTTTATTTATTCATCCATTTTGAAAGTGAGGATTTTCTGTTTATGTTGGTTGAATATCTTTGTGATTGAGACTGTTGGATGACACCAGCCGAGCATTTTAAAATAGGCAACAAGAATGTTCTGACATTGTACAATGTAAAAAAAAAGGCATATTCCAAAAAGAATGAACAGATCGGTCTGTTGTTAACATGTACATCCATTGAGAAGGCTAACCGACGGAAAGGGTTTCTCTGCTCTTCTCTACAATATGCTGACGTATGTTTATCAAGGTTAAAGCTGTGCTTTAGTTTATAATTGAGTTCATTGGTTGCGGCGACACTGCACTCTAAATCGTTGCTATGCAAATTGAAATGTTCTTACTTTTGTGATTTTTCTTTTGTGATGTATCTGTTTTGCATTTTGTTAAAGACATTTTACTTAAAACCTAAATAAAGAAATCCACCAAGCTCTTTCTTTATGTCACGTTTGTCCTAACTCTTGAGACATATCCCGATGTACCGGATGTTTCTCTCATTGGCTCATTTCATTTCATTTCGTTTCATCTCATTGGTGGGTATTTCTTGGTTCAACTAGTTCAATAGCAGTGTACACCAGAGGCTGCGGCGGGACAGTGATCGTATGTTGAGAATTGACCAGCTATCATGATGGCATTAGCTGTTTTGAACAGCCATACGACTCCTCCTGTTTATTTATATATATATATATATATATATATATATATATATACCAGATAATGTGTAATCAATCCATAAATAAGTTGTCATACAAGACTATCAGAGGATAGATGATAGAACAAATACTTCAGATTTGCCATAAATAGCAATGACAACCTGGAGAATAGTTCATATGACATGCTATGCCTGATTCCGTGAATCTGTGATTGCATTTTTCCATAAACATGCAAAACGAATACAAGTATCCTTAAGTTAGTTGACTCATAATGTTGTAATGTAATCTGAGAGAAACTTTACATCAAACAATCCTTTATTACATTTTACAGCATCTTTGACATGTTGATATTGTCCATTAAAACCGAAATAAATATATACATAGAACTATTAACAAGGCACTTATATACTAATAAAGGGCTGGCTTATCTAAAGCCAGTTGAGTAGCACTTGAAATGTTTTTGCTCTATGAAGCCTGATGTACTTTATGATTCTGTTTTCTTCAAGTTTGTATTTTGTTGGTCGAACGCACTTATTGTAAGTCGCTTTGGATAAAAGCGTCAGCTAAATGCAATGTAATGTAATTTGCGTACACGTAACAGCACCGCACGTTCATGACAGCATGGTACTGCATTTATATTAACGAGGCGGCAGTTAGCAGCTAGCGGCTAGTTAGTAAATTATGCTAAGTTACACATCAATCGTTATGTACTTTTATATTACGCTGCCATCAGGATCTCGTGATAGCCAAGCAACAGAGCTTCAGTTAGCATGATACTTGTGTGGGTTGTACATGAAACCACTTGGTAATATATAAAAATGTATATGTTGAAGCCTGTTATGATCAATTGTGAGTTAAAACTTTATCTAAAAAGTAAAGCTGATGATGGATTACTGCGGTGGAGTTAAAATAACAATAGCTTATTTCTTTTTTAAATGTGATGGAGTAAAAGGATAGTAACTGTGATTATTCATGTTAAGTAGCCCACAAGTAACTAAAACAATTGTAAGTGCAATAAGAAGCTACAGGAACGTTAATCTAGTCGGTAATATTAACTTTATTTAATACAACATTTACGGTACAAGATTTACATCATACAGCCCATGTAGTATAATATTTGACAAATGATGAATCACAGCAAACATGTGCAATATATCCATTATTACAGCTCCGTGGGCTGGCAGGAAGGCGATGTGGTCCGTTGTTATTGTGCATCCATGGGTAAAGAGAAACGCATGTAGTGCTGAACACCTAACATGAACGTGCCAGGCAGCGCGGTCCCGTGGGTTAGATGCGCGTTCATAATGCCGAGGGAAATAACTCTCAGAATAACGTTATTAGCACATTTTTACAACTTGAGGAACGAATGTTTTTAATAAGGGCTATACAAACATTCATACTGGGTAGTTTAAAAACGAGTTACAGACCACTCTTTCTCAATGGGAAAAAGTGTTTCCGGGCCCAGCAACCTAAAGGAAGTGTAGTACCGCCGTTTGACCAGCACGAATATTCTCATCTGACTCCGGCGCACTTCCTGGGGGCTTGCAAGAAGCTGGCAGCAGCAGTCACTTGACAGAGCCGTCACTCAATGGGACCACGCCCTAATATATGAAAAAACTTCAAGACCTAATATAAATAAAAGGGTCGTGTTAGAAAACAATTCACTCACAGATCCATAATCATGAAGGTGGAATCTAACTATATGCATAATCATATTTATTGCAGCCAGGGGTAGAAACATGTTTTTTTTCTGCTGTAAAGTTGGGCATTTTAACATGGGGGTCTATGGAAATTGTGCTTTTCTGCAGCCATCGCCTATCGGCCAATATATGATCTGCAGTGTGTGGCACTTCCGTATTGGCGTCCTGGTGTAGGTACCAGATGTTTTTGTTTTTTTTATATAAATGTTTTATTGAACATTTTTAAAACAAACCAGAGCTCGGTGAGGATATCATCAACTTATCAACATAAGTGCAATATATTCATTTACAATAAGACAAAAATAATACATCCAATAAGAGCCAGGGGGAGAGAAAACAAATCATAAAGGCACAAACACATTTGAGAGGCATTAAGCTTACTTAAAATAATAACCATTTGGAAATGTCATTGCAAATCTTTTGAGTACAGTAAAGTATTATGAATCATTTCAATAAGTGGTAGAGGAATTGCTTTACAGATTTTGTTATAATCTTTAGCAGTACACGTTATATTGTATTTCATTGCAATCTAGTGAATCACTAACAAACAAAATACCCCTCTCATGCCAATCACTCCTAAACAAGGATTTTCTGTTTATAATAACCACTCTATTGTTCCATAAAGTAGATCCATGAGGAGAGAAATTGTGGGTAAATATATGATCAGTTTGATCCCAAAACACTGGATTATCCTGATCCCACCAGAGGGGTGGGTTTCCAGTGGATTACCAGAGCAAAATGTACTGTACAATTTATTTTAAAATATGTTTCAATTTAAATTAGATGACAAGGTTTGTGAACTGAAATAATACACAATGTTTAGCCTTCATGGGAAATAAAAAAATGTTTTCCATTTTTGCTCACGTTTGTGGGGGCCTATTTTGTTTTCAACCAAATAAATGTTTATGCTCATAAAAGTATCACAACAAAGATTGTCAATCACAAATGTAATTTAGATTAAAGTAAAAATATCTTCAAGAAAAAAAAAGTCCATGATCTGTCATCACCTTTCAAATAAAAAAATATAATTAGACATTATAGATGTCTCTGCAATGTGGTCTCTTGTCTTCCTTGTAGTATTTTTCATGTCCACTAGATGGCGCTCGGTAGGATTAAAGCACTGATATTCAGGATCAAGTCATCTTGAAAAGTCGTAATCTGGATCAGACTGATCCTATCCTGAATTGCTTTGAACTCCAGGGACAACATTTGGCCGACTTGTCTGATCCTGGATCACAAAAAATGGGATTTCAAAATCTGATCGGATCCGATTGAGATTAAACGTTTTGAACTCTTGGGCCCAAAACTTTGTGTGCGTTGGAGGAGGGGCTCTGTGAGGTAGTGGCAGATTTTCTCCGGTTGTGTATTTTCAAATTCTAGCGATCTTGAGCCGGTTTCTCAAACTTACCTACCCCACCTTTAATGTAGGCATTCAAACACTTTTTATTCTACCAGCTGTATTCACCTTGCAGGTGCAGCTCTGTGGCTTTGATCCTGGATCAAGTGTTTAAGTCATGGATGTTTAAAGTTTAACTTCTTCATTTGTCTAATATTATATTTTCATTCAGGAAGTATGACGCTGCGCTGTCAGTACGCTTCTCCATGTTTGTGATTGGTCGAATGCTCCAGATACCACCGCTTTCATGTGAACGCGCACCTAGCTAGATAGGACACGGCTGGCTTGAGCGATCCACTTGATAACCCGTGTCGTAGGACCGTTTAGCGACAGCGCGTATGTTTTGGATTAGACCAGGGGTCCGCAACCTTTTTAACCAAAAGAGCCATTTTGCTCCTTTTTCCAAAACATTTTTTTGTCTGGAGCCGCAAAACATATTTCATAGTTTTTTATTGTTATATCAGACAAAAACTACAGTTTTTTTGCATTTATTAGGCTATTTATTACATGATATAAAACTGTTAACCTCTAATAAGAAACAAATAACTCTTATAAGGAGAATTAAAAATAATACACAGGCCTACTTTAAAATAAATTAAACACAGCACTTGGGGAGTCCTCTGCACATTTGAAGGAAACAAAATATTATTAAAATGGGCTCACTTTGAAATAAATAAAACATATAGCTGCACCCTAAAAAGAGTTAAAGGTAAGAATGGAGAAACCAGCTCGAGTGCGCTAGAATTTGAAAATACACAACCGGGAAAAATATGCCTCTTCCTTCAGACTTCCTTACAGAGTCCCTCCTCCAACACACACGAACGCGCACATGACCAATGAGGGCACGAGATAAATTTCTGCACAGATGGAAGGCTGACAGGCAAGTAGGCCATCCAGTTACTTTAGCCGGGCCGAGGCAGATGATTGGTCGTGCTTTTTACAGTACTACGGCTTCTAGAGATTCATTTTTGTATGTATTTATTGTCAAAGCATTTAATATATTCATTGCAATCAGGACGTTAAGAGCATTCCATGGAATATAACAAAAAGTGTTTTCTGAAATAAATTACATACCCCATTGAATTATGACTGAAGATCGTCAGCTGGCTTCCTCTCCCGTGTTGTTCCTCGATACGTAAAGGCTGCACCACCGTTGACAACTTCTCTCTACATATCAGACATCCCGGTAAATCAGACATCCCGGTAAATCAGCATCGTTTGGTGTGAAAGCATACAACTCTGCCCACGCAGAATTAAATCCTGTGTTCCTCCGGTACTTTTCTTTGATTTATCCACAGTTCGCTCATCGGGCCGGGGGTCAGGTTATTCGCCTCCAAGAAAAGGCGCTCGCGCGGGAACGTAGCAGGATGTGACGCATATTTTAGTTCTTTATAACTATTTTTAACTTTGTAGGTAAAAAATGATGACTTTTGTTAGAAATTAAAATCAATGTTTTATGGCATAATGTACCTTAAACATACCGTCAGTTTAAATGCTATTTTATTCTGGAAAAAACCGGAAGTTCTCAATACCAAGCTTTTATTCTGAAAATCCGTCACGACGACATCCGGGACTATCGCCCATTAGTATCATTAAAGTGGCTATTGACGCCGTTAACATGTATTACATATAAAGTTATGAAAGAGATAAGGAGGAGAAAAGGCATGTGGAAGTAAGCAATGAATGTAAAATTTGGAAATCCTCTGTTTAACGCGATATCGGACAGACGAGGGGGGAAGTCCCTCTACGTCACTACAGCTCCCAGAGAGGAGGAGCGAACAGCCAGCAAGCGGGAAAGACGAATGCTTGGGAGGTCTCTTCTGCACGGCCATCACAGGGAGAGGAAGGCTGCAGCCTTTCTCCTCCAACTGAACAATATCCTGCTTGTAACATTACCGCGCTTTTTATTAATTAAAGTACCAATTTTGAACCTTCTCAGACTCACATTTAGTCTCCTTTTTTAAGCTTCTTACCTGGACGCGAGAATAACGAACACAGCATAACATTTGGTGACCCTGACGTGATCTCGTGACACCGGGAGAGCGGTTGCAGTTTTCAAAGGAGTTTGAACAATGCTGGCAGATATACACTCGGGCCCAATAAAGAAAGGTAAAAGAAGTACCTGTTTATTCAAAATCTTCAATAGATTACATAGTGAACAATAGGAGTGTGTGTCTGTCTGGTAAGTTGGACTCCTGAGAGACTGCCTAAATTAATGTTAAAACAATCAAATTTATAACAATAACAATTATATACTTGGGGCGTTGCTTTGTCACAAGCAGGGTGAGTTCATATTTCTTCTTTTTCTTACATTTAACCCTGCATGTTACTAATTTGTGTGTGTTAGTATTTTAACTATAAATGTGTGTGGTCATTGTACTTTGGATAGGTGTCTTGTTGCGTTTTCATGTAGGTGTCTCTTGTTACGTTAGTAGTTAGTTAGCCTATGACGTAAGGATATATATGTCCATTTAACGATTATTGTTAAGATCTATGAGACATAGCGAGTTGGTTACGGGCCAAGTAATTGAAAACCTTCAGGGCATAGCGAGTCAACTTCGGGTTGAGTAACTGAAGACAGTGCTAGTCGAAAACAGTTGAGAATCAACTGTTTTAAAAAAGTCCTTTTTTGAGGAAAAGGCTTGATTTAAGGTGTTAGCCTTTATCAGTGGTCATAACTGTTCTATTTTCAACCAAGATATTGCGGGTGGAATACAGTATTTGGGGTTACGACAGCATTACGTTAAATAGACGACGGTCATTTAATAGTCGCTGATTAGTTCCCATACTACATCCACCTAGCGTGTCTAAATGGCAGCAGTTGACTGTAGTGGACTATAAAGTCAAATATTACGCAGATAAGTTTAGGCAAGGCAAGGCAAGGCAAGTTTATTTATATAGCACTTTTCGACACAGGGTAATTCAAAGTGCTTTACAAAAAATAAATGAAAGACATTAAGCATTAAAAAAAAGAAAAGCTAATAAAATAAACATTAAGGAAAAATACATAAAAGTTACAGTGCAGTCTAAAATATGAATAGTTCAATTAAACATTACAAGAAAAAGTACATGGATAAAAGTTACAGTGCTAATAAAATAAACATTAAGGAAAAATACATGGATAAAAGTTACAGTGCAGTCTAAAATATGAATATTTTCCATATATTTAATTTAGACAGACTTTCTTCACCATATTTTGCTCGCATGACATCCACAATCGGACCCTCAGGAGGCTGTACACACCCCCTCTCCTGCTTTGCTTCCATAACAAAGTCTTTAAAGTGTTACCAAAACACTCCGTGTTACCAAAACACTATTTTTCATCCGTCGATGCCAGATATTCCAAATATCTCTTTCGAGCAGTCCCTCTCATAAATGTCATGGAGTTTAATTACGTTTAAACATTACAAGAAAAAGTACATGGATAAAAGTTACAGTGCAGTTTAAGATATGAAAAGTTCAATTAAAAGCAGCGACAAAAAGAAAAGTCTTCAGCCTGGATTTAAAAGTAGTCAGAGTTGCAGCGGACCTGCAGGTTTCTGGGAGTTTGTTCCAGATATTTGGAGCATAATAACTGAATGCTGCTTCTCCATGTTTAGTTCTGACTCTGGGGACAGAAAGCTGACCCGTCCCTGAAGACCTGAGAGATCTGGATGGTTCATAGTTTAGCAGGAGGTCAGAGATGTATTTTGGGCCTAAACCATTCAGTGCTTTATAAACCAGCAGCAATATTTTGAAATCTATTCTTTGACACACAGGAAGCCAGTGTAAAGACTTCAGAACAGGAGTGATGTGGTCCACTTTCTTAGTGTTAGTGAGGACTCGAGCAGCGGCGTTCTGAATCAGCTGCAGCTTTCTAATAGATTTTTTAGTGAGACCTGTGAAGACACCATTGCAGTAGTCGAGTCTACTGAAGATAAAGGCATGGACAAGTTTTTCCAAATCCTGCTGTGACATTAGTCTTTTAATCCTAGATATATTCTTTAGGTGATAGTAGGCTGATTTAGTAACTGTTTTAATGTGACTGTTGAAACTCAGGTCAGAGTCCATGACTACACCTAGATTCCTGGCTTTATCTGTTGGTTTGAACATTGCAGACTGAAGCTCAGCGCTAACTTTTAAACGTTCTGCCTTGGCTCCAAAGACCATTACCTCAGTTTTATCTTTGTTTAATTGGAGAAAGTTCTGACACATCCAGTCATTGATTTGTTAAATGCACTTACTCAGTGTTTGAATTGGAGCATAGTCTCCTGGTGAAATTGTTACGTAAATTTGTGTGTCATCTGCATAGCTATGGTAACTTATTTTGTTGTTCTTCATTATCTGAGCCAGTGGTAGCATGTAGATGTTAAAGAGAAGAGGCCCCAGGATGGAGCCTTGAGGAACCCCACATGTCATATTTGTCAACTCAGATGTGTATTTACCTATAGAAACAAAGTTGTTTCTATCCTTTAAGTAGGATTTAAACCAATTTAGAACTGTTTCCAAAAGTCCCACCCAGTTTTCCAGTCGGTCTAGTAATATGCTGTGGTCAACAGTGTCAAACGCAGCACTGAGATCTAATAATACTAACACTGAAGTTCTGCCACTGTCTGTGTTTAAGTGGATGTCGTTAAAGACCTTTACAAGAGCAGTCTCAGTGCTGTGGTTTGGACGAAAGCCTGACTGGAACACATCGAAACAACTATTTAAATGCAAGAAATTACTTAACTGTTGAAAAACAACTTTTTCAATGATCTTACCTAGAAATGGCAGGTTTGATATGGGCCTGTAATTGTTCATTACTGAAGCATCTAGATTATTCTTTTTTAAGAGCGGTTTAATGACTGCAGTTTTCAGGGCCTGTGGAAAAATACCTGAGTGAAGAGATTTGTTTACTATATGAAGTAGTTCTGAGGCCATGCAAGGCAAAACATCTTTGAAAAATCCTGTTGGAATAATATCAAGGCAGCAGGAGGAGGACTTCAGAAGTTGTATAATGTCCTCTAGGTTTTTATCATTAATCTGATGGAATTGTGTCATGATGTCTGAATTGATGTTAAGTGGACACAGAGACAGCACATTTGCTGTTCCTGATGCAGAAGCACTGACTGCTTGTCTGATTTTCTGAATTTTGTCAGTGAAAAAGGAGGCACGCCCTGGTGGTTAGAAATTCAGAGGCTACTGACACTGGGGGGTTAGTTAGTCTGTCGACGGTAGCAAACAAGGCACGTGCGTTGTTTTTGTTTTTGGTAATGATGTCAGAGAAGAATGATTGTCGTGCGTTTTTCAATTGCAAATTATAAAGGCCAAGTCTCTCTTTATACATTTCAAAGTGAACCTGGAGATTTGTTTTTCGCCACCTGCGTTCAGCTTTTCGACATTCTCTTTTTTCTGTTTTAACGGTCATGGCCTTTCTCCATGGAGATATTTTCTTCCCAGTCACTTCCTTTACGTTAATTGGAGCAATGGCATCTATAACATTTTTAATTTTTGAATTAAAATCTACTGAGTCTAACATCTACTGAGATGTTAGCAGGGGTAAGTGTGGAAGAAAAATTCTGAGTAAACATTTCCCTAGTATTTTCAGTTAAATATCGCTTTGTGGTTACCTCTTTTTGAACACTTGTGTGAACAGAAATAGAGCTCTCAAAGAAAACACAGGAATGGTCAGAGAGCGCAACATCAGTCACCACAACCTTAGAGATATTCAGACCCTTTGAGATAATTAAGTCCAGAGTGTGCCCCTTATTGTGCGTGGGCTCCGTCACATGCTGAGTCAGTCCATAGCTATCAAGAACACAAAACAGTTCTTTAGCCCCTCTGTCCCGGGGGTTGTCAACATGGATGTTAAAATCACCAACAATGACTAGACGGTCAAAGTCAATACACACTATAGACAGCAGTTCAGTAAAGTCATCAAAAAAGCTCGAGAGGAGCATTTCAGCTGAAGGGCCACATATTCAAAAGAATCAAAGTTTCCATACGATGTCTTCCTGCATTGAAGGGAATCATTGAACAGAATAGCAACTCCACCCCCTTTCTTATGCATTCTTTCCTGACTCATAAAACTAAGTTGAGAGGGGTTGATTCGATAAGAACAGCTGCACTGTTATTTTGTTCAATCCAAGTTTCTGTTAAAAACATAAAATCAAGATTGTGCTCAGAGATAAAATCATTGATTAAAAATGTTTTTCCTGCCAAAGACCTGACATTTAATAAAGCTAGTTTAAGTTTGTTAAACACACTATCAGTCATGTTTTTTGTAACAAGCTGTGGCTGACATGGAATCACTGCTAAATTAGATAAACTCACACAAACGTTTGAGCGCTTCCTGTATCTAAGATGATTTATCTCTCTTAAAGTTTATGGCTTAAGCGTAAAGGGCTCCTAACTTTAAGTGATGATATCAATAAGATAAAGCCCATTTGTTCATCGTAAACTAGATAGAAATGTTATTTTAAACTGCAGTGTTGTTTTGTGTTGAATTTTCTTGACAAGATTGCCCTGCCATTATTTAAACCACCCCTGTGAGAGACAGGAGGTGTGTTATCAAATCCCTTTGTTCTTCAGGTTAAAGGTTGGAAAATCAGTTGCATCTTGTCTTGCCCTCATGCTGAAAATAAGCCACATGGCAGTCGCCATTTCGTGAAATGCTAATTGAAAGTACTCTGTTTGTTTTTCCACACTCAGTCACACTCACATGATGCTAGGCACTCCATATTGAGAAGGACAAATCATATCTCTTGGCAGAGTTGGAACTATAAAATAGACAGGTTATCTTACCGTGGGAAGTTTGGTATTTGTAGGAGTCTGGTTTTGGAAGTATTTCTGCTTCGGTTTATTTGAGATATTCTTGTTTACAAGTGTGTATTGGCGTTTTTCATTTGAATATTCTTGTTTGCAAATGTGTTTGGCGGTTGGCTGTGTTGTTAAACCATATTCTAATTTTCTTCTTCTGTACACAAGATTTAGATTTTCATATCTCAAACTCAAAACGATACACTGTACAATTTTTGTTTAAAATTCCAGATTTAAAAATGTGCATAGATTTAATCTTTTAATTTACTTTATTAATATTATCTTTTAAAACAAAAAACACAACAACCCAGATTTAAAGTTAAGTTCGGATGACATAGGATATTATTTATCAAGAACGAAGGTGCTAGTCGGGGAATTAGTGTTTCAATCTTTGATAACTTAATAATATTCATTCGAATAGGAAGAGAGCATGTCACCGAAAGAAACTAAGTTGAGACCAGAAGCAGAGTCAGGCTCAACTGCAGATATTAAGGAAAGGGTAAAAATCAGATCAGATGCTTTAACCTTTCCAAGTAAAAGACAGAGGACAAGGAACCAAAGAGAAACTGTGGGAACAGTGGCAAACGAGAGGACTGGTTCCAGCAGATGATCAACCTGGACCAACCAAAGCCCATAGAAGAGCAGTACTCGACTATGAGCACGAACAATGCCTACAACAGCTAACTATATGGAGGGAAGCTGAAGAAAGATTTATAAGAGTTACAAGTCTGATACTCCATCTGGAATATGCCAGCCTATTGGCACACAGCATAAATGTGGTCCGAGTAGCAGACCTGCCAGTGAGGGAAGACATAGCAGAAAAAACAAAAGACACCGTAGCTTGTAGGAACAAGACAAGGAGAAGGGAGGGGAAACTTCCAGAGATTCAGGTGCAGAATACAAAGTGGCAGAGGAGGAGAGCCACGATCAAGACGAAGAACAGATGAAGGCTGCTACAAATGTGGTCAGCTGACACATTGGTCCAGAGAGTGTCCGCAGAACATTGCACCAAACAATGGCCCTCCATGCAGATACCCCGGGGAGGTTTCCATGATGACGACGGAGGCGGGGGGTCCCAAAGATGTCAAAGGCGAACAGGGGTGCCAACCATGACCCAAATGCCACTGACACCCTGGCATCAACCACAACAATGAGGAAGCTCAGAGGACCAGCCCACCAGAAAACGATTGTGTCCACACAGCTAGTGAGGTCAAGACGATGGGGTTCCACCCAAAATATGAAGACGGAAACCTAGTACTCGCCCAAGACCGAGGATCCTTACCTCCTGTTTACACCGACTGCAGTTCAAGGGGCGGCGATACACCTGACGTGGAGCTGTTGAGACCTAAAAACAGAAACTCGATTCTGCTGTGGTGAAGTCTGGCTACAAAGGGAGGTGTCTGATAGGGTCGCTTGTCTCAAACCAGTGAAGAAGTCAACAAGAACCCAGCAGAACTAGAGAGTGACTGTTGGCGGGAGAAAAGTGACAGAGCGACAGAGACTGGCCCAACATTCCCCAGCCAGTACATAGATAGACCCCGTCAGAAGACCGGGGCTGTGTTTAAAGGGGAACTTAATTTACTGTTAGTAGAAGTGTAGTTTTTTAGTCAAACAATTATGTGATTTTTGGAGTCAGATTACATTTTTTCTCATAAACACAATTTTATAATCGGTCTGAAATATCGGTTTTAAGGCAATAAGCTGAAGATTAAATAACATAACACTGATTGAGAGCTTGGATAAAGAAGTTGGAGGGTTTTTACAACAGTTTCAAGAATCAGTTTTTATTTATTTATTCTTGAGTGACATTACTGATTTATAATGTAGTGCGTAAGGCAATACCTCATTTTGAGTGAGGGGCACCAGCCCTTCATGCATGTCACCCTCTGTGAGAATAGTTCGTATTTTCCCTCTAGTTTGGAGAAATATTATTTTATTATATGTTTGTTCAGCAGTATCAACCAATGCTCTAATACTAGAATTATTGAGACGCATTAGCGACACCAGGGGTATTGTTGTCGCAGCAACAATGATGCATAATACCAGGACAAAAGCCATTCCTGAAACAAGTAAACAATTTTTTTTGTGCTAATGGCACATTTGAGTGAATGTTTTTATACCATCAGAAAGCCATACATTATATGATATATTTTGTACACCTTATGGCTACACGGAGAAGTTATATTTATTGTGTGCAACGTTATGGGTTTTACATGTCCTGTGCAGAATAGGGTAATCATTGCAATATTGATTGAGCATGTTACGCTCAAAGGAGGGAGTGACATGATTATGCAGACATGTTAATTTCAGTGACGTTGTAGTTAATGAATAATAACATGTATTTAATAATAGGTCACATAACGACAAAAGGTATGCCGAAGCCTGGGCCTCCTCCAAGGAGGGAGTGGTCCAGTTTTAAGATATTAGATGAATAGAAGTGATGAATATGTCAGAACTCTGAGTAATATTATCCAAGTTGTGTCTATACAGGCTGGAAAGCTACAGAGATACCAGACGAGACTCCAGGAGAGACTCCTGTTCGGCCAGGTGATTGGGTGAGGGTGAAAGTTCACAAAGTGGGCTGATCCCGGGGGACGGAACAGGGAGAAGTTGTAATGAACTTCACACGCGCTCCGGTTTAAAGGTAAAGAAAAAGGAGCACATTGACACCACCTCACACATGGTCACCCTTCACCGGCAACTTCCAGAACATTATTGGGAGTTAGGACTGATTTGGCAGAGCTGGAACAAAACGATAAATAAAAATAAGATAAAGACAGAAACAGCTCAAAAGACAAATTGTCTTTAGATTTTTATAGATTGTATACTAAAATGAAAACCTATTTTTTTGTTTTACATCTGAAAAAGAGTCCAATTTTCGTATACGTTATTATAGTACTCATTATTTAAATTCTGTAACTGACACAACCAGAGAGAAAATAGAGATGATGTCAAGAACAAAGCCAAACCAATTGTGGGGTCCCCTAGGGATAAGAGTTAGAATAGCATTGTTGATTGTGCTCATTACACTTGGCACCTTTCTGGTTGGATGGGGAGTACAATAAGTAAGACATGGATCCATTAGTTCACTCATAGAGAATGGACAACCGACCGGTGACCTGAGCACAATTATTGAAAATTATTACAGTAGAAACAGGCTACTAGCCCACAAATACAGCTTTGTACGTACAAACTCTATGAACAAAATTCCCCAGCAGATTGTGGCGACGTTGCAGATATGTCCAGTCACAAAAGTTACTTAAAATATGGGGACGTTATTTTATTGTGTGTGAAATATGTGGTGCTTGAAACATGTAGGTATTTTTAATTTATAGAAGAAAATGGTTTCCTGAAAGAGTTATTTGGAGTAGCCATGTTACAGTGGGTGGAAACAATGTTTAGGGATAGACATTAATTGGGTTTAGATGGCATTAGATGGCAAGGTAAGATTAGGAACAATGGTGGAAAGGATTGGATATATTTTACCTCAGTTTGTTAGAATTAGTTATAGGTAATGCATCCCGAGATCTCTCTCTCTCTCTCTGCCTGTCAGACTGCTACGACCCCATCTTCAGACAAATGACCTCACCACAGGAGACTCCTCCTCCCCCTCCTCCATCGAACAGACAGAGAACCCGAGCTGAACAGACCTGAGGCATCCAGAACCAGCTCCGCCTGAGGCATCCAGAACCAAACCAGCATGCTGACAAAGAGGCAAACTCATCGGTTCCTAAATCAGGACACGAAGTTGCAAACTGAGCCACAAGATTTGGCACAAAAGCAGAGTGTGGGACATGAGAGCGGAATACGCCCTCCATGCAACAGCGTAGAGACTGAAAAGGAGGAGATGAAATGCAAAGCAGTTGGGCCACTGGAAAGAGTTACAGCGAGAGGATCCAAGAGCGGATGGACTGAGAAGACAGGACGGAGGAGAGGACAGGACGGAGGAGTTGGCACGGGCCAGCAGAACCTGAGGGGGTCGTGGCTAGACGACCAGAGGGGGAGAGAAGGAACACGGGAGTGAGTGAGTTTACACATAAACACACTGAGGGTAGAAACATATTATTCAATCTTTTCATCATATAAACAAATTATTCTTTTAGAGATTCTTATTCATGTGAGAATTTGGGGAAGATTTAATTTGTTACAATATAGAAAGCAGACAAATCTTTATTGAATGGAAAATGTTAAAGGTAAAGCTAGAGCCAAGCCAAAGAAGGTATTCCAATCTAGAGTATTGATGTCTCCATTGTAGCATGGATATTACCATAGGAGAACTGTTAAGGTGGAAACAACATGTGTTTGTCGAACCAGATGTAGAGTTTTAAAAAGACACTAGGCAAAGAGCGATTGCAAATTTTAATTTTGAAAAACTAGTATAATTGGGAGTACTACATACGGGGCCTTGGATCACTCATTTTAATGGTGCATATTTTCAACAACAAATATCGTTCAGGGAGAAGGGGTTGCTCAACCCACCCTGCAGATGTTTTAAATCTTACTTGCCCTCTTCAGAGGGATGCACGGCACCAGAGTATGAGTTTTAAAAGACAAGTGCCACCACCTCCTAATGCTCATCCATTTAATCAGTGATGACCTGACATTTAGAGATGTTATTTGAAAGGAGAAACATATCTGCCATGAGTGAATATTCCTGAACTGAACTACAAACCATTAAAGATCACATGCTCGGGCACCCAAGGTTCCACACACTGATAGCATGGATATTTAAGTAGACCAGAAGTGAAAATAAATTAGTATAATGCGTGAGTGATATTCCACCGGTTTTCACACCATTTCAGGGACCTTATCGCTGCATTGATCGATCACGACGGCATGAGAACATATTACTTTCATACCTTAAATGGTACGAAAGGAGGGAGGGTACATTTCTCAGGAGGAGACGGTTACAAATGCTAGCAGAACAAGACGACCCATATACAGATATTGATGAGATTGTTCAGTGAATGTCCAGCTGATGTGATACTTTAAATTATGAAATCACGTGAAGAAGTGAGCAAACTAAAATGCTAAAATGGAGTGAATCCATTTATTCCAAGATAGCTTATTTATTCTTTATTATTTTTCACTATTCTAATATGGTAGATCTAATGTTTCCAAATCATTGCTATTTTAAAATGGTTTGTTTCTTTTCACTTTGTAAAAACAAGTGCCTTAACACTGAGCGTGGTGTGGGAAAGGTTTCTGTGAAAGGAGGGAGGAAGAAATGTTCTGATACCGAGCCATTGCTGCCATTTTGAAGAATGATATTTAATGTTAACACTAGACGTTATTCACAAGGGAACACTTTTATGTTTAAGCACAGTCAAAGTATTTTTTGTAAAGTTGAGGCTATTGAACCATTCCATTTTGATTGTATGTTTTTAATATGAGTTATGTACTATGCAGAGTTCAGATGAAGAACTCATTGATTTCATTATAATACACACCTCTTAGGTGTGTAAGGAGGGACTGTTAGAAATTAAAATCAATGTTTTATGGCATAATGTACCTTAAACATACCGTCAGTTTAAATGCTATTTTATTCTGGAAAAAACCGGAAGTTCTCAATACCAAGCTTTTATTCTGAAAATCCGTCACGACGACATCCGGGACTACCGCCCATTAGTATCATTAAAGTGGCTATTGACGCCGTTAACATGTATTACATATAAAGTTATGAAAGAGATAAGGAGGAGAAAAGGCATGTGGAAGTAAGCAATGAATGTAAAATGTGGAAATCCTCTGTTTAACGCGATATCGGACACGAGGGGGAAGTCCTCTACGTCACTACAGCTCCCAGAGAGGAGGAGCGAACAGCCAGCAAGCGGGAAAGACGAATGCTTGGGAGGTCTCTTCTGCACGGCCATCACAGAGCCATTTAATAGAAGAGTTACGACATCTCCGTTCACTCCAATGGACCACTTTTTTACAGCAATGGCGGATCGTGGAGCCTCTCAATCGTTCCCCGGAAGTTAGCGCCAAGGCTGGCAGTGCTGTGGAGTTGCAGCATAATACACAGTTCGTGACGGACTTTTAAAGGTAAGAAGAAGTTTAAAGATGTATATTGTGGATATTATCAGTAGATCTGATTCAAATGAACATGTGTATTAAAGGATGTCAGTGGATTATCCCTAAATTAGTAGATTTAGGGAACGTTTACAGATAACAGATTAAGCTAGCATACCGAAGCAAATTAGCAACACACGTTGAACAGCCTTTTAATTGTACATTCCGTTCTCTCTGTCATTTCGTCCAACATGTTGAATTAGAGAAGAGGGGCTTCTAAACGGGATTGTATGTGGGGTGGAGGGAGTTAAATATAAGATAAATATAACTTTGGTGGGTGTAAGAGTCAGTGTTTTTAGCAGAGCCATATTGTGTCCTTGTGATTATGTTGATTATTACCCGTCTGTATAATGTTGCAGCTCAGCTGATTTTGGATTTATGGCAAAGGGAGAGGGACTTAAGTGAGAGTGAAAACACAAGGTAAGTTTAATACTACTGTTTTATATAAGTAAACACCTTATCTCCCCAAGGCAATATGTGTGCTATATATGTGTGTATAACCCTTTCTCCTGTCTGTTACTCCCTCTTTCAGCACAAGAACCAGAGGGGGATTCCATGGAGCCTGAATACCTGCACTGAGACCCTCACCCTGCACCCTGAGTCTCAACTCTGTGTTTTTCAAGCCTTTCCCTGTTTTTTTGTATTAAACAAAACATTAAGCTTTCCCAATGGTGTGGTTTTCGTTTTGTGAAAAACTGCAAATGCAGTGTTTGTATATAATTACATCACATATTTTGTTGCTGTTGGTCGTGAAATTGCTCCTGCTGACTTGAGCCAGCCATTTTTTCCTCCGCTCTGTGTCAGTGGGGAAGCCGTACATTCGTACTCCTTTCTCTGAGCATCCCCAGGCAGCACAGCAAACCATGATGGCGACTAGGAGGCAGCACAGCAAACCAGGACAACACGGAGGAAAAGGCACCGACAAACTGCATGATATGCTATTCAATGTTTATTGAATTCCATGTATTTGCAATGGATGTTCCTCAAACAACACATTTAACATCATCATCATCATCATCATCATCATGCTGCTGCTGCTCCTAGTCCTTTGATAGTCACCTGTCGGTCTCCTGTCCTTTCTGAAAGCCATACAGATGACATTAGTCATTTAGATAACTTGTGTCCTCAATTACCAGGGGATTACTGAAACTACCATGAATTTAAGAAAATGGTAGAAATGAATTCAATCTGAATTTTAAAGCATTACTTTAGATCCCCTCCCTCTAAATGTATCAATAAACATTAGAAAGTGATGCTCCTGACTACCATACAAGTTTAAGAAGATAATATTGGTTTGAAAGAATTCAAAGCTATAAATAAACAGCAACAGGCTATTTAACCAAGGCACTGTTAGCCTAACATGTAAACTAGTTGTTCACAATAATCCTAAAATTATCACTTAATATTAGCTAATTCGATTTTATTTTTGAAAACATTGATGTAAATACATACACATATCGATGTGTTGTATAAATATTTCAAATCAAAACCTTTATTCACTAATAATTACCAAAAATCGTAGTTCTATCTCCTGTTATCAATGCATTCACATTGCCCGCCATGAACTTCCGGGGAACGATCCCTCGTCTACATGAACCACGTGACGATAACCGTTTTTGGACTTCCGGTGTCGTAACTCTTCTATTAAATGGCTCTGGGCCATCACAGGGAGAGGAAGGCTGCAGCCTTTCTCCTCCAACTGAACAATATCCTGCTTGTAACATTACCGCGCTTTTTATTAATTAAAGTACCAATTTTGAACCTTCTCAGAGACTCCATTTAGTCTCCTTTTTTAAGCTTCTTACCTGGACGCGAGAATAACGAACACAGCATAACATTTTATGATTCTCAAATTCACTAGAAATCTAGGCTAGCCTAGTCCCCAAAACATTTAAAACAAAAGAAATTTCCCTTAGCATTAGTTGTGGCTAGATAATTCAGAGTAATTGAAAAAAAAACAATAATTGGCCATATTCATAAGAAAAGTGTCACGATCTTTCCGATCAGCAGTTTTAATATGTTATAATAATTTCAGAACGTTATGGACGGGGGATGGAGATCATGAGCAGAGCCATATTTGATGTTGTTGCAGAAAAGAGAATGGCAGGTAGCCTGCAGCCGCACAAATGCTGTTTTGGATTTCCATTCAATGTAGGCAGAATCACTTTCATCTGCTGAAGTTTCTCTCTTTTAATCTCAGCTCAACATGTATCAGCAGGTTGTTCACTCACGCAGAACAATGTATGTCTTCAAATAAACGTTAATTAAACGAAAGGTGTGCAAGAAACAAAAAGACAACAGTTAAATCCATCTTTATTTGAGCTCTGATTTGGGTTATTATTTACATAATTGTACTCTTTGTTTTGAGTTGTGGTTGGTGCATTTTAGTCCCGCAGCTGCGTATATGGCAAAATCCACTGAGAATAAGAAATACAAATAAAAATAGAAAAAGCTGATGGCCGACTGCAGTGCCTGCCCTGGAGGGTGAACGGTTGGGAGCTTGTTAAGTGACAGTGTACACACAGTATTCTACCTGTACAATAATAGTGCTACTATTCACAATCATCTGTACAATAATCATATTTACAGTGATCACATTAGGGAGAGAGCCAGTACCTGAGGAGTTAGTTCCAGAATTAGCTTTTCTCATTCATAAAATGAAGTGCACCCAACCAGTGGTATCCTCACAACCAGCAAACATCGGAGCCAGGATCAGGTGTAAAGCTTTGAAAGCAACTTGCAATTTGAGGTGATGCAACTTGAGTTGATCAAAAGGATCAGAGGGCTGAGGACATGCGACCTTGTGCAGGCTGGTGTCACTCCATAGCAACAGCATCAGTACTAGAGTAGAGGTCTTTTTAATGTTCAGTCACAGAACCAAACCTCTACATAAATGTGAAGCAATTTTCTAATGGTTTGTTTAACTTTTTGTGAGGAAGTCAGCAGAGAGCAGATTCCACGTAGATGGTGGTGGTGGTGTATGCGGGCCAGTATGAGTCACGAGCTGTCGTCGTGGGGTTTGAGACTGCAGTGGTAGTTCCTTCAAAAGAAACACTCCTCGTAGATACTTCAGGTGAGCTGGCACGCTTTAACAAAAGGCAAGAACCTAGAAACAATAAGTGAGGTCATTCAAATCCTTGTGCCAGCACCTTCCATCTTCCCCTATGATTCTCTCCAAAGCACACAAACTATACATGAAAACATACTGGCCAATTCAAATGACCGTTGGACAGCACATAAGACCAAACACCATGAATAAACACACCATACATGTGCAGCATTTCTCCCAAGAATGAAACGTCAACCAATAAATAAGAACAGGATAAAAAATGCATTAAATAACAATCATTGTCTCAGTTGAGGATCGCTGTGCAAGTGATCCAGTTAAAACATAAACAGTCCATTTTAAATATCTGAAATGTTAGAATCCTGTTAGTCCTCTGACACATGTGGGGATCATGGTTCCTGTCTGCGTCGGGCCTGTCGCACGTCATGCCAATTACCAAACTCATCTGCACAACAGTGCCCTCTGCAACTCAAAGCAACGCTTCTCTTTGGACCCTTGCCACTGATCGCCCTTTCAACACAACACGGTATCATAAAGGGAAAACTCTGCGTGTCTTTGATCTGCTTGATCTCACGGTGGAGTGAAGTGCTGCAGACCCGCAGCGAGACAACAAGCAGTCATTCATGAAGGAGCTTTGGATGTGGTACTTTCCAGCAGCTTTGTGTCATCGGTATGTCTAAGCGGTCCGGTGTGGGGACGGATGGGTCAAGCCTTGTAGCAGTTGCCCTGCGTGGTGAGGGCCAGCTGGCCGTTGGGCACCACCTCGTTGGCCTCGTCTTCCAGCAAGCCGGACACGTCGGCGTTGGGGATGCTGTCGTGGTAGCTGCTGAAGCTGATGTTGTCCTCTTTTAGTTCAATGGTCCAGAATGGGGCATTGAGCTTGCGGTTCTGGTACTCGCGGTAGGTGTACACGCCTCCGACGAAGCCCAGCAGCACCAGCACCACCAGAATGATGACAGCCAGGATGATGATGTTGAACTGCGTCCAGGACACGTCTGTCAGGGCGGCGGTGGTGTTGTCGGTGGGGGGACTCAGGCTGGTCAGCAGCGCCTGGGTGGAGGCGGTGCTCAGCGCCGTGCTGCTGTTGCTGCCTGATGTGGACGCAGGGACGCCTTTTGATTGGGCCGAGGTCAAAGTGATGCTGGCGGTGGTTGTGGAGGGGGAAGATGGACTGGGTGTGGGGGCCTCTGTTGTGGCTTTATGTGCCGGTGTGGGGAGGAGCCGCGGGGCTGAGGAGAGAAAAGCATTGAAACATTAGTGCACGTTTAAAGACTGGACTTCACAGCTTTGTTCCGTTTACACGGAACAAAGCAAAGTCTGATGAAATGAAGATCTGCTATTAATGAAGAGGAATCGGAATGCTTTTCAGACTCACGGTTGTTGATAAGTAACTAGTGACACCGTGTGGCCAAAACAAATAACTACCTCTTCGTGGAGATATTCCTGATGCCTTCTTTTATTATTTCCCATGAAATACATTTAAACCCTGGAGGCTAACGGCAGACTTTGTGGGACTTCATCCTGACATGAACGTATAGTTAACAAAGAAGACTGCTTGTTCTTTGGGGCTGAATTTCTGACTCAGTAATCTAGTCAGAATATATGGGATTAGTTTTGTGTCATAAAGATAAAGCAACACTTTCTCAGAATCAAGCAAGACTAAGAGTTTAAGAGAACAAATCAAATAAAACTATAATATAAATTGCAAACAAATAATTTGTGTAATTATGTAAACTATAAGTCTTTTTCTTTGTTTTAACATATCTTTGTGTTTGCAGTTCTCTTCGCTTCGTTCTCAATGATCAGACGTTTGCTCTCGCTGCAGCTCTTCTCCTTTGCGCTCCCTTATTTTTAGTTTTTTCAATTCTGACCTATATACAGTCTACGATTCTGACACAAACGTCCCAGGGGGCGGGACTATCAGGGCGCGTCCCCATTGGCTACTCAGTTTGAGTGACAGCCCACTACAGACTCCGGAGTCCACTCGGCCGCGTTAGTGTCGGTGTCTCCTGAGGAGTCTTCATGAACATATCGGACTTCTCTTATGGATTGCTGTGCCTTAGACTTGTGTTGTGTAGTTTATACTTTGTTCCAACTTTAAATCTTGTAATACCTGAACACACTGCTGCTGTAAAATAATGTCCCAACTTGGGATTGATGAAGTGTCCGTCTATTTATTTATTTTATAGATTAAATAAACACGTCTATGTATTTTCAAGCTAAAGGTGATACACAATATAAACTGTATACTGTTATTTTTCAAAGACATGTTACATTCCAAAAGCATATATTGCTATGTTTAGGACAAACAATTAAAGACTGCTTTAATTTAACAAATTCTACAAATTAAAAGTGGAAGATTTGCTTTATGAAACAGAGCAGACCTACAGTAGGCTGCATACCAACACAATTAGGAGCATGCTCACATCTCACTATGTTGGTCTGAAGAGCTGAAGCATTCATACGCAATGGATACAAACTGTGTTGTCTCATTCTATATAGAATAGAATCATGTAATGTCATTATACATGTGCAATAAGAGAAACAAAGGCTTCTCCCTTTCAAAAGGTGCCATCAAAACAAAAACATCACAACATAAGACAACAAATACACGCAGCATACATACTTATAAGCAATAAAGTGGAGTAATTATTTCCAGGGGTATAAAAAATGTAATGTAATAAATAATAATAGTAGGTATATATATATATATATATATATATATATATATATATATACACACACACAGTCACATTTATTTCACACTTTCAGGTGTTAAGAGCAATAATGGCTTTTGGGAAAAAACTGTCTTTGAGTCTGTTTGTTTTGGATTGTATACACCTGTAGCGCCTCCGTAGGATTCTAGAAAGACTAGATTTAAAAAAAGCTATTTAAAAAAGAATGAATACAAGAATGTACACCAAATTTAAATATACAAAAGAAACCAAAAAACTAAAACAAACTTAGTACACTGAATATATGATAATATTTGACAAACTGCAGTGTATTATATTATAATTTAAAGTGCACGTCTGTGCAGAAATGTGTGCAGAAATGTGTGCAGAAATGTGTGCAGAAATGTGTGCAGAAATGTGTGCAGAAATGTGTGCAGAAATGTGTGCAGAAATGTGCAAACTATATTCAGAGATGAACATGGCTCAAAGTACAGCTGTGTGCATTATTAGGAAATGTCTCTTTAACTAAATGAGTTATAAGCTGTGACCAAAGACGACTCCACTACTGTTTTATAACTGACAGTACTAGTAGTATATATAGGGAGCAGTAAGTAGAGATCCTTATTGAGGGTGTTGTGGCGGCTCTTACCTGGACGGGTGCAGTTGTGTGCTCCAGCGTCCCCGATGAAGCCCTCGGCACAGAGCTGGCACCGGGCCCCGCCTGTGTGGTTGATGCAGCGCAGGCATTGGCCGGTGTCGGGGTGACAGGGGGTGGGGTCCTTAGGGTCTGCATTGCCACTGCAGTCACATGGAACACACAGCCCGGCAGCTTTGAAGAAGCCGGCTGAACACTGGTCACACAGCGGGCCGCTGTACCGGGGGAGGCACTGCTCACACACTGGGGGGCTGCTGCCATCTGCACAGGGACACACAGGGACACACAGGGACACACAGAGACACACAGAGACACACAGAGACACACAGGGGCACACAGAGACACACAGAGACACACAGAGACACACAGGGGCACACAGAGACACACAGAGACACACAGAGACACACAGGGACACACAGGGGCACACAGAGACACACAGAGACACACAGAGACACACAGGGACACACAGAGACACACAGGGACACACAGAGACACACAGAGACACACAGGGACACACAGGGACACACAGAGACACACAGAGACACACAGGGACACACAGGGACACACATGGACACACAGGGACACACATCAGTGCCACACTAATGATGTCGCTACCGCAGAGGCTAAATAAGTGTGTTCAGCCTTGACTCCAGCATGGGCTGCGGTTATTAAAGAGTATTAATGTTGTGGGAAACCGTTTGATTTGAATCATATCATACATCATGCCGTCATCACATCTTATTCTTAAACATGATTGAGTGACCAAAGTAATTCAAAATAGCAATATATATATATATATATATATATTATAGAGAGAGAAAAGAAGAGATACATATGTAGAGTCTGTAACCATAACTGTAACATGTGTTCAAAGAGGATTTGACTGACGATCTGTGAGATGCTTATTTACACAACATTATTACATTTCATTTGTTAATATGGTTCATAACAACGCCGATTCATTCCTACACCCGACTCAGTCGTACACCCTTTGTTCTTACTATTCATCAACATGTATGAGCCTCAACCGGTTAAGATCACAAACATGTCTGTGGAATAATTTATTTGATAAACCAAATGTATTTTAAATGTCCAACGCGTATGCTCGTCTCTTCAACGCGTCCGTCCCACATGAGAGAGCTCACGCTAACCACTAGGTGTCTCCAGGTGACGGGACATTGATCTGGGAGGGTTAGGGGTTATTCTGATCTGCTTCAACCCTATGATGGAACCTTCTGTGAGACAGGAAGGTAGTTCAGAAGCAGGGGGGGGGCATTGCTTTGGCTTTGTGGTGACATTTGGCTTTCCGTCGTGTTACCGATAATGAAGCAGACTTGGTTAGAGCTGAGTCACCCATCTTTCCTCACTACATTCTAGCTTTTCTTTCCCTCAGATTTTCATTAACTACAGGTTATTCATTTATTTTAAAAATATAAAATCACTGTTACTTTTCTAATACATGGAATTAGTACTTAAGGCTCAGAGAGGTTTCACGAGTAGCACCACACACCTCAGATAATAACATCCGTCAGTAAAGGGAGTTTTTAAAGGCTCAGATGGAGTTGATCCAAATTCATTATGATCTTACCGTAAAGACAATTATTATTTAATATGTAGCTCCTCTGATTTTGAACTACATATTGGTCCACCTGAAGCAACTGTATACATCTATAAGTGACATGTCTAAGTACAGCTGTACGAAGGCCTCCATCCAGAGTAGCCCAGATCATGCCATCCAGCTCCTCCTGGGGATCTCAGTGTCCAGGCAGATGGGAAACAACCCCCCCCGTCTGAGGCCTGCCCTGGGGGCCTCTGCAGGGACATACCCATACCATGAGGTGCTCAGGAAGTCGGAAGGAGATCCTTAATACAAAGAAGCGGTGAATGGATGATGTTGAGGGTTAAAGCACATGGCAAGGTCTCTGCTTGAAAGGGTTTCCAGTCAAGCAGAGCAACCTTTATGGGTCTTTATGATAGGGACACCACCTCACTGGCGTCCCCCCGGAGCCATGCCTCAATGAGAAGGTGGGCTGCCTCAGGATGGGCGAACCCAGCTCCAAAAACAACGATGAAGACTGAACCATGGCTCAGGACAGTTAAATGATTCTGATATGTAGAAACTGATACATATAAACTCTGTCCTCCTATGCAGCCGGCAGCCGGCAGCCGGTGCTCTTCACCAGACGCCGTCCTCACCACCCTGCAGCTCTCAGTGTTGAATGATTCAGACGCAGATAACGCCTTTCAATGGCCTAGATGTTGGACTCTCTCTCTTGTGGGGTCACGTGATTACGTTGTGCTCCAGCCCTGTGCAGGCTGCTCCTGATAAGCTTGATTTAACCTCCAAAGGCAGCAAGCGGCCTGCTGGGTTATATAACCAGGAGGAAACATGAGCTGCTCTCAGACCTGCTGCTGTCCCGCGCGGCTCCACTCTGCTGCCACACGCGGACCGACTCACTCACACAAGAAGTGGAACAATTAAAGATTGAAAGACAAATTAAATGAACACAAATATTTGATCAACCGCAGGCTAAACCGGATGAGCCCAGCCGTTCGGGAATCACTGAGGAAAGATGTAATCATACATGGATGATTGCATATGTCTGACCCACATTCTGAATGCTCCACTTCACCTCTCTGTGTGGCGGTGTGCAGGCTCGTTCATGTACTGCAACGGGCCTCATCAGCACACTAAGACCTTTTATTTATCTAACCTTTATTTAACCAGATAAAGAGCCTTGAGATCAAATCTCATTTACAAAGCTGACCTGGCCAAGAAGGCAGCAGCGCTACACAGAACACAGAACACACACATGTGAAATACAGAGAACACGACTAAGAAAACAAGAGAGGAAAGCAGTCCCTGCATTGAGCACATAGGACAGTAAGAAAGTACTTATTACTGCGAGAGCAGCTGGTGGTAAGGACCTCAGACAACTTCAACTTAAACAGGCTATCGAGACAAGTGCCCTCAGTTTGAGGCGTGACTGAAGGTCATTCCAAGACCAAGGACCAGAATGAAAAAGACTCCTTTTCCCAGCTTCAGTCCGCACGGCAGGAACCTGGACCCGTACCAGGCTCTGGGTCTGAGGCTGAGAGCCACAAGCTGGAGCAGATCTGGCTCATGTGCAGAGTGGAAGCTTTCCTAAAATGGCTTTATACATTAACAACAACCAGTGCTGCATCCTACGCATAGTGAGTGAGGACCATCCAGTTGGGCTATAGTGTGCAATGGTGAGTCCTATAGGGTGCATCTGATATATATCGCAGTGCAGCGTGGGAGAGTGGGTCAGGTTTGGCCAAAACAGTGGGACAGGCAAATCTATAGATGGTGTCACCGTAGTCCAGCTGGGACAGGAATGAGCCAGACCAACCTTTTACAGGATGAAGTTGAAAAACAACATTTAAGTCTGAAAAGGAAGCCAAGAGTGCATTTCAATTTCTTAGATAGAACTTCAATATGGTGTTAGAAGTTCAGATTACTGTCCAACCAAAAGCCCAGATATTTGTCGGTATCGACAAACTCAACAGAGACGCCATCAAGGGTGTCAATGGAGAGGCAAGAGGACGCTGACTTGGGAGCTAAAAGCATTGCTTTGGTTTTCTTACTGTTCAAAAGCAACTATCCTCCCTGAGACATGGTACTGCATTGTGGCATCATCCCATTTGTCACCGTTGCCAGGGCAACATCTACTCGGAGGTTTGGTCTGAACTAGGGGTGGGCGATATGACGATATATATACATCGTCGTGACGATATTAGGTCTCCACGATATGCTTTTTCAGAGATATCGTATCTATCGTGATAAAAAAAAATAAAAAATTGAAAAAAAAACTTTATAAAAAAAATACTTTCCCCTTCAGTTATGCTAAAGTCTTTTATTGCACCTCAAGTCTAAAGTTTACATTTTAATTGTTTGGCACTGACTTTTCCTCATTGATGTTTTATGTTTCACTTAGTTATGTTTTACCCTCCTTCTCATGTTTATTGATGTTCACTGCTGGTGCTACCTCGGAAAGTTCATGTGTATACTGAGAAACTGCCTGAAGCCGTAGCAAAAGGGTGACTTGTTCATTCAGGGATTCCTTTCAGAAATAAAACCAGCTTGAAATGCTATGTTGGTCTGTGACTCCTTTTTGTTTTAGTTTATGTCACCTTGTAGGTGCTTGTGCTGTTAAGTAACTTGAAAAATAACCATAATAACCGACATGAAAAAATATCGTGATATATATCGTCTATCGTGATACTGCTTGAAAAATATCGTGATAATATATTTTTCAATATCGCCCACCCCTAGTCTGAGCATCCTCTGCAGCCACACACAGAGAGCGGCTCTCGTACTGAGCACACGTGACCATGTCCTCTGTGGCGCAGCTCTTCCACCGTGTCTGTCCAAACAGACTGTGGTGCTGCCCCTCCCCCTCTGCTGACATGGGCCAGCTGTGCTCGTGCTGTCCCAGCTCAGCTCAGCCTGGTTTGTGTCCCCTCCCCTCCCTCCCACGTTGCACAACCTCCTCCGCGGCCCCTGGTATGGGCAAACAGAACCTGACAGCCTAAGTGCATATATACGTGTTGCCACGCAGACTAACCAATGAAGCGTCAGGGCATGGCAGCACCGTCAGCGATTGGTCCAGAAATGGGAATGGCAAGGTGCGATGATGAAGAGTAACTGAGTGAATGCAGTGATGCAATGCTGAATGAAGGTCTCGAGTGTCCGTTTGGAGAGCGGGTACAAGAGCAGCCTGATGGGGATCTTTGAGAACTGGCGTAACACGGCTAACATGGCTTACTGTTGTACTTTGAAAGACTCTGAATTGGAGGTTAAGTTATACAATACCCTTTTGGTGTCCAGCCTGCTAGCAAAACAGCATGCAAAGGTCTGGTGCTGACACAATGAATCCGTTAAGCAACTCGTCGATCAACAGAAATGTCACGTTCAACTCATTTGTTCATCAAAAAATGTCAAACATTGAAAATGTAAAAGCTTTCTAAATCTGAGCATTTGCTGCTTTCTCCTTTTTATACCATAATGGGTTGTGACAGCTTGACTGGTCATCTGATGACATCACTTGTCACATTCATCTAGAAAGTATTCCCGGAATGAATGGATAGTAAGTAGGTACGAATATCTTAAGGTGTTTGTCACAACATCCATTCTGATGAATTGAGCTCTTAAAAAAATGTGTGGGAATATGTATTTTATATTTTATAGACTTGTCATCATCTCTAATAACCAAAGAAAAGTTGAAGGAATGATTATGAAAATAGCATGGCCCATTTTAAAAGAAGTAATCAGAAATGTTAATGAACTGAACTGGGCTACTCTAAAGGTCTGAACGCACTGGAACAGGTTACCTGATGACTAGGTTGTCTCTGACTGTCGGAACACGATTGTTGTGTCGATCTGCACTGAGATGTGGGCGGAACAGCTGGTGAGACTTCCTGACAGCTGCTCAGTGAGTAGGTTGTCTCCAGGTGGGCTCTTCACACCCAGCTCCTCCGTTGACACGATAAACACACGGGAGCTTCTCCCATTGGAGGATGACAGATGTGGCTCCAAGCAGCCTCGGGCCCGAGCCTGGAGCTCTGCAGCGATTGGAGGAATGCTTGTCTGGTAAATGATTAGCACGTTGTGACATGCCAGTGGCAGGCAGGGTTTCATCACGATGATAAGGCTGACTTTTAGTACCCAAGCATTAAGGTGCTTTTCACAATGACATTTCAGGCCGAACAAAGGCTGGCTACGGAATAAGAAGTGACTGCAGCTCAGCCCAGATCTAAAGCCACCAGGGGCGTTTGGGCGTGTGGTGTTCAGAGCAGCCTGGAGGGGCAGGAAGTGGGGCCATACGGCACACTCACTGTAAACCCACACTGTCTCCAAACAGAGATTAAAAGAACTCTATTTACCGTCTCAACTCATTCTAAATACTCCGTCCTTGAAGGGTTCTTCAAAGTGGAATTTGAATGCAGTCGTGTTCACTGTGTGTTGGACTGAGTGGGTGGGACTGGAATGTCCCTTTTAAACCATAACTGACAAACTTGTTTGAACTTGAACAAAAAAAAGCTCCTGATAAGAAGAGTATAAACATTAATTTCCCTCATACAGGGGTTATGTAACTTCCTGTCTCGAGTGTGTCTGATGTCATGCTTTTAAGTTCACAGGTACATTTTATTTGTGGGAAACTATGCTCACATCCAGCTCTCTGGAAACATGGTAACCTTGGCAATCAAAGATGTCCCTACCTTTTCTTCTAAATCAGACTTACACATCCAAACATATAGTAACTGGTACGTAGTAACGGTCAGTAGAGAGCCGGGGGACCACGGCGGTGGCCATCCTTTGCTCAGACTGTCCTCTCAGGCCACCGGAGACAGAAACACACATAATGATATCTGCACTAGTGGGCTACGCAGAGGTGATGTCATCGAACAACATGTGGACACTTGTCCCACTCGTGTTCCCACAGACCTTCTTCGAGGAGTTCAGGGAACTGAACGTGGTGGAATGCTGACTCATGCCTGCACCGCTCTGCCAGACTTCCACATCACACATACTGAATGTTACCGTAGAGACAATTATGAAACCAGCGAGCCACTTACATACTGCAGCATACTTACACTACTTTAGATATATTCTACTTTTATTTCAAACAACTGTACACATTGTTTTACTGTATAGCAGAGGTGGGACCTAGTCATTGTTTTGCAAGTCCGAGTCAAGTCTCAAGTCTTTGTGCTCAAGTCCAAGTCAGGATGGGCAAGTCAAGTCAAGTCCTAAACTTTGACCAAACGAGTCTTAAACAAGTCATGATGTGCTTTTCACCAAATGTAATGACATCGATCAACAGAATAATACTCAATAATCAAACCTCTTTATTAGTCACATTAATCATTAATTAGAGAGACCGTAAGGTAAGGCTACTGACGGTTTGATTCAGAAGGACTTTAGTGGATCAGATCCCTGACGTTGAGGTGACAGAATGTTTGTCACTGTGTACGACATGTTGTGAGGGACCCACAGTCTATCTGTATGCCAGGGATGATGTGCAGCGAGCGGGCTCTATGGGGAAGAGAGCACCTGCATCTAGGTCCCTCTGCAGGCGCTACTTTAACTATGTTTTGATGCTAATACTTTTCTACTTTCACTTGTAGCATTTTGAATGCAGGACCTCTGGTACTTTACTCAAGTACAAGATCTGAACTTCTCCCACCTCTGACAGTACATCCTGGTTACAGAAAGGAAACCTGCTCTGAAGGTTATTTTCATTTTACAAATCCTGCACTCAGCTCTGATTTCTCCAATATCAATTTCTTGACTTTTCCGACGCGCTTGCATTTCACTCCGGCTCCCCATGGCTCTGTGCAGCTGGCCTGTACCACTACACCTGCTGTGCCCCCCACCCTTCTTTCACATAATGGTATGATCCTAGTGTGTCCTCGCATATGATTGGCCGCTTGGTGGCTCAGCTCAATAAAGTCCCGCCCCTGCCTGCAAGGATTCTCAGCAAGAGTTGGAGTGGCTGAAGATTCTGATTCTGGAGAGTATTCAATTGTATTATATACTGTACAATGTTTAGATACGCCTCTGGATATAGGTCATTGTTACTGAGAATATGTATTTATTTTTATTTTGTAATTCTTGTAGATTCTTGTAACATTTTGAATGCAGGACTTTTTATTGTAACTGAGTATTCCTACACTCTGGTGCTTTTGTACTCAAGTACAAGATCTGAACTTCTCCCACCTGACAGTAAATCCTGAGTGGTTACCAACATAAAGGTAACCAACAAAGGTTATTTTCATTTCACAAATCCTGCCCTCAGCTTTGCTTTCTCCAGTATCACTGAGAAGCAGCAGACGCTGCTTCTTTTTTCCGTTTTCGCTCATTTCTTGACTTTTTCCAATCCGTCTCCCCCGTCGCTCTGTGCAGCTGGCCTGTACCACTACACCTGCTGTGCCCCCACCCTTCTTTCACATAATGGTATGATCCTAGTGTGTCCTCGCATACGATTGGCCGCTTGGTGGCCCAGCTAAATAAAGACCCGCCCCTGCCTGCAAGGATTCTCAGCAAGAGTAGGAGCGGCTGAAGATTCTGCTCTCCCCGACGGGAGTCTGCTCTTCTAGCGGCATCTCGCGATCGGCGTGTTGGAGACCTCTGAATTAAATGATCAAGTCACCTCAAGTCAGAAGGCTCGAGTCCAAGTCAAGTCCCGAGTCATTGGTGTTCAAGTCCAAGTCGAGTCGCAAGTGTAAGTCAATGTAACGTCCCCTGAAGTGATGTATACATGGTATGTGTGTGTGCGCGTGCTTGCGTGCATGTGTGTGTCTGTGTGTGTGCGTGCGTGTGAGGCGCAGCACTGACCGGGTTGACAGGTGCCGGTGGAGGTGGAGTTGGAGCAGGGACAGGGTGCACAGGCCTGGGGGGGGTCAGCCCCCGGGGGGCTGCGGTAGAACCCGGGCTTACACTCCTCACAGTTGGATCCCTGGGTGTTGCCCTCGCAGTTCAGGCACACTCCTGCAGGACAGAACAAAGGTCACAGGATTAAAGGACACAGTCGAGCGCCTCTATATTGTGTGGCAATATTAGAACAATACAGACACACAGAAGTATCAAGCTCCTGTATATACATTATTAGTATTGCAAATACAAATTCAAATGTTGGTAACAACCGTTTTTAGTCTGAGATTGTGCTGATTCTTTTCAGGTGACTCAACAATAGAGGATATCTCCTGGACCTGCTCAAAATGTGAGACCAGTTGGCTTCATGAGCATTTGACTCTATAAGGGTCCACGATGCATCATCATTCCACCAGTATGGGTTTGCCGTTAGATTGGTGTGTCTTTCAGAGGAACATCATACCGAGGGGAACGGATCAGGCTTTTAAACAAGGCTAACTCCTTAGCAGAAAGCTCACTACTTATTTATTCCTCATGCTTCTTAGAATTGTAACATTTGACTTATCAAGAGAAAAGAATGAAGCAAAGAGGGAAGACACACACACAGACATTCCTTGAGAAGCCTGTCCTTGCCCTCTCATGTGTGGTGTATATCTAAGAGAATATTGAGATGGAGCAGAAGGGATTTCACCAGCCTGCGTGCACATTTTACCGCAGTGCACGCAGACTGCCATAAGATATTACAGCGTAATGTTACCTGAAGAGGGTCTGCAAATCAATCTGTATGAAACCTAATCCCGACACGTTTGCACAGCCATGTTTTGCCTTGCATTACTGACTTGTGATATATTTTATCTTTGTATTTTTTAACATATAACAACAAATTCATGATTGTTTGTTGTCCTGGCTACCCATTAGAATCAGTTAATACTGATTATTACACATTAGAAAACAAGATGAGAAAGAAGAAAGAATATTGTGCAAGAGCGAGAATACCAATATATATGATATGAATACATAACTAAAAAAGTAGAACATAAATAAACCACTCATCTCTCATATATAGGACAGGGTCTTACACGTGAAGCCGTTCAGCATTATTAGTTGAGTTGATGAACATTCATAAATCTTTCCCATCTTTAGGTCCAATCCTCACAGTCAATTTAAATTCTATAGACTGAATGACTAATTGTCGTATTTTTTAATCCAACAATACAGTAATTAAATGTTGATGTAAATATATGTGAAGGGGTTTTCACTACAATGCTGTTTGCAGTGGAGCTTGTGCCGGTGGTGGAGTTGTTGTGCCTCCATAGGTAGGACCTAACCTGCAGGATGCTTCGCTTGCTTTATCTGAGTAACACTGGTTCGACCCATGCATTAACCCAGTGTCAGGAGAGGAGCTGCTGGAGGCTCCGAGTCTGCTGGAGGTTCCGAGTCTGCTGGAGGCTCCGAGTCTGCCGGAGGCTCCGAGTCTAGGCTCCGAGTCTGCCGGAGGCTCTGAGTCTAGGCTCCGAGTCTGCCGGAGGCTCTGAGTCTGCAGCTGACTCCACTACTGCTTAAAGTGTTGTTAAAGAGGGCTTTGGGTTCGGTCTGGAGGAAGGTGCTTACACCAAATGATGGACCAGTGATGAGTAATAACAGCTTTGAACATCCTGCTGTTGATGTGAAATGATGGGTTTTGATTGGGTGAACTTAGACCAAGAGGAAGTTGGCCTATGCTTTTATTCTTCACGGAGGGATTCCTTTGACCTTACTGTGCACCTGGCACACCATCTGCTCTTTCCATAATATCTCTCAACATGTGTGCATTCAAGGTTCAGAGGTGAGCATTACATCACTTTAAAATTGGAGAAACTTGTGTTCCTGTAGAAAAAATGAACTAAAAATCTTTATTTTTCTCTGCATTCTTATTTCCAGCATGTAAATCTGATTCAGCTGAAAACAGAAGGTCAGTGTGGGGGCTACCTGTCTCTGTGCTGTTGGAAGTGACGGGTCCCTGTCATGTTTATCTAGGGCCCCCTGTTTGGGAGACTGTACAATAAGCATTTGCACAATGTGCTCCTCAGTAAGCGGGGAGAGCAGGGTGAGTCTTTAAGGGGAGCTTTAGAACCTGAGCTTTGTTAATCCACAGTCCACTGAGCCCAGACACAGCCCTCCATCTGCCTGTCCCTAGCTGGGGTCTAGTTTCCTGACCCCTGATAGGCTTTCACATCAACGCGGTTCCCGTTCTAGCTCCGTGCTACAGCTTTTCTGGTTCGGAACGGGTTTTTCTTTTCAGCCCCCGTTTTGTTCACACCGCCCAGAGCCCGACTGGTGCTGCCGCTGCTGCGTCATGACGTTACCGTTTATGTCGCTCACTAGAACAACAACAACAACAACAACAACAACAACAACAACAACAACAACAACAACAACAACGGGGGACTACGTCGGGTCGATGATCGTGTTGCTTTTAATCACACGAAGCCAGATTAAATTAAATAACGACTTCTCCAACCTTATACTTTGCTCCAGAGTGCCGTGGTTCATTGTTTATTAATGTGTTTCAGCGGCGTTTACCGACCGCTGCAGTGCTGGCTGCTCTTCCACGGGAGTGTATTCTCCCGTTAGCTCCGGGTTAGCTCACATGGCAGCGGCCGCTGTAAAGTAGTCACTGTCTGACTGTCACACAAGCAGCTGACGCAGAGCCCCACCTAGTGTCAGCAGAAAGTATTACAAATAATGATTACAAAAAAATGCAAAAAATAAATTAAAAAATATATTAAGTATATTTTAAGATCATGTTTAATCATCTGATTCGTCTGTACATTTCTGTTTTAGTCTGTGTTCTTCTAATTAGCGTCTACAGTGTGTGCCTATTGAGCTGTTTAGAGCCATGTGGGACAAAACCCGATCCTGCCCCTCCCTCTCTCTGTCTAAGTGAACGGTGACTGTAAAAACTACACTGCGCATGCTCAGAGCATTGTCCTATTTAATGTGTGTGGCAAACAAATAATGACCATAGGGGCATAGAGCTGCCATCCCCACCATACGTCATCTCACATCATTCAGAGCTGATTGGCTGTAAGTACGTGTGCCGCGAAAAGTGTGGTGTGTGAAGAGGAGACGAGAGAGCTGCAGTGAGGCGTCCTAAAACCTGGAAGTAAACTGCGCATGGCTTCCCTCCACAAAAAAGCAATGAGATTTCTCCATAGGATTTTAGAAAATAGCTCGAAATAAGATCTGTGGGAAACAAACCTGTTAGATAAATGCACGTTTTGTTCAGCCGGTTAATATCCACATGTCTACCCTACTTTTATAATGTTCTAATCATAAATCTATTGATTAGATTAGATTTATGATAGACTTTTGAAACTACAAGAACATAAGGAGGACTTTTGCAAAAAGTAATAGAGATGTTTGTCCAGAAGGATAGGCAAATGGACTTCATCTTCAAGTCAAGGTAAGACCACCATTTTATTGAGAACAATTCAATATTTAAATGATAAAATTACATTTTTTGGGTATCCTTCTGTTGAACTGTCTGTTTAAAATTAATTGAAGCATCAGACAAAAAAAGCTTTTGAAAATAATATTATATTTTGATTTAGGTCAAAATATAATATTTGTAAACCTGAAGAGTCAGTGCCTCACCAGCCATGAACCTCTCTGCAGAAGCTTATAGACATCTACGTTTTTTGTGCCCCACCACTTTTGTACATATAAAAACGCCACTGATTACAACGCTGTTATGAACGTTTATCTGGTATAAAATGGGTGATGCTAGCATAGCAACCGAAGCTAAACTGACTATCTTGACCCCATGAGAGGTGGCAGCAAGCCTCCTTCACATATGATTGGGGAGAGGAGGACCACCTTAAATCACAATGGAAACTGGGTTTCTGGTTCCTCTGTAAATATTCACTTCAGACACACTGGCGGGTTTGTGTACTTTGTGTTGGTGTCTATCTTGAGCATATATCCCAGGTGCTAACTTACACAAAGCTAATGGCTTAAAGTTATTAGGAACTTAATGAGCATCATATTGGCAAACATCGGGCTGTTAAGCTTCAGAGTTCTAACTCAAAGTCCTCATGCAAAGGAACCACATACAACGTGCTGCGGTCCATAAAGGCACCAATCAGCATGTCCTTGTCCTAGGGTTTCAGAGAGGAGATATGGACACGTCACAAAGCTGATGGTGAATGAATAATGATACATTAGATCAGGGGTGTCAAACACAATTTCATCCCGGGCCACATCAGCATTATGGTTGCACTCAAAGGGCCGGTTGTGAGTTTAAGAATATATAAATATTAGTGCTGTCAAAATGATCGCGTTAACGGCGGTAATTAATTGTTTTAATTAATTGCGTTAAAATATTTAACGCATTTAACGCATGTGCAGAATGGCCCGCCCCATACGTGCCACCAGTGGCAGCGCCAGGGTATGGCTGGGGTAGGCTACACCCATACCAAGAAATGGCTTAGCCCCACCATGAAAAATGATGTTAAAGTAAGCAAAATAAAGTCTGCCAACTCGCGCCGAGTAAATTGCACAGACAGCAGTTAGTAAGATTGATTTCAGTAGCCACGGTTTTGAAAACTTTTGTCACGTAGTGATCATCTTCTCAATAGAACATCTTTGATAACGGCGTGGTGTTGTTGCAGGAAGTCCCAACGGAGAATACTTTTGCTGTAGTACAGGGCAGAGCCATATAATAGTAATAATATGGCTCTGGTACAGGGGTGCACATAACTGGTACGCAGGTTATGTGCGTAATCTGAAATGCCTACCGTCACTTGTGTCACAAAGCGCATTTGCGTACCAACGTACCTGTGAAGCTTTTCCAGAAGGCGGTTAGATCACCGGACGACAGAGTCGGTCTCCGTGTGCACAGACAGGCTGCTGTTAACGTCGGTCTGTACAACGGAACTGTGCCAAAACTACGCCAACCGGCTGCGGAGGGAGACTCCCCCCCCCCTTCACTGGAGAACTGCGCTAAAACAGCTGATCACAACGTTCACACTCCGTGGTCACGAAGTACTCCACTAGCCCCCCCCCCTCTGTCGACTTTCCTGAAGTACTCCCCCGTTGATAGAAATCAACACGTAATGAATTAAGACCCCACGGTTTGATGATTGATAGGTGTGTGGGTTGTCTTTCATTTTGACATGCAGACAAATGTTATAATAAACATAGATACTGTATGTTAAATGGATATATCCGCCAGCTTTCATTTATCTTTCCATTCCCACAACAATATACATTAATAAATGGCATATTATTTTGGACATAGTTCGAATGGTGATTAATCATGATTAATTATTTTTTAAGCTGTGATTAATATGATTACAAATTGTAATCGTTTGACAGCCCTAATAAATATATAATATATATATATAATAATGTATTATAATACATAATCTCCTCTGCATTGGATTATTATCGGATAGGGTAATAACTTCATAATTAACTACGTCTGAAAGCAGAAGTCGAGGGCAAATAATTGCATGTCTCTTCAGTGCACGTCACAAAACAAGATGCATTGTGGGACATGTAGTTTATGGGCAACGTGCCTCTGTAAAGTGGCATGTAACCGTATAATACAGTGGTTCTCAAATGGGGGTACGCGGACCCCTAGGGGTACGTTGGAGTACTGCAGGGGGTACGTGAGATTTATTTCATGTTAATGAAAAAAAATACATAATTAATGCATTTAAACAAACTACTAATAGTAGATTAACTACTTTATTCAAAGGTTTACAGAAACTCTGGATAATACAATGGGGAAAATAAACGGGGTGCTCTCTTTTCCTCTCCCTCTCATTACATTGCATTTAGCTGACGCTTTTATCCAAAGCGACTTACAATAAGTGCATTCGACCAACAAAATACAACCTTGAAGAAAACAGAATTATAAAGTACATCAGGCTTCATAGAGCAAAAACATTTCAAGTGCTACTCAACTGGCTTTAGATAAGTCAGTCCTTTATTAGTATATAAGTGCTCTGTTAAGAGTTCTATCGCTCGAGATGAGTCGAAAGAGATGAGTTCTCAGTCTGCGCCGGAAGGTGTGTACAGCCCGTTAGTCTCGTGCATCTCGCTGAACCTGTAATAAGTGGCCCGACAGTAAAGAACACACATATTTCTTATAACTAGTTTAGCTAGTTCCAGAGTAGATCAACTAGCTAAGTGTGTTAGGTCTAACTCTTAGTGTATTTTGCTCGGCTCAACGCTCCGTCACAGCGCGGAGCTGTGATCATGCAGAGCTGTGTGTTCTCCGTCAGCAGCAGCTGATCTCTCTCGCGTCCAGTTAGACTTCACTCGCGTTTATGTCCAAATCTATCAGATCTAGCTAGTTCTAGTTGATGATCCCATGCTCATAAAATGCTCATATATTTGTTTCTCTTCATTCGTGGGGAATGAAGAGAAACAAATATATGAGCATTTTATGAGTATGGGATTTTGACTCCTCATATAAACATATGCATAATGCTGCGCTATACTTTGCGGCCACACGCCGTTGCCAAACAACGCTTATTGTTTAGGTCCTTTGATAAGCTCCAACATAAATAAATATACACATTTTAGGGAAAGTAAGGAAGTTTGAGCTGTGTGTGTTTTATATTAACAGCCTACACATAGTTTCAAAACGAGAAGTGTAATAACCGCAGTTGCCTCCCTGTCAGAATGACAAAGATCCTCAGTGAAGCACAAGCCCATGTTTCACTACAAGAACAACTTATTGAAAGGTTCAGTTCAATGCAACTAATGTCATCTCTGTGTTATTGCATGATGTTAAAATTGGTTTGCCATGAATTTAGTGATGGATTGTAAACATTTAAATGTAGCATTTAAGTGTTTCTCAATGTTGTTGTTTTAATAACTCAGACTCTGATGGTGCAGCAGCGCTGTACCTCTTTATACAGGCTTTTTTCCCCGAACAAATAGTTTTTGCGCTGATCAGGGTACTTGGCTGAAAAAACATTTCGAAGGGGGTACATTACTGAAAAAAGTTTGAGAACCACTGGTATAATACACGTATTCTTTGCATGCTCTTGCGGGGCCTTCACCAGCTACCCTGCAGTCTACAAAGTACTTCAGACTAGCTGCACCTTCACCAGCTACCCTGCAGTCTACAAAGTACTTCAGACTAGCTGCACCTTCACCAGCTACCCTGCAGTCTACAAAGTACTTCAGACTAGCTGCACCTCCACCAGCTACCCTGCAGTCTACAAAGTACTTCAGACTAGCTGCTCCTTCACCAGCTACCCTGCGGTCTACAAAGTACTTCAGACTAGCTGCTCCTTCACCAGCTACCCTGCAGTCTACAAAGTACTTCAGACTAGCTGCACCTTCACCAGCTACCCTGCAGTCTACAAAGTACTTCAGACTAGCTGCACCTCCACCAGCTACCCTGCAGTCTACAAAGTACTTCAGACTAGCTGCACCTTCACCAGCTACCCTGCAGTCTACAAAGTACTTCAGACTAGCTGCACCTCCACCAGCTACCCTGTAGTCTACAAAGTACTTCAGACTAGCTGCACCTTCACCAGCTACCCTGCAGTCTACAAAGTACTTCAGACTAGCTGCACCTTCACCAGCTACCCTGCAGTCTACAAAGTACTTCAGACTAGCTGCACCTTCACCAGCTACCCTGCAGTCTACAAAGTACTTCAGACTAGCTGCACCTCCACCAGCTACCCTGCAGTCTACAAAGTACTTCAGACTAGCTGCACCTTCACCAGCTACCCTGCAGTCTACAAAGTACTTCAGACTAGCTGCACCTTCACCAGCTACCCTGCAGTCTACAAAGTACTTCAGACTAGCTGCACCTCCACCAGCTACCCTGCAGTCTACAAAGTACTTCAGACTAGCTGCACCTTCACCAGCTACCCTGCAGTCTACAAAGTACTTCAGACTAGCTGCACCTTCACCAGCTACCCTGCAGTCTACAAAGTACTTCAGACTAGCTGCTCCTTCACCAGCTTTGAGAACACTTTCATGATCAATCATTATAAAACACATATATATATTATTCTGAAATGGACCAATCTGCACAACGACTACTTTCACTGTCTTTCACTATATTTAGATGAGAATACTTTTCTACTTTCACTTGAGGAACATTTTGAATGCAGGACTTTTACTAACAGAGTATTCCTACACTCTGGTACTTCTACTTTTACTCAAGTACACGATCTGAGTACGTCTACTTTTATTAAGTACAAGATCTGAGTACTTCTCCTTTTACTCTAGTACAAGATCTGAGTACTTCTACTTTTACTCAAGTACAAGATCTGAGTACTTCTACTTTTACTCAAGAACAAGATCTGAGTACTTCTACTTTTACTCAAGAACCAGATCTGAGTACTTCTCCTTTTACTCAAGAACCAGATCTGAGTACTTCTACTTTTACTCAAGAACCAGATCTGAGTACTTCTACTTTTACTCAAGAACCAGATCTGAGTACTTCTCCTTTTACTCAAGAACCAGATCTGAGTACTTCTCTTCTTCTATTTTATAACAATCATGAGTGCTGAATTGCTGGATTTTGAATGATTGCACAAAATAAGGAGGGACCTGGAAGCGGTCACATGCTAACTCATTTGCGGGTTCCAGGACTCACTCCTGGCCCACTCTGTAGTGCATCAGCCTAGCAGTAACACATGGACTCACCCGACTGTGGGTGGCAGGAGTTGGTGTGGTTCTGACACTGGCAGGGCCGGCAGCCAGTGCTGCTGAAGTAGAAGAACCCCGGGTGGCACTCGTCACATTTGGGTCCATACACTCCGGTCTTGCACACACACATCCCTGAGCTGAAAGAGGCAGAACAGACAACACGATCAACAGGACAGATGTGTCAGTGGGGTGGGAGCCGAGTGCGTTCGCCTCTGGAATGCCATCAGGGCAGCTGATGTGCAGACTGTCACGGTGAGTCCACACTTGACTTCCCGCAGGTTCTCCAATCACCCATCTGCTTCTCCAACCTGTTCCAGGTATGAAGCTGGTGGGAAGCACACTCGCATCCTTCTCCCCCAACATGTTGTGCAGCTCGGCCTGCTGCTCGTGTCCAGCAGCACACAATATAAAAACGCTCCTCATAGTTTGGGCTTATTTAGAGATATTCATCTCTCAAATTGTTGCTGCTGACACACAACGTAGTATTTGCTGATCGAAGCAATAATTAAATTATATTACAAAAGTTCTACATCGTTTTGTCTTTTAAAATACATTGTACAGTTCTATATATTAGATAATACAAAAACTACACGTAGCACTTTTATTTAAATGACTTTTAGCAGACAAAAAATAGAGTCCATGCGTCTGAAACAAATCAGATGGAGGTGCGAGTGGAGACGCAGACGGACCGGAGCCAGACTCCAACATTCACACGCAGTACTCCTCACAATTGTAATTATGAAAATAAGCTGTGCAATTTCCCCACCAGCAACAAGCGCAGAGAGACGCTGAGCATCCTGGGAGGTGCCCCATCTGCCTCACTGCTGCTTCACCCAGTCACAGCCACCCCACCACGCATCAGCAGCTCCAGTGACTTCAGCACACAGTCATTCCAATAAACCCAGCATCAGTCGAGCTGAATAGAATCAGACCAAGGAACCAGACCTTCTGTTGGCTTCATGGGTGTTACAGTATGACTGGTATCAGCTGAGGACATATCAGTGGATAATGCTCCAGCAGTTAAATCCAATTCCATTTGAGCTCTTCTGCAATAATACACACATTAATAACTTGTGTATTTTCCTGCTTGGATCTGCGCTCTCAGCATCCTTCGAAGCTGTCTGTTACTGCATGCTCCTTCATACATGTAGGAATAGGGAGAGGCTTTATTTCTTCCCAGTGAGAAACCATCCATGGCTCTCAGATCCCGCCCACACTCAAGGTCATTCCCTCACGCTGAATAAAGCCCGAGCAGCGCTCCACCCAGACAACGGACTCAGACTTCATCTGAGGACAATAACTTCAAAACAATAGAAGTAAATCTCAAGTGACTGGGAGCACTTTCCATGAGCGTGTGCGTGGGTCTCCATACAAGCCGGGCTTTGTTCAAACAACTGCACTTAATGCAAATGAAGGCCCGGGGCCCTGCTTAGTGGGGCGTGGGCCCTGCTAGGGATAAGGCTGCGAGATCAACAGTCCTCTTTCTTCCAGCTGAACACACACACACACACACACACACACACACACACACACACACACACACAACACACAACACATATGTGCATGCGGCACCATGACCCTAATGCTGTGGAGTCAGAGAGACCGTGTCCAACGGTCACACAGAGTGAGGAAGAGTGCTGGATTTCAAAATGTCCTCATAATCTAAAAACTAAAATGATCGCGTCCTCAAAAGTCCATATTGTTGGCGGTGGAAGTCATGAGATCACACTGAGTTAGCGATATTCATCAGCACCAATGACAACAACAGACAATTCTACGAGAGTAAGGGAAAGGACACGTTGGGTTTAAGAAATCCCATTGCAACATTTGTTTGGATATTAAAATACTAAATATATATATATATTATATATATGTAATATTGATAGACTGGCCTTTTGCATTTCCTTCACTCTCACTAAACCAAAGTCTTGCACTATAATACAAATATAATGATATTGCACAACCTGTAGAATACTTTCTTTTTAAACATGTTTAGTTATATATGTACATAAGTACATGTAAATCTTGTTTGTATTGGTATATACAGTATGTTCTATGCGTGTATTGTGTCAAGAGGCTATCACCTACACTGTATTGTGAAAACCTACTTTGTAAAAGAAAAGAAAACTCAATTTGACCCGAGTGTTGATGCGTCTTCTGCACACGCATCAGAATCAGAAGAATCTCTAGAAGAACCTGTTGGAGAATTATCTATAGTGTCACCATAACACAGCCCTGCTTCATGCTCTGCATCCACCAACATACCCAAGAGATTACACATTAGATATGAATAAGATTAGGTAGGATAAAGAGTCGTATCGAGCGTGTGCACGTCATGGGGGCTGGGGTGTGGCTGTTATTGTGTTGGTGTGATCCACGGGCCTGGCGCTGCTCCGTGGCAGGTGCTAAGTAGGTCACTGTGACATGAGCGACGAAGCTTAGCCCCATTCGGCTGCACCGAGTGGACGAGAGCAGACAGCAGGCATCCTCTGAGCAACAGGAAGTGGTCACCACCGTAACGACCCAGAGGTGAGTGTCTGCTGCACTCGGCAGGTTTAGGTGCATAGCTGGGTGAGAGGGTGTGCACGTCAGCAGAGCCTGATCCTCCTCCTCAACACGAGCATGGACACGTCCAGACATTCAGAGACATTCCTACTCGTGCCGTCAGGTGAAATGGGAATGCCGTGTAGCTTGTTAACTGGCATGATCAAATCAAAACATCAAAAAGATGATAGTTTAACGTCTCAGCCAGAATTGTTTTGGAGGTCGCCGCTTAAAGTTATTTATTTCCGTGTTGGCAGTGTAACCTGAAATGATTGAAAAATTAAATTATAAATGTGTCGGCCCTCATCGCAAACTAAGCTTAGCTCGAAGACTGGAGACTGCTAACTCAAACACAAGTTCCATCAAGCTGTTTTCTGTGAGCATAAAGCCCACACCACCCACGAGCCAGTGGCGCTGGTGGCGATGGAGTTGTAACAAACCAAACCAAGCCCACGCTCTGATACAGAGTCAGAGATGCAGATCCATGCACTGACAGAGCAGCTGAGAGCCAACAAATAGATCCAGGGGTCACCGCCTCCACCCGACGCTCCGACCACATCACCTCCTCCACCACTGGCTCCCCCCACCGCATTGACTTTCAACCATTACTTTGTGCCCTCAACAACCTTGCCCCCCCACCTCAGTGACCTCATGAAACCACACACCCCCACCCGACGCTGACCTACTGCAGCCCATCAGGACCACGCTCTGGACCTGGGAGGACGGGCAGCCCCCCTCCCTCCGGAAGGATTGTTTCAGACTCGTATGGATATAGTCATTTACAAAATTCACATCTTTTTATCTAACCAAATAAGCTTTTTTTTTAGAACAATATTGAGTTGTTAAAAATGTTTCCTCTTGCTGTAGGCACACACCGGCGTTACTTTATGCAAATAGAGGATTTGTTTTTATTAGGGTCGTAAAGGATGTTGACGTCTTTCCAGAACATGGAGTTAACAGCTGCTGATACTTGATATCTTGGTTACCGCTGAACACAAGTCTCTGGAAGCTGCTGAGCATGCAATGGGTTTTATCCCCTGTAATGACTTTACAGATGTTTCAGCCAAAAATAACAATTCCAGTGCACAAGCATCTTGATAGACATGCTCCAAAGCAGATCTGGAGCATGTCTTGTTAAGCGGTTAAGGTTACACGACAGGGTAAGAATTGTGCCCTCATATATCTGTGGAGCAAATCAAATAATAGTATCAGATACTGCGACCAATGCAGAGTACAAATACACAGATGGCAGTAATGCATCCACTGCAGTGGCACATGCAAATCAATGTTTCATTGCAGCCATGGCGCCAGACTAGAGTATTGTAAAGATAAGCCCACAGGAGCTGACCCCAATTCAGTTCCGACTGAAATGTTATGACGGACAAAAGCGGTTAAACAGCTCTTCTGTCAAATATCGGCATGACCATACGCAACATATATTAACTTTGAGTTCGCACAAAGACTGCAGAGAACACCACCGAGCGAACAGGAGGGGAAAGCAACACATTGAAAAAGGACGACGTTACAGACTTCAATTAATGAAAAAACAACATATATGTAAATGTGTCATGTTTGGTTTGAAACACTTGAATGGTTGCCTCTGGATACACGGGCGTCTTCTGTCCCAGCGGAGGAACCCTTTTGATCAATCGACTTAACAATCTGCAAAAGAATCCCCATCAGCCTCAGCCGTACTTGTGGTGCTACGTAGCATATGTAGCATGTTATCACACTAATTAAAGACGAGGAACATGTTCAACATTCTTCAAACATCAGCATCATCATATCGTCAATGTTAACATGATAGCATGCTAGGGTTAGCCTTTAGCTCATAGCATCGCTGTGCCTTAGATTCACGCCGTGTCTCCTGGACACTCCAGACAGCACACTCGCTGCTTCGCCCTCACCGGAGATGTTGATCACCGTAACGCATCATTTCAGACGGCTGAATTGACCCAATATCCATGTTTTCAAAAAAGTATAGTGGCATATTTAAAAAAAAGCATGTATAACTTTGCTGCTGTGTTTCATACACGGTCTAAATATTTAACCCCATATTTTTACGATACTGTACTTCTGATTTCCAAAGTAGCAACATATAATAACTAGTATTAACTAGCTCAATCTGGACAGGCTGTGTTCAGGTTGGTGTATCATAAACCCATCACACTCACATCTATAGATGCCGAGTGAAACAGGGTTCCATCCACTCGTATCTCGTACTTCCATCAGCCGGAATAATGTCAACTAAAGAGTGTGGAGCAGATGCAGGCACAGCTCCATTTAGCAGCGCTTTAACACATCACGGACTGCCAGACTAACTGAATGCCTTTGGTGTTTGTCCATAGGGAAGCTGCATATCATGGTCTGTATCCTGTTTTAGGAGTCAAAATGATCTTGCACAGGGAACCTCTATGTTGTGCTTAATGACCTATGGAAGTACTTTGACTCGAGAGAAGGTCTTGCTCTTTGATTCGAAGGAACTGACGCAGATTCCTGACGTTTACATTGATGTTTGAACAAGCTGAAAATAAGTATTCTATTACCGGACCTGGCTGCTGGGAATATCTCCCTGTGATGTCATGCTGTCTCCGTTTGGCCAACACAACAACGGATCCAAAATGCATCGTTTCTATCAGGACAGCAGAGGCGGCTTCACGCCGTGTATTTAGAAATGCTGACATGGAGAGGAGACTGTGAGGTCCACCGCAGACGGACCACTTTGGGGACACATTGTCCTCTCCGTTAAAGGCAGCTCTTCGTGGAACAGCCTCCCAGCTGAGACACGGGATCGTCCCACTCTCAGTGGGTTCAAAGGTCAACTCAGAGAATGGATGAGAAACAGAGGATCACCGCTAAATGCACTTTAACATACGGGTATCTTATGTAGCTCTTGTATCTCCTCGTGCACTTTACACGTCGTAGCTGCTACATTGTGCTGCCATGTGGTAAATGCTTGTGTGTGCTGCTCTTGCTCTTCCTGCACATCATGTATTTATCGTTGCCATGTATATAAATCTCATGTTCTTAGATGTTGTATGTGTCGGGACTACGGATGGAAATGAGCTCAAAGCTAAAATCCGGCATGTTTACATGTGAAGCATTATTTGTTCAAAGTGTTCATCAATGTGCTCTGTCCCTCTTCAAATAACAATGAAATGAAAAACATAAACAAACTCCAGCCGAGCATAAACCCAGATGTTTGTTGTGCCTCCACTCGGAGCCTTCGGCGAGGAGCTCTGGCTCGGAGCCTGATATTGTGTCTGTCGGAGCGCGTCCTCACACTCACAGCGAGTGTGAGGACGTGTGGGATTGTTGGAGCTGCTCCTGAATCCTAATGCTAGTTGACATTGATATGAGTGAGTAAGAGCGGTGTGCAGCGACAGTCCCCCTGCACACAGCCTCTTCAACCCCACCCGACCCAAACGGTGCCGCACTTCCTCCATGCAGCTGAACGGGGAAAATCCCCCCCGCCAGGTCCAGAAATGTTGAGCATATCTTTCCTTCAGATGAGGGAAGGCTGAGATGTTTCATCGAGAGTCAGATCAAAAACCACTCATGGCTGTGCGGTCTACAATGGCAGGGTGAAAAGCAGAAACGGCTAGCTTGGCTCTGTCCACAACAAAATGAAGATGTATCATTGGCCAACAACAAGTATCAAACGAGGGCAGCAACATGCACATTTCTATACACCTTGTTCTTGTGCATGCATACTATTTTGACCAAGTCACTGTTTTTGATGATCATTGTGTTTTAGCTCTCAGTTAAGCTCCAGTGTCGGTCCGACCAAGACGAGAGAAGGACCTGAAAATGAACCATGTTTGATGAGTTGTCATGCATTGACTGTGACGTTCTTGTATGAACATCTCCAAGCTTGACTCCCAGGATGCATCTCTCTTGCAGAATGGACCCACTGGGTTACATTTCTCTGGGTGTCTGTGCAGCTTGGGGGCTCTAAACAAATCAAAGGACTATCTAATGGGTTCTGTTGTCGTTGCCGTGGGTGTCCCGTAGCAGGGGACACAACAAAAGCCCTGACCTGCTCTTTCTCAGCTAGATTGCTCATTACTTAATGGAAAAGATACCCTAAGCGGCATGCTGGGGGGTAGGAAAGCTGGCTTATCAGGGTAAGACCCAGTGATAAGCTCCTGCGGGGGCTAGGCTAGGCTAACAGGGTTAGCAGTGGCCAGGCATGGGCTCAGACTGTCTGAGAAGGACTGTATTAGGGTTGGTACTGTGTGAAAGCTCCAAGTCCTCAGATAAACCTCCTCCCTGCACCTTCACCTACATCGCATGAAACCCATCAGCTCAGGTCCTCGAACAGGAGAAGGACGACACGTTGTGTTCCAGTGAAGCACTGGTGGGGTGATTAGGAGTTAGTTTAGCCTACTGTGACTTCTTCTGGGCATGACAACACCAATCCTCCACACATTGCACATCGACTCAGCAGCAGCATTCCTTCTCATGGTTAGAGGCAGAAAGTGCAGCTGCTATTTTTACCAGGTCCCTAACCCACACGCAGCTTCTTTTCCAAGGCCCAGTTCATGAGTCTCAGCTGCACGTCAGGTCTGCCATGTGCTTTCGAGAACTGAAGGAGTTAGCAGGGTCTCAACGTGTCGCTGCCTGTGGGCTGGTGGTCTCATCCACTCACAACAATGATCCCGCTAAGGCGTTACGGTGAACATAATGTCTGAGCCCAGAACATCGTGTCTCAGTCCGTATGAGATGACAAACACTCCCTCACACCAGACAGTCTGCTTGGGCAGGCTACGGCCCTTCTGCCTCTAAAGATAGGACTCCTTCGTAGAGCGTCAGACTATATGCAGGCCCATGGCATGTCTTACAGAGGCCCTGTCTGGTCAGGAGTAGTGTTTGTACACTTTCAAATACACAATTAAGGTATCTGTGGAATCGTGCACTTGCATGCAATAAGTCCAGTAATGGAGACAGTGGAAGAACAGCCTGTGCTCTGAAGGGTACAATTACTGTGGGTCTGGGGTCTTTGGCAATATCAAAGATCCCGGCTGTAAGTTCCCCACGAGAGGGTTGTACTTCTGCAAAGCGGTGACAATAACATAGTGTACGCATTCAACTGATATTAATACTTTTTGAGTGGGCCATTCTTTTAGGTGGTTAAAATGGCCACCCGTCCACAGCAGTAAATTGATCAGCTCAAGTATACTACTCCAAAGTGGGGGCATGCAGACCCCCATCTACACTAGGTAATACAATGATTAGGAAAAAGTACCTCAAACAAACTGTTCCTTTGAGTGACTACTAAAACTACATTATACAAAATACAAATTCAATCCAATAAGTAAATGCGGAGGTGACCTGAAACACAACACAGAGGATTACCCATGTCCTTATTTTTCAAATGAAAAGTAAGTATACACATTTCCAGTCATGGCTACCAGAGGGCGAAGGAGGCAGCGTACCTGTCACAGAGGCTGGTCACGGCCCCGGAGGAGTCGCAGGCGCAGGGCATGCAGCCGCTGGTGCCGTTGGTGTAGTGCCCCTCCTCACAGTCCTCACACTGCAGGCCCGTGTAGCCCGACAGGCACGAGCACTGACCCGTGTTGTGATCACAGTCGTCCGGATCCCGAACCCCCTCAGCACCACTGCTGCAGTTACACACACTCTCTGGGGGGGGGGCACAGTGAAAGGAAGAGACGAGACATTTGAAAATGTTGCATGAGATGTACAAGTATGTGCAATATATACTTATTTATATTATACATATTATTGTTCAAAAGACTCCACATGTATGGCCATATGCTGTTCCCCTGTGACACACTGATGTTCAAACTGTCAGAGTCCTGACATTAGAATCATATCTGAAAATAAGTTGACTTTAACTGAACCCTTTATTTTATCCTGCCCAAACAGTCTGCAGAATTCAAGACAGCATTTACCGTGTCCTGCCTGGTTCACTTTGCACGATAGGAACAGTGATGCGCCGTGTTTGGAAATGGAGAGCTCATTATGCGGTTCTCTGAAGTACGATATTACGGTGCCAGATGAACAGTCCAGAGACACTAGAAAACAATCAATGCTCCCAATATCAAGTTACTGTACACGCTGCACGTATGTCCGGGCTGAGTGCAGGGACGTCCCGTAGGAGGAGGGCATGCAAGTGGGACCAGACCCAGCACCGGTGAGACAGGCGCTGGTCATGCACCCAGCCGTGCCCTTCGGAGCTGCCAGCACAACGCCAGAGTTGCTAATTCCCTTTCCTCGAACACTTCCCTCTCACCCATCAAGGAATTCAAACATCTTCATTTTCAGCATGAGCCTGATTCTAACGGCTTTGCTGTAGAGATTCCAAAACTGCGGTACACACACCACTGGTGGTACTGGTACTGGTACTGGTCGTGGTGTGCACCTGAGTGGTAGAAAAAGCTTATCACTGAAAAACCTGGCCTCAGTCTCGAACTTAAACCCAACAAATAATTGATTTATTATAATTGTTTAGTGACACGGTTATTTCTTCCATACATTACAGTATGTACAAAATATTGTTATTCATTTAAATATTTTAGAAATAGAATTGGGGTGGACATGACAACTTGCTATGATGTTTGAAAAAGCACGAGTTAATAGTGCAGGTGGTTTTGGAATGATTGCAGAATGAGTGGAGTGTGAAAGGCTGCAAGGTCCAGAACCAGTGTGCCGAGTCGGACCTTTCAATCCTGGAGAGAGCAGCGCAACTTCCATCAAGAAATGTGGGACTAACGTCACAGGCCGCGGAAAGTAAAGGCTGTTTCCGGGCCCTTCCATTGGAACAGTGCGTGTCTGTATCTGCAGTGGGAAGCTGGGCACATCCTTTCACAAGATCTGAGCACTTTGGGAGCCTCTGCTATTCAACATAAACTACTTCATGGTCATTCTTTAAATAGACCACAAGCCCTCAAATCCGTTTTATAATACAAGAACATATTTTGTATTCGAGGAATTTGGCTAATTTGGCCAGTTGAAGATGGCCGACCTGATGGATCAGTCCAGAACGGTGTTGCAATGATGGATTCAGTTTGAATGTGACATTGAAGCGGAACACCACTCGTATAGCGCTCTATTGTAGTGTTGTGAATGATCGAATAGAAGCCGTATGCACATCCACCTCTCTGTCATCTATAACATCAGTTCCATTATGTATTCTTCATGCTACAACACATTTTAGTTCAATCATTCGTTTGGAAGATTTGAGTTTCTGTTCATTAATATGTATTGAATGTCTTCGACCTTAAGAATGTTTGCATTAGGAAAGAGGCTGTAAGAAACCAGAGATATAATGACAGACATGTGGATGACCTCGCAGAGGACCGAGTGCATCTATTATTCATCTGATCTTAGGCTAGGTGTGGTGAGTGACGACTGAATGCCTGAGTATACGAGTCTCCATTCTGGGCCAGACAGATGAGAGCTTCCAGACCAAAAGAAAGAAAGAAATGATACATGGTATACACACAGCTTTCACACTACACCTCAGCTAGCAGTTAGGCGAGGAGGACCGGACAGCCACAGAGTTATATTCTATTCCGGTCCCAGTCAGATGATGCTTCGCTTAGACTGCTGCTTGGACTTTGACATAACTAAGAGAAGCCTGTGGTTACGCAAGCTGTGCAGTAAACCGTCAGGCCCTTTGCTCCGGTGACGACCGCTAGAGCACTGTCCGCGATCACGCCTGGGAATATGTGATATCCAGTGAATCGACTCCCACACTGCCTTCAGGCCTCCGGTAGGTGTGGGGTAGGGGCCCTCTGAGGCCATCTTTGAAGCCGAACAACAGGTTTGATATATATTAGACTAGACCTGTGTAGTGGAGAGGGAAGGGTGGGAACTGAGTCCCGCTCGCTCCTGTCTGACGGCTGTGAGGTGGTGTGACAGCATGACTGCTATTGAGACACAGCTGTTCCAAACAGGTCGTGGCCCAAAACTCCTCTATTGCCTAATTCCACCCCCACCCCCCCCGTCTGTGCTGCTGCAGAGAAAACAACAGCGGTTGAAGCGTTATTCTGCAGAGAAACAATCACTCTACTTTACATTTTGGTTAGGGAATCAAACCTTGTTTCACCTTTAGAGAGTTCCCCCTGGAAAGCATGTGACCTTACATCTGTCCCCGCGGCCCCTGCCCTGCCAGTATGCGTATAGCAGCGCGCTGGGCGAGGCGTTACCCCAAGTGACGCTTTGTTGTTCTGATGTTATCACGAGACGGCCTTTAGACTAGAACAATGGACAGTGATGAGGTTCCTGGTGACACTTTCAATAAGGTATCGGGACATGTTTCATGTGTCATGGGGCAGGTTGCCTTTTGGCTTCAGGGCTTAAATGAAGCCATACAGAGGAGTGAGTTAGTAGAGAACGCTAAACCCGCTACCATTTCAAATCCATGACCCGCTGAACGACCTTAAAATACATGAACTGAAATTATTATGCCGATCGATAGTTGGGCTTCAACTGTTTTTTATTCATTAATCAGCCGTATCATTTCCTTAAACCCAACGTCTTCTAATGGCTTTTCAGCCCAACACCAAAATACATTTAGTTTTATGACATAATAAGATCATCAAATATTCACAAAGGAGAGGTTGCAAATAATTTGTGTTCAGCATAATTGCAAAAATCCAAAAAGAAGATTAAACAGAAGTATTCGGAGGGATATCAGCGCCTGGTCAAAACCATCTAAATGTGTTCACACAAATCCCACCTGACTGTTAGAATATTCTATTAACATCTGGATATCATTAACCAGACACTCAATGTGCATTTTGTGTAATATCATGGAGATCGATCAGACCCTTCATCCTCACACACATTAGAACCCACTACCAAAACCGAATCCCGCTTCTCTCAATGCTGACAGAGGTTACACACATTGAGCACAGAGGCTCAATGTAAAACACGCGACCCTTGATGTGAGGGGCCAATATCAGTCAACATATGAAATGAAACTAATGTGTTTTTTTATTCTCGCTTAGAGGCATTATGAAGTTACAACTAAGTACACAGCATTTTGGAAGACATCCATTAATTTTAAACATGTTAATACATTTACTTTGAATTTCTGAAATGGTTTGGGAAATTCTCCTACTATTGTATGTAGTTTAGGAAGAGGAAGCTCCTTCCCCTTATAGCAGGTACTGGGTGGGTTTTCTGTAAATTGTGTATTTTCTAATGTAGCTTTTGATTTTCATGCATGCTTCTTAATTCCTATTAAGCTATAGGCTCGTTACATGCTGTAAGAATGCAACGTTCCCCTCTGTGGGACGAATCAAGGTATTCTGATTCTGAATAATTAAATGCTTGCACAGACGTTGCCACCCATTAAAGAAGCTCTGCTGAGGTGGAGGAGAACAACACGTCCACATGGAGACTGGGGTGCTGAGGTGGAGGAGAACAACACATCCATCCACATGGAGACTGGGGTGCTGAGGTGTGAGAGGAGGGGCTCCACAGTCATTGCTCATTCATGGCTTGGCCTGCCTGGCCATTTTGGTTTAAAGGGCCTTGTTCTGCGTCTGCCTTGCAACCAACAAAAGAGGGGATGCAGCCGCTATCTGGGCAGCTCCTTTGATTCTCCTTCCATGTGACACACGTCTAACACAAAGGGATCGCCGGTCTCCGTGGATGCGGTCTGCAGGGACGGATTGGATACATTGACGGGACAACAACAGGATCATCCTTGCGCCCCTACAGCCCCCCCTTCCCAGTCCACTGTAATATTTGAAACACTTATCGTATGATAAAGGCCCTCTGGAATATAAAATATATAAAAAAAAGACATTGAAAATATTTGAGAATAAATTGTTTTGTGTGTGTGATAGGATTGGATTTGGTGATTTCCCGATGTTCAGCGGGTTCACCGTGCAGTCTGAGAAGTCTGCCTATTGTTGCAATCTGGTTTATTCGGTCCTTCTCTGCGTCAAACCCCTGTTACACCACCCTGCTGCTGCTGCTACCAGGCTAACATATACATGGCTTTCTCTTCACAGACTCGTTTTTCTTAACATGAATGTGCCAACACAAAATACGACAAAAAAGACATGCAATTCATTTTTATATCGCGTCATATCCAAAAGCTTCTTTCTTTTTGCCCTTAAATCTGAACGCTCTAGTTTGAACTGGTTGCTTTTTAATTCAAAGGTAACGTCACTCACCTTGACTATTCTCTATTGAGGTAACAGATGTGCCAATATTATCTGCTGCCCAGGCATCGTTGGCTGTGCGCTGGGAAACCATGGACACCATGGTCTGCAGCCTTTTCTCTGCAGAGAAAAGTGAGGCTTGTGCATCAGTGGATCTTTTGCTTGCGCCGTTTAATCGAGAAATCGGCGCAGTGAACTGTTCTTTTGTGGCTATGATTATTCCGGTATCAGGGGTGGGAGTAGAAGGAGTGGTGATGGTCCGGTCCGCTGCTGGAGGCTGAAAGGTGTTTGCCGTTTTCGAAATAGAACTGGTTGTGGTGGTCGGGCCGGCAGAAACAATAGCAGGCTGCGGGCTGAGGCCGGCTAGAGGCCCGAGTGCCAGGCTGCTCTCGGGTACAGAACGAGGCATGTCGGTGAAGAAGGTCTCCCAGGTGTCGGAGGCTGAGCCGGGCTTCCTGGAGATAGGCGACGCATCGTAGGGACTGATGCGAGGTGCAGCTTCAGAAAATCCAATATATACATACAAAATAAATAGCAGAGCCGGAGATATGTACATAATTAAGGACGTTAGCCTCATATTCACTTTCAGCTCTCCATGTAAGCCCCAGTAGTGGTCTCTCTCAGACCTTTCCCTGAATAGACGCGTACTCCACCATTGATGTCCCCGGCGGCGTACGCTGCTGTTTGTTGCCCTATGAACCACAGTCAACACTTCACCTGCTCTGCAACCTACCACGGGCCGCCCGAGACTGACGTAGTCGTTAGCCAATGGGAGCCCTCCAACATTGCCCGTGAGGCCCGCTGGTTGGATAATCTTCCTAACCATTTATGAGAAATCATATAGCCAATTGTAAATCATCAAATGTACTCACCCCTCTGAACATTTCCCCCACATAAATGGTTCGATTCAGAAACTGTATTACTGTAAGAAATTATATTGTTAAAGATAATGTGCCTTGTAGAAACACTTACATACAGTGTTACAGATAAACCCCTCACAGGTATCCTCCCCCTTATGTCATAAATGCGGTGGCAGCTTGTTGCGGGATCAATGTTTATAGTGAAAGGTCCAGAACCTTCCATTGTCTACGCTTTCACACCTCATTCTATGTGAATGCATTCTGAAATCACTCACTAAATATGAAATTCATCTTTAATGACTGCCTCGTAAAATAAAGCAGCATCCTCCTCACTCGATTCAGGTGTCTTTAGGACACAATTTAGGCTAGCCCACAATGTATTTGAATTGTATTTTTATTTAAATTTCATTTCTAGGAATTGATTAAAGGAGGTTTTTACCGTGGCTATGAGGACTTGTTTTTTGCAATTGTTATTTAAACACTTTAAACATTGCTTCACACTTAGAAACTGCGCTTCTATTTTAAACCTTTATTTTGAATGTCGTCATCGGAAGTTATAGCATGCTTATGTATTGACGTGTGCTGTCGTGAGTGTATGATGATGAATGTTTATTCTCCTGCAGTGGTGTTGGTGTATGATATTCTGTCTGCATTTGTTATGTTTGCTTGCATGTATAAAGAGAGAGTGGTTGGCATCTGTTTAACATCAGCCTGCACTGCCCTGCGGTGGTCACAATTTGATCTGCATCTGTAAAATGAACAGTTTTGAATATGTTTCTTTAATTATTCAACAATAACATGATTGATTATGCTATTTCTTTCGTTTCCCTGTTAATCCTTATATACAGTAATTGGAATTCTGCTTTTATTCTGCATTGCTCGTGAAGTCAACTCTTTATTATTTTAGGTAGGCCTACAGTTCGATTTGTTGTCATACACACACAAGCCACAATTTTGGCAATGAAAATCTTATGTTTCAGGCTCCTCCAACAATGCAATATACAATATACAAAGGTCCAATCCCAAACCACGCCCTGCACTATACCCCTACACACTACCCCTCCGTTTGCGCGTTCGCACGGAGGGTACGCCACATTAACGGAGCGTCCACACTACAGCTTCAAAAAAAGCTTGGAGCTGGGCGTGTCTGAAGCTTGGGGATTTTATTTCGAGCAACGCGACCAACAACCAATCACATGAATCTCCCGCCCCCGACATACAAAGCAAAAAAAACCGGGGATTTTATGCGAGCAATGTATAAATATATAAACTCCCCAAACAGGCGAAAACCTACCAGTTTCACCCCACTGTCTCTGCCACCTCCCTCCATGACTGGTTCTTCCGGTTTGTATCCGGTAGGTGAAGAGGGTCTGGTCATACAAAACCGGGTGATTTGCTATGGCGATAATCAGTTTCTCCTCCATCTTTTTTTGAAATATAGAAATGAACGGCGGGATATCTCTCCCAGCTTAGACGCGGTTTGATTGGCTAGTGCAGGGGTCTGCAACCTTTTTGACCAAAAGAGCCATTTTGCTCCTTTTTCCAAAAAAGATGTTGTCCGGAGCCGCAAAACATATTTCATAGTTTTGTATTGTTATATCAGACAAAAACTACACTTTTTTTTGCATTTATTAGGCTATATTTATTACATGATATAAAACTGTTAACCTCTAATAAGAAACAAAGAACTCTTATTCGGAGAATTAAAAATAATACACAGGCCTACTTTAAAATAAATTAAACACAGCACTTGGGGAGTCCTCTGCACATTTGAAGGGAAAAAAATATTATTAAAATGGGCCCACTTTGAAATAAATAAAACATATAGCTGCACCCTAAAAAGAGTTAAAGGTATGGTAGGTAAGAATGGAGAAACCAGCTCGAGTGCGCTAGAATTTGAAAGTACACAACCGGAAAAAATATGCCTCTTCCTTCAGACTTTCTTACAGAGTCCCTCCTCTAACGAACGTGCACATGACCAATGAGGGCACGAGATAAGTTTGTGCACAGATGGAAGGCTGACAGGCAGGTAGGCCATCCAGTTACTTTAGCCGGGCCGGCTCAGATGATTGGTCGTGCTTTTTACAGAGCTACGGCTTCCAGAGATTAATTGTTGTATGTATTTATTGTCAAAGCATTTCATATATTCATTGCTATCGGGACGTTAAGAGCATTCCATGGAATATAACTGTCATAGTATTGTTAACTGACTACAAGGGGAGTTGTCATATACGTTAGGGCATGTTTACGACAGTTACAGTAAGTGGGGGTGGCGAGAGACCCACCGGAGGCAGCAATAAAGAGTCCTGTTAAATAACCAACTGTTCCGTTGTCTGTTAATATCCAAGATATTACAATAACAACAAGTGTTTTCTGAAATAAATTACATACCCTATTGAATTATGACTGAAGATCGTCAGCTGTCTTCCTCTCCCTCGATACGTAAAGACTGCACCACCGTTGCAACTTCTCTCTTCATATCAGACATACCGGTAAACCAGCATCGTTTGCTGTGAAAGCAGACAACTCTGTCCACACAGAATTAAATCCTGTGTTCCTCCGGTACTTTTCTTTGATCTATCCATAGTTCGCTCATCGAGCCGGGGGTCAGGTTATTCGCCTCCAAGAAAAGGCGCTCGTGCAGGACCGTAGCAGGATGTGACGCATATTTTAGTTGACCTAATTAATACCGTTTTGTTTTTTATTTATGTGTCACAGTATCACCTCAAAATACAACATACGAAACATTTTCAACCATGCAACAAAATATAAATAGTCCTACAAATACTTTTATTTTATTTCCTTCTTATTTTTGTCTAAGCTCAAGGGAGCCAGAGCAGAGGGCTTAAAGGGCCGCATGCGGCCCGTGGGCCGCGGGTTGCCGACCCCTGTGCTTGAGCTGTCAGATTTTCAGAAACGGCATTTGATTGGCTGGCGCTGGCTATGCCGGAGATGGCGGAAACGGACCGCTATGCTACCCACAATTCAGTTCTGCGAAAAAGCGAGGCAACGTGACGTCACCCCATTCAAAGTGAATGGGCAGATTGAAGCTGTCGACGTTGTCGACGCTGTCAACGCTGTCAACGCTGTAGTGTGGACGGGCCGTAAGTGCTGTTCCAAACCAACACATCCTCACTCCCAGGTCGGCCTATGTTGACGTTATGTCAAGTCCCCTGCCGGCTTTTTCCAACGCAAGGGGGGGGGCCTTAGCGTCCATTTTCAACGCCAGGGGGGGGGCCTTAGCGTCCATTTTCAACGCAAGGGGGGGGGCCTTAGCGTCCATTTTCAACGCAAGGGGGGGGCCCTTAGCGTCCATTTTCAACGCAAGGGGGGGGGGCCTTAGCGTCCATTTTCAACGCAAGGGGGGGGCCCTTAGCGTCCATTTTCAACGCAAGGGGGGGGGGCCTTAGCGTCCATTTTCAACGCAAGGGGGGGGCCTTAGCGTCCATTTTCAACGCAAGGGGGGGGGCCTTAGCGTCCATTTTCAACGCCAGGGGGGGGGCCTTAGCGTCCATTTTCAACGCAAGGGGGGGGGCCTTAGCGTCCATTTTCAACGCAAGGGGGGGGCCCTTAGCGTCCATGTTCAGCTTTCCGGGATGTCCATGTGCTTCTATGGACGCTCATGTAAGCACGGCATTCGTTTGTGTCAACTGCCCTTAAAGGCAATGAAGACACTACACTACCCAGAATCCCCAGCTATCGTTTGGCCTACACCATGTGCTCTGTTTGACGTCACGTGATTTCTCCCTGCAGAAAAAGAAAACATGGCCGAACTTCGTTTTATTCTGGGTGTAAAATGCCTATTTTAAAGTTAGTTTGGCCATTAAAATGCGTTTTGATGTCATTTGATGCGAGAAATATGAGTTGTTATTTCAGATTATGTGTGCAGTGGATGTACATGATCTTTAGTTTGCTAGTTATTACGAAGATTACTTCAGGAAATTGCGTCCAACGTTTTCATTGTTACCAAGGTGGTTGCTAGGGACGCTGCTATCGATATTATTTCTGTTATGTTCTGTAACTGTTTAATGGTGTTATCTTTATTGCTACCCCCCTTCCCCGTCAATGTATAGTGTTGGTCCACAGCCTAAACATATTAGTTTAACAAAATCCGCATCTAAAGATACGTTATTTTCCCCTGTGCAATTCCAGTCTCACATCTCACAGCACATCGTCATTAACAAATACCGGAAACAGACCGAAAATATTTTTAAAAAATAAAATAATACCTTATTCCGAGTGCTCTTGCTTTTCTCTTTGAAAGTCATCACATAACGGCATTGTAATACACGGTTCGGCTGCATTAAATATTACATATCTGCCGCAGTTCTGTATTTATAGAGCCCTGATGAGAAGACAAAGATGAGGAACTGAAAACGTGACGTGGATCATAAATATATCAGCCATTAAACAACATCTTACATTTCTTTTCACACATTACGTCTCCTTGCAGTATCAACACTAATTCGGCTCACTTTTATATTTGATCCAATTGGTAGATAGGCTGCATTTACACCATAAAGGTGCACACCTGATATAAAGAGACACCTGGTGGTTAAAGCACGTTATTGAATTTCATTATTTTTATTATTAGATATTAAAAGAATCCCTATAAAGTATATTCATTACTCGTTATTCTCTACTAATAGTTAATTAAAGACTGTATATAATGACTATTTTGCACATCCCGTTCAAGATTTCAAGATGTTCTAAGGTTTATTGACATATCATATAGGCCTACACAACTGTGGTGTAGTTCTGCACTGAATGAAAAACTTGGGTCGCAGGTTCCTCAATAGTGCATTACAAGACATCTATCAATATGTGTGCATACCTCCAGCAATGTTAACTATGTTGTATGTATACTATGATGTAACGCAAATGTTCCAACTTGGGATCAATAAAGTATATCTTATCTTAAGCTGATCGATGGCTACTGCCATATTTGCAAAATGTGCCTCTGAACCTTGACAAGTGCATGTTTCAGGCTTATCAATTAATGTAATGTAATGTAATGTTATCAATTAACAACAGGAGGGGTCACAAACATAAGTCCAGCTGTTAAATAAAGCTCTTCTGACCTTAGCTGGCGTGTGGGTATATATATTAATGCTGCCCATTATGGGCACAAGCAATTTACACCCATTTATTAATTATATGTTTTAAATATGAGTGTTTCCTGTCCCCTAAACCTCCAGGGATGTACACAGTTTAATACTGGCAACTTCTTATTATGGGAAATACGAACACGTCTTTTAAAACTACAACTCCCAGTAGAGACGTGCCATAGAGAACATGTTGCGAAACAGAATAGCCAGCATGTGTAGTTCTGGGGACAGGGTGGGGGAGGGGGGGGGACGCGGTGGACCCGTTCAAATCCAGTTTTGAACAGTCTGCCGTGGTTCCATCCCATTTCAAGTGCTGTTCGAGGCTCGGTAACCCTCGGAGCACACTCTCCAATCACAGAGCTTGAGGACGATCACGGGGTTTGCCAAACAGAGCACATGGTGTAGTCCAAACGATAGCTGGGGATTCTGGGTAGTGTAGTGTCTTCATTGCCTTTAAGGGCAGTTGACACAAACGAATGCCGTGCTTACATGAGCGTCCATAGAAGCACATGGACATCCCGGAAAGCTGAATATGGACGCTAAGGGCCCCCCCCCTTGCGTTGAAAATGGACGCTAAGGCCCCCCCCCTGGCGTTGAAAATGGACGCTAAGGCCCCCCCCCTGGCGTTGAAAATGGACGCTAAGGCCCCCCCCCCTTGCGTTGGAAAAAGCCGGCAGGGGACTTGACATAACGTCAACATAGGCCGACCTGGGAGTGAGGATGTGTTGTCCAAACCAACGAGTGTGGAGCGGTGTGGAGGGGGAGTGGGCTATCAAGCCATCAAATAGCGAGTCTGCATCGGTGCTGACCATGGGCCTTTCTTATTTCTCTAATTTCCCCTCCTCGACTCCTCGACTCCTCGAGTCCTCGGTCCTCCAGTAGTGACCCGGAAATGTTTTTCGGCAAACCATGTTGAAGGACATCTAATTTCTCTAGAGGTTTCTCAATACTCAAATGTCCCCTCCTCGACTCCTATCCTCGACTCCCCTCCTCGAGACTTGGTGCCGCCCACAGGAGATGCGAACGGAGGACTGAGGAGGGGAACCGAGGAGAGAGGAGGGGAAGCAGCAGGTGGTTAGAGAAATGAGAACTCCTCTCCTCTGAGTGGTCATTTTAAAGAGACGTCCATTAATGATGACAGGAGGCACAGCAGCCCTCTGTCTGATGGACAGATGTGTTCATGATGACTTATATATTTACTTTTAATTCATTCACAGTGCGGTATAATGCGCAGTGGCGACTGGTCATTAGGGGCAGGTGGGGCACAGCCCCACCTAGTGTCAGCAGAAAGTATTAAAATAATGATTACAACAAAATGCAAAAAATAAATTAAAAAATATATAAAATATATTTTAAGATCATGTTTAATCATCTGATTCGTCTGTACATTGCTGTTTTAGTATGTGTTCTTCTAATTAGTGTCTACAGTGTGTGCCTATTGAGCTGTTTAGAGCCATGTGGGACAAAACCTGATCCTGCCCCTCCCTCTCACTGTCTAAGTGAACGGTGACTGCAAAAACTACACTGCGCATGCTCAGAGTATTTTCCTATTTAATGTGTGTGGCAAAAAATAGTGACCATAGGGGCAAAGTGCTGCCGTCCCCACCATACGTCATCTCACATAATTCAGAGCTGATTGGCTGTAAGTACGTGTGCCGCGAAAAGTGTGGTGAGTGAAGAGGAGACGAGAGAGCTGCAGTGAGGCGTCCTAAAACCCGGAAGTAAGCTGCGCATGGCTTCCCTCCACAAAAAAGCAACGAGATTTCTCCATAGGATTTTAGAAAATAGCTCAAAATAAGATCTGTGGGAAACGTAGCTGTTAGATAAATGTACGTTTTGTTCAGCCGGATAATATCCACATGTCTACCCTACTTTTATAATTTTCGAATCAAAAATCTATTGATTAGATTAGATTTATGATAGACTTTTGAAACTACAAGAAGATAAGGAGGACTTTTACAAACAAGTAATAGAGATGTTTGTCCTGAAGGATAGGCAAATGGACTTCATCTTCATGTCAAGGTAAGACTGCAATTTTATTGAAAATGGGATCTTACTAAGAGAGAACAATTCAATATTTAAATGATAAAATTACATTTTTTTGGGTATCCTTCTGTTGAACTGTCTGTCTAAAAGTAATTGAAGCATCAGACAAAAAAAGCTTTTGAAAATAATATATTTTGATTTAATATATTTGTAAACCTGAAGAGTCAGTGCCAGTGCCTCACCAGCCATGAACCTCTCTGCAGAAGCTGCAGACATCTGAGTGTTTTGTGCCCCACCACTTTTGTACATATAGAAACGCCACTGATAATGCGACAATAACAGGCTACAGATGCGGACATATACACTGTAAACACTGGGATTGGGGTCAATTAATATTAAATAAATAATACCAAGTAAATTATACACAATATAAATGACTTTGTGTAGTTTGGAATCACATTAAGATAAATTCAAACAATTTAGAATTATTTATTTATTGCATTTTACTTAGCTTAGCTAATGTAGCTAACGTTAGCATTAGGGATTCAGTCACTAAAATGTTATGGCGCAGTTCCTCCTGCGCGGTTTAAGCGTGCCGTGTCGTGCTGGGCCCGTTTTTGGTTGCGGCCCGGGGGCCCGGGGGTACTTTTTCTCCTTTTTTCTGGCCCAACAAAATCTTGGTTCTATCGGGGCCAACAAGCGGGCCAACAAGCGGGCCAGCAAACAGGCGGAATATGCTAAACTAGAGAATGCAATTCCTGAAGAAATTGCAAGTGGGAATGCTTTATGCTGAAAAGAAGAAAGTGAAGAATTTAGATTGAAATGATACATGAACACAGGGGGCTTGAATGTGAGAAGAAAATAAAGTAAAAAGGCTTGGAAAAGCAGCAGAATATTTGAACTGCAAACTTCTGAACTAACTTGATGGCAAATGATCTGTCACCATGGCAACGGCATTTGATGACACCCCATAATACGCTAGATGCGTTGATGGCTGCATTGTTACCAAACCTGTGAAGTTTTGGGGCGTTTTATATGAGAAAAGCGTGTTTCATGGCGAGCATTGTGTTGCCATGGCAAAGGCATTTGAAGAAATCTCAAAACTGTCCCATAGATGTCTTCACAGCTGGACTGTTAGCACAAATGTTAAGTTTGAGCACTTTTGAAACATTTTCATAGGAGTTATAGCGACATCATGTTTTATGGCGAGGGATGCGTTTCCATGGAAACGGCATATGATGAGATCTCAGATTTGGCGTAGAGCTGTTGAGGCATGGACCGGTGATATACAAGTGAAGATTGGGGGACGATTGGACGGTGTCGATTGGACTTACAGCCTCATCGTGTTTCATGGTGAGGGATGCGTTTCCATGGAAACGGCATATGGTGAGATCTCAGATTTGGCGTAGAGCTGTTGAGGCATGGACCGGTGATATACAAGTGAAGATTGGGGGACGATTGGACCGTGTCCATTGGACTTATAGCGACATCATGTTTTATGGCGAGGGATGCGTTTCCATGGAAACGGCATATGGTGAGATCTCAGATTTGGCGTAGAGCTGTTGAGGCATGGACCGGTGATATACAAGTGAAGATTGGGGGAAGATTGGACCGTGTCGATTGGACTTACAGCCTCATCGTGTTTCATGGCGAGTGGTCTGTCGCCATGGCTACGGAATTTAATGACACCCCATACTACGCTTAGATGCATTGATGGCTGCATTGTTATCAAACCTGTGAAGTTCTGGGCTGTTTGGAGTATTTTCACTGAAGCTATGAGAAAACCGTGTTTCAAGGCGAGCATTGTGTTGCCATGGCAACGGCGTTTGAAGAAATCTCAAGGCTGGACTGTTAGCACGCTGCTATCTGAAGTCTGCTGCTCTGAGCATGTCAGTTGGAGTGATGACATCATCGTGTTCCACACAGGTGTTCACAGTTGAGCTAACGAGCTCTGTAGAGATCACAGGGTTCCATTGTTCCGAATGAGAGATGAACCTCTTACATGTGAACGTTTTGTGGAAGAACCGTAACAGATATCTGTGAAATTTCAAAACGTGAAGCATGTCAAGGAAGTTGAGTATCTGAAGTGTAATTTTTGTGTACTTTCGGGTTAATAATGTGGCCTTTTTGGCAGTTAAACTAAAGGTGTGCAGCTGCTACCGTGAGGAAATATGCTGATACATGGGCTTCAATGGAGGAATTTTGAAAGTTGTTGTCACTTCATGCCCTCAACAGGCATTTTGTTGAATTATGTTTTGCTTAATTATTTGTCATATTTCAAGCTACGAGATGTTTTCCTACGTTTATCGTGAAAAATTATGTCCCAGGAATGTAGAGTTTGGGAATTATGGCAGTTTTAAAAAAAATATATGAAGGCAAATTTCAAGATTTCTCACCCTCTAGCTGTGACATCACACACTCTAGTTAATGTTAAAATGTGAAGAAAACCTCTAAAACAAGGTCTGAACAAATGTTAATATCTCTAAAAGTAAGAATCAGATTTAAAAGTTGTTTCACACGAATAATGTCAGAATGATTTGTAACATTCTAAAGTTGGAATGAGGTTTCTGAGTGAAAGTATGAATGAACAGTTAGCAGTTGAAGTCTGAAGATTTCCTCCATTGACTTCAATGTTAAAAATGTGATGTATTATGGGATGTATCTCTGGAATTATGGAAGTTATGAATGAGAAAAGTAATAGCCATCGATTCCCGACCGAGCTGAACGTGTTGATGTTTAAACGTTCTGCGATGTTCAATGTGGGAGAAGAAGAGGGGCAAAACAAGTCGGCGGAATATTAAAATGTTGTCCGTAGAATAACAGTTCGAAATGTACGGAAATGTTTATTTTTAACAAAATAAACACTTAAAAAAAATAACTAGCACTTTTTTTTATTCAGCCTCATATGTCAGCCATGGCTGTTGCTGCTGCTGAAGGAGGGTGCTGCTGCTGAAGGAGGGTGCTGCTGCTGAAGGAGGGTGCTGCTGCTGAAGGAGGGTGCTGCTGCTGAAGGAGGGTGCTGCTGCTGGAGGAGGCTGCTGCTGGAGGAGGCTGCTGCTGCTGCTAGAGGAGGGTGGTGCTGCTGCTGAAGGAGGCTGCTGCTGCTGGAGGAGGGTGCTGCTGCTGAAGGAGGGTGCTGCTGCTGAAGGAGGCTGCTGCTGCTGGAGGAGGGTGCTGCTGCTGAAGGAGGGTGCTGCTGCTGGAGGAGGCTGCTGCTGCTGCTAGAGGAGGGTGGTGCTGCTGCTGAAGGAGGCTGCTGCTGCTGGAGGAGGGTGCTGCTGCTGAAGGAGGGTGCTGCTGCTGAAGGAGGCTGCTGCTGCTGGAGGAGGGTGCTGCTGCTGAAGGAGGGTGCTGCTGCTGAAGGAGGGTGCTGCTGCTGCTGGAGGAGGGTGCTGCTGCTGAAGGAGGGTGCTGCTGCTGCTGAAGGAGGCTGCTGCTGCTGGAGGAGGGTGCTGCTGCTGAAGGAGGGTGCTGCTGCTGAAGGAGGCTGCTGCTGCTGGAGGAGGGTGCTGCTGCTGAAGGAGGGTGCTGCTGCTGAAGGAGGGTGCTGCTGCTGAAGGAGGGTGCTGCTGCTGAAGGAGGGTGCTGCTGCTGAAGGAGGGTGCTGCTGCTGAAGGAGGGTGCTGCTGCTGAAGGAGGGTGCTGCTGCTGAAGGAGGGTGCTGCTGCTGAAGGAGGGTGCTGCTGCTGGAGGAGGCTGCTGCTGGAGGAGGCTGCTGCTGCTGCTAGAGGAGGGTGGTGCTGCTGCTGAAGGAGGCTGCTGCTGCTGGAGGAGGGTGCTGCTGCTGAAGGAGGGTGCTGCTGCTGAAGGAGGCTGCTGCTGCTGGAGGAGGGTGCTGCTGCTGAAGGAGGGTGCTGCTGCTGGAGGAGGCTGCTGCTGCTGCTAGAGGAGGGTGGTGCTGCTGCTGAAGGAGGCTGCTGCTGCTGGAGGAGGGTGCTGCTGCTGAAGGAGGGTGCTGCTGCTGAAGGAGGCTGCTGCTGCTGGAGGAGGGTGCTGCTGCTGAAGGAGGGTGCTGCTGCTGAAGGAGGGTGCTGCTGCTGCTGGAGGAGGGTGCTGCTGCTGAAGGAGGGTGCTGCTGCTGCTGAAGGAGGCTGCTGCTGCTGGAGGAGGGTGCTGCTGCTGAAGGAGGGTGCTGCTGCTGAAGGAGGCTGCTGCTGCTGGAGGAGGGTGCTGCTGCTGAAGGAGGGTGCTGCTGCTGAAGGAGGGTGCTGCTGCTGCTGGAGGAGGGTGCTGCTGCTGAAGGAGGGTGCTGCTGCTGAAGGAGGGTGCTGCTGCTGCTGCTGCTGGAGGAGGGTGCTGCTGCTGACGGAGGCTGCTGCTGCTGAAGGAGGGTGCTGCTGCTGAAGGAGGGTGGTGCTGCTGCTGGAGGGTGGTGCTGCTGCTGAAGGAGGGTGCTGCTGCAGAAGGAGGGTGCTGCTGCTGAAGGAGGCTGCTGCTGCTGGAGGTGATGACGGCTGAAAGAAGAGGAGGCTGGAGGCTGCTGACGGTGGACCGGGAATGGAGATGCCAAGTACATCGATGGCAACGAGTAAGGTGTTTGGCAGTGGCCTAGATGTTATGACCTTCGATGCAGAGGTCTGTTGGGTCTTCTTTGCCTTCTTACTCTGACTCTTGCTGCCAAGATACCCTTTATGTTTATCCTTCCTCTCAGCCCTGATGCACTTTGATGCAATCCTTAACCTCAGCCTGATGTATGTTGAGAGGATTTTTTTCTTCAGGTCATGGCATGAGGGCAGGTTGCTGTCCAGCAACATGGCTTCTTGTTCCAGCTGTGACACTGCATTTGAGGACTCCATGAGGGAATAGCTCGTCCTCGATCTTCCACGTGAGCCCGGTCACAACTGGCCCTTGGCAGTCTGGTCCCTGGAGCACCTGACCCTGGTAAACTGGCCTCGTCAGAGATCTGTAGATGATCTACATGTGGTATATGAGTCTTCAGAGAGTCCCTGAACCCTGGTAGCTTTGAAGCTATAATCTGAAGGTTGCATTAGGAGTGTAGTCTATCCTTGAATGATATAACATGGGAAACATTGTTAGCTTCATATATCATACCAATGTTTGATGTGCCGTAATAGGTGTGGTCATCATTCCTGACGTTAACAGCTGGGGGCGTACTCCCTGACTGGTGTGTCTGTTGACCATTACCATCCATATCTTCCTTCGCTCTACGTCCTTAGAGGAGCCATACATCCGGAACCCCTTCTCGGATCCATCAGAGCATCCAAATGCTGCACATCCAACCATGGTATGACAACGATCTATTACACTGCAATATCAACCAAAGTGCCATCATATTTGTTGTGCAAACATTTTAACATGAATATTGCTGTCCTCTGTTCAGTCTGCTCCCAACTGTGTTCTCTCCCCTTGTTCACACTGTTCCTATTCTCGCTCTGCTTCTTAGGGCCCAGGAAGCAGATGGAGAGGATGTCCCTTTCACAAAGGAACCTTTTTGGTTTTTTCAAGATGGTTAGGCTCCTGATGCCCGAGAGTTCTGTATTGCTTTTTTGTAAATAGTTGCTTACCCTTTTTTGTAAATAGTTGCTTACCCTAACCCTTTTTTGTAAATAGTATTGCTTTTTTATAAATAGTTGCTTACCCTAACCCTTTTTTGTAAATAGTATTGCTTTTTTATAAATAGTTGCTTTTTTGTAAATAGTTGTTTGTAAATATTTTTAAAATGCCCCACCCCCAATTGTTGTTTGCACAATTATGCTTCTGTTTTTCACTTTCTGGTGTCCGTTGTTCAGACACTGTATTGGTAAGCAACAATTTGTTTTGGCCAAAATGTGTTATTCACACTCCTGACTCCAGTTTGATGTGCTGCACTCTCCTCTGAGTGGTCCTGAGGTCAGGCAGGGGTCATGGCTTGGAAGGTTGTATATCCTGTAGTGCCTCAACAGAACCTAATATCAATTGCTTTTTTCAGTTTCTCTTTTTTTTTATCGCCTCGTCGCTGGATCACCTCCCCCTGGCAAAGTGGCCTCGTCATTTTTATTGTTGACAAACCTGTTTGTGTTGCTCTGCTGAACCATGGTTCAACAGGAGCTTCTGTAAATAGTTCTGTAAATAGTTTGAACATTTATCATAGTATCATTTTCAGTCTCCCACTCTCTCAATTGAATTGATCGTTTCTTTGCCCCACCATATGTGTTGTTGTCCAAGGGCACTCATTTGGTCTGTGTTGAAGATTGTTTTACACTTTAGATCAGAGGTTCTCAATTGTTTTTCAGCCAAGGACCCCTTACAAGATAGAGAATACACCAAGGACCCCCTCATTCTGATTTGTGATTTTGGGCTATAGAAATAAAAATTGACTTGATTTGACATGTATGTCCCTTGGAATAATCTGACGTAGCTTATTTGTTACACTTTTATAGTCTTAGTTATGTGAAACTCTGTGAGTTGGGGGAACATGTCTGTAATGCCATTTTGCACCTGCCTTCTCCAGATCGCTGTTTTGGCACGGAATGCCTGGATTTTGTCGCTTACCTCCAGGATAGAGGCATATCTGCCTTGAACGGACAAACTGAGATCGGTCAATAAGTTGAACACATCTGCGAGGTAGGCGAGCTGTACGATCCATTCGGGGTCCGAGAAGAGTGCTGCAGTGGTTGGCTTGTCATTCTGGATGAACTCACACAGCTCTGAGCGCAGTTTGTACACCCGCTGTAGCACTTTTCCACGGGAGAGCCAACGCACCTCTGAATGGAACAGCAGGGTGTCCTGTCCTGCGCCCATCTCCCTGCAGAGCTGGCCGAATAAACGGGACTGTGGCTTACACTTGATGTGGTTGACCACAGATACCACCGTGCTGAGAACGGACTGTAGCTCAGGACTCAACTATTTTGACGCCAGAGCCTGCCTGTGCAGCATGCAGTGGGTAGCTATCATCATTGGATTGCGCCCCGGGATTTTATGCGAGCAATATATATATAGATAAACTCCCCAAACAGGCGAAAACCTACCAGTTTCACCCACTGTCTCTGCCACCTCCCTCCATGCCTGGTTCCTCCGGTTTGTATCCCGGTAATAGTTCTGGTCGTAAAGAACCGGGTGATTTGCTACCGTAATTTCTCGTTTGGAATATGAGGAAATGAACTGCGGTCTCATTTCATGTCATTTCAAACCTTTATTTATCCAGATTGGTCCCATTGAGATCATAGATCTCTTTTTCAAGGGAGACCTGCAGCATATAGGTTCCACATGAAACAATAAAGGACATTATACATTATATTTACAGGATACATAGTTATAGACATTTACAAGTGCCCATTGTATCGGCAAGCATTTCATTTACCCTAGCTTTAAAGACATGCAGAGGAATGAGATTGCTCAGTTTCACTTCTTGCTGAAGATTGTTCCAAGCAAGTGGAGCTGCGCACATAAAAGCTGTCTTACCTAAGACAGTCCTTGCTCTTGGCACATCTAACAAGACTGCATCATGTGACCTCAGACAATAGCTGCTTGCAACTCTCTGTGTTATCAGCGAGCAGATGTAATACGGGAGTTTACCCAACATAGCTTTATAAATAAAAGTGTACCAGTGACTGAGCCTCCGTACAGAGAGTGATGGTAAACCTGCCTTGGTATACAGTGTACAGTGATGCGTAAGCGCTTTACAATTTGTGACAAATCTCAGAGCACTGTGATACGCAGGCCCAATCCCAAACCACTCCCTCGGCCCTACCCCTCCGTGACGGAGTGAACTCCGTCTGTAGCCACACTCGCAGCTCAACGAGGCTCCCTCCTGTCAAATGGAGGGAGTAAATACAGCAGCAAGCTTTGGGACGGCCTCCCCTCTCTCCGGCACAAACAGGAAATGCCGTAACTGTTTGTAACAACGGTTTCAAATCAGCATCAGACAAAAAGTTTAAATGAATAACTCAAATAAAACTCCAAACATATTTCATTGTGTTTCAAAGCTCTTTTAGTTTTAAACCTGATGTTTATAAGCTTCTTAGTTTTTGCAAAGGTCTGTAAATATACACAACTTTATAATAAAATGCACACATTTACCTTTTTCTAGACTAAACACAGGTATGATCCTAAGTTAAAAAGATATGAGGTTATCATGAGGTTGTTAACATCGCAGTTTATCAGTGGATGTTTGCTGGAGCTACTTGTAAACAGCGTGTTTCCTGACGGACACACACAGCGTGACTCCGGTCAGGTAGAGACCGGTCTCAAGTCAGCACCGCTGCAGACTCGCTGTTTGAGGGCTTGATAGCCCACTCCCCCTCCACACTCGTTGCTTTGGAACAGCCCTCAATATGGCGGACCCTCCACGTGAACGCGCAAACGGAGGGGTAGGGTGTAGGGGTAGGGTGTAGGGGTAGGGTGTAGGGGGCGGTTTGGGAATGGGCCGCAGCATCCAATTTGCTCAGGTAATTGCCAGGTGCATTCATAAACAACAAATCACCATAGTCCAGCACAGGTAAAAAGGTCACAGTGACTAGCCTTTTCCTGGCCTCAAGCGAGAAACAGGACTTGTTTCTGAAAAAGAAACCTAGCCTAACCCTCAGTTTTGTAAGCAGGTTATTGACATGAATTTCAAAAGAGAGACAATCATCAAGCCAGATACCAAGGTATTTGTAACAGGCAACAACTTCAAGTTTTGTTTCTTGCGTAGTTACAATATCTAAAACAGGCTCTGGTGTCTTTTTAGCTTTTGAAAAGAGCATTACCTTGGTTTTATCCACATTTAAAAGAAGCTTTAGTTCAGAGAGCTGAGTCTGAATAGTGTTAAAAACAGCTTGCAATTTAACAACAGCCTCTTTAATGGAGGGACCTGCACAGTACATCACAGTATCATCCGCATAAAAATGTAAAGTAGCTTCATCCACATTATCACCTACGCTGTTAATATATATGGAGAATAAAAGTGGACCTAAAACAGAGCCTTGTGGTACACCATTAGAAATGTTTAACCACTCAGAAGACAGCCCATCAAAGTGAACACATTGGGACCTTTCAGAGAGGTAGTTCACAAACCACCCCACTGCATTGCTGGATATGCCAATACTGAGTAGCCTCTGCTTTAAGATGCGATGATCAACGGTGTCAAACGCTTTGGAAAGGTCAATAAACAGAGCTGCACAACTCTGCTTATTATCTAAAATAGTAGTAATGTCATTTACCACTTTCATTGTCGCAGTGATGGTGCTGTGTTTCTTTCTGAATCCTGACTGATGCTCAGACAGGATATCATTTATACATAAAAACTCCTTTACTTGTTCACTCACTAAGCGTTCGAGCACCTTAGCCAGAACTGACAATTTAGAGATTGGCCTATAGTTATTTAAAATAGTTGCCTCCCCTCCTTTCAGTAAAGGCAAGACATAAGCAGACTTCCATACTTTTGGAATTGTGTTCGTGTTGAGGGAGAGGTTAAAAAGAGAAGTAAGAGGTGGAGCAATAAAATCTGCAGCTATCTTTAAAAAGAAAGGTTCTACATTGTCCGGGCCAGCCGGTTTCCTAGGATCTAACTTGGATAATGCTTCATGAACAATACCAACAGTTAAAGGAGTAAAACTGAAAGGGTTTTCCAGACCACATTGTTCAAAGTCAAGGATTGGAGTGTTCACAGGAGCCACACAGCCAAACAGAGAGCCACAAGACACAAAATGCTTATTAAAACAATTTAGCATAGTAGCCCTGTCTGATATAGTGCCAGATGCTGTGGTAAGGCACGGAGGTAGCTCATTTGGGATATCACCAGTGGAAATCGATTTTATGGCTTTCCAAAATTTCCTAGGATTATTCAGGTTTTCTGTGGTAACCGACAAATAGTACTTTGATTTAGCACTTTTGATTTGGGATGTGAAGCTATTTCTTAGCTGCCTAAAACGTAGCCATTCTACCTCTGAGCCTGATTTCCTAGCCTTAGCCCAAGCATTATTTCTCTCATGAAGGAGACTGGACAGCTCAGCAGAAAACCAGGGATTGTTTCGTCCCTTCACTCTAAATTTTCACAGAGGTGCATGTCTATCAATAATTTTCATAAAACCAAGATAAAAATAAGACCATGCAGTTTCTACATCAGCACACAGATTGATTCTACCCCAATCACAATCAAACAGATCATGTAAAAAACCCTGCTCCACAAAGTGTTTTTTGTCTCTCTTTGTGATGACACGTGGTTTAACCTTTTGGACCTTAGTGTCCCTAATTGTGGCTACAACACAGTGGTCACTCACATCATTAGCAAATACTCCCACAGATGAGTATTTATGTGGAACATTTGTTAAAATTAGATCAATTAAGGAGGATTTATTTGGGGACTTAATATTTGGGCGAGTAGGACTGTCTATAATCTGGGTAAAATTCAATGAGGTACACAGGTTTTTAAAATCCTCTGACACAGAAGTTAACCAGTCCCAATTAAAATCACCAAGCAGCACTATTTCCTTGTAGGAAAGTTGCGATAACAGTTTTGCCAAAGACGATAAAGAGTCCTTGACAGCCGAAGGGGCCCTATAGCAGCCCACCACCATGAGCTGTTGACCCTTTGTTACCTCAATATTCACGGCTAAAAATTCTAGCTGTTTACTAACAGATTTGGAAACCATATTAGTTACACAAAACTTATTTTTCATATAAATGGCAACGCCACCACCTTTTTTAGGCCGGTCAGTACGATATACACTGTAACCATTTATGTAAATGTCAGAGGCCAAAATGGATTTATCTAGCCACGTTTCTGATAAGACAATGACATCAGCATCAGTAGAACTCGCCCAAATACGGACAAAATCTAATTTAGGTAACAGACTACGCACATTTAAATGAATTAAACCTAGCCCAGATCTAGATATAAAATCAGCAGGAGTAGCTATTTGACTAATACTGGTCGGTGGACCTGGATTTGGCTGTACATTTCCTGATAGTAACAACAATAAAAATACCAAGCACCTTTTCCTCTTAATCAACACACATACATTGTCAGCTGATCTAGAGTCACCAGCAAACTTCGCGAAAGTGAGATTAGAGTTTAAAAAACAATTCTGAAGGACCATCGTGGCAGGCATGTGAGAAAGACAAACATTTTCCGAAATGAATGTCCGCGACAGTGCAACCAGCAATTGTTTGTGCAACACCTCCGAAACTGTACAGGGGATATCCACTGCGGGCGGTAGAACATACCCGAATCCAGTAGATTGTTCAGGACGACTAGCGATCCTCTCCTTGTCCAGTACAGCCAAGAAAAGGCACAGCAGAAACACGACACCCGCCATTCTCCCAGTCCAGCACAACAGTATCCACGCTGTTCCCGGAGCAAGGTGGAGCAGGCCTCAGCTACAGCAGCACAGCAGAGTAGAGAAGGTAATCCTACCGCGTTACACCGGCTATTTAATCCACTTTACATCTCCGCCGGTAGCACAGGCGCGGAGAGGAGCGGCGATACGCGGTGTGAGGAGCGGCGAGAGGAGCAGCAAAAGTAGCGGCAAGAGGAGCGGCGATACGCGGTGTGAGGAGCGGCGAGAGGAGCAGCAAGAGGAGAGCCGGGACCACACTTCCGACTCTTTATCTCTGCAAGAGTTGCTCCCTCTCGTGCTAAATCCACTCAGCGGGCAAAAGTAGGATCCCAGAAGTGATTCGCCCAGTGTGGAGTGGCTCCTGAAACCCTTCCCGACGTGCCTTTAGTGGAACTCGGGTCCGCTGTGGAGGATGAGGTTGAACGTGGCCCTCATTCGGAACTCAGTAAAGGTGGATCACGTCTCAGCGCTGACGGCGTGTGACCTGTTCCTCAGGTGAGTTTCAGAGTAGCGAGCAGCAGAGCAGCTGTGAGTAGCGAGCAGCGTCTGGTTCTCCCTGCTTACACGCAGTTTGATTGGCTAGCGCTTCTACTGTCAGATTTGCATAAACGTGATTTGATTGGCTGACGCTTCAAGCTCAGCTTCAAAAGTTGAACATTGCTCAACTTTTGAATCCTGGAAATCCTGGAAATCTTCGCTTCGCTCCCCCACAATGCAATTCGGCGAAAAGCGAGGCAAAGTGACGTCATCCCCATTCAAAGTCAATGGGCAGAGAAGCATTGGAAGCGGTGGAAGATTCGTCTAAAGCTGCTGTGTGGACGTACCGTAAAGATGCTGTGTGGACTTACCGTTAGCAATCCTTTGCGCTACCAGGTAGGAGGCCCGCTGCGCTTTAGCAGAAACAGACGTAACATTAACCATCCGTTGTTGTTGCTGGCATTAGTCCTCACCCTTCCTCTCAAAAAAAGCCCGGTCTTTTTTTACATAATCTGGATGCTTGGTCTCGAGGTGCCTCTTCAATTTGGCAGGCTTCATCGCCTCATTGGCAAGACACCGCAGGCATATCAGACATTTCGGTTTCCCTTCCACTTCAATAAATCCATATTGGAGATACTCCTCATCGCATTTCCTTACTTTTGTTTTTTGTTTTTCATTTACTTCATTTGTAGCCGTAACCGGTCGTTTTAAAAAATCTGTCCATCTTCGTAGTATGCTAGCCGTGTTATATCTCTATGATGCTTGCAGCGGCGCTCTCTGACTGACGTAACAGTTATTGTTGTTTCCACGGTAATGGGTGACGCGCTTGATTTTTAAATGTATCTATTTGTTAGATTAGAACGTAAACTATGAACTATTTTAGATTAAAAAAATTAAATATTATTTGTTGAAAAAAAAATGAAAAAAGAAAATGATATGATAATTTTAATTAATGAATCTGAAAACTTTTCACGGACCCCCTGGCAGAGTGCCACGGACCCCCGGGGGGTCGCGGACCCCACTTTGAGAACCACTGCTTTAGATTAATCAAATTGTGTTTTTGGCGGAATTAATCTTTTTCTGTTGAACCCTAGCCCTCTTTGTTCTCCTTCTCATTCATTTTACTTTGTGTTGTTCTAACACACATCACACATTGTTCGTCCCTTTTACTTTGTTCTTCCTGTTGTTCTTGTTCAAACACATATATCAATTGTTATCACTGTTGTGGTAAAATGGTATTCATAGTCTTAACATGATCATGCTACCCATGCTAACATGAACACAGGCGTTTACCTCAACATGTAAAACGTATCTAAGTAATAGGCTACCAAGCTTTCCGTTGTCACCCTGCCTCTCCAAATGCAAAACTGTCAATAAAAAGTATGCAATTACAGCTGAAAAAGTACTTGGGTGTGTGTGTTTTTTTAATATATATATATTTACCATTCAATAACGCAATCGCTGCTGTCTGTGTGTCCCATAGAAGAACATGACAGCGCAGCGCAACTATCCTACGGACGTGACGCCCTGGCGGTGACAGCAACATAGCTTTCTTGTGCTACCACACTTTCCCCTCAACATATCGTTAAATAACGAAACTTGTAAATAGTGCCAATCCATACAAAGTGTAACCACATCATGTAAATATGAAAGCAATCTTTAAATTGGGCAGGGCAATTTTTGGTTGATTCTGGGGCTACACATTCTGTGGTAAAAAAGGGCAGATTTGCCTGAATGCAAATTTAGTGATAGATTTATTCATGTGCTGGGTAACTGTAGAGGAGAAGTTTCTGTAACACTTCAGGGTAAAGATAACGGTGGTGACAGTCATCCATTCCCACATCAGTAAAAAAACAGTTATTTTATCATCTGTCTGCCCAACACATTTACTGGGCAGAGATCTGATTCTCCGGTTCGGCTTGGACCTCATTTTTCCACAAATGAGGGTCTTAAAGTCCGACAGCCATCTCCTACGATGGTTCAAAAAAGTGTCATTTGATGATAAAGAACTGGTGAATGTGTATCAATGGGCTGCTGACATATCCTGATTCTCAGGAGTTGTTGCGTTTGACATGATCAACATGTTTTTCCACCTGCTGTGTGGAGGCTTCTCATTTTGCATTGTACTGCTAACGTGGTTGAAGGATCCGTGTAAATGCTAGAGAGTTGTTCTGTTGGAATGTGTGAATGATGAGCTCATGTTTAAAAATATATTGGAATTCGCTGGGTAGCGCTATCTCTGTTAGACTCACACACACACACACACACAAGACACAACCAACTGTGTCAAATCCCAGGGGCTGTCCACACATTTCACTAGCCAGGGGGCCCACTGATAGATAGAGGGATTTGGGTCCAATCGTTAAAGATTGGGAGTCAGTCACTGATTGGGCACCTACACACACAGAATATGTCATGTACTCTATGTCACGTGACGTGTATCAAATGAAAATGTGCAAAGTAATTCTAATATCTCTGAGCTTCCTGTCGCGCTTTCAGATGTGCCATACTCACTCTGGGCAGCTCACAGATATGACGTAGGGTTAATGTTCACGTTCCGTCCCGTACCCATTGAAACGTGAAGCTGTTGATGGCATTCGGCCAGTGTTTACCTCTCTGCTTAAACAAGGGGTCATTATTCCGTGTAACGATTCCAGTGTTTCCTGAAAAAAAAAGATCAGAGACAAACCTCCTGACGAGTGGAGAGTTGTCCAGGATTTACGATGTAAATGCAGCTGTGCATGCACGCTCGTCCGGAATTCTTATCTGATTACTCCAAAAGTTCCAGCCTCTGCAACATATTTACTGCCATAGATGTCTCAAATGCATTTTTTTAAGTGTTCCGGTACACATAGACAGTCAATTTTTGTTCACATTTGAATATAATGGTAAACCTTACACATTCACACGTACTTAACCATCTACTGGTTGCAGGCTTACTAGACGCCATTCTGCTCCCATCTGAGGTTGCAGTCTGTAAATGTGCCGCACACGCAAGCAGTACAGACCCAGTTTCCTAGAAATGCTGCGTAGCCGCAAAGGCAGCTGCCCTGATTCCTCTCGCACCTCACGCACACTCATTTGTTAAAATCCCTGTCCCCTCCTTCACTGACAAAATGTCATCACTGACTTCCATGCAGCAGCTTGCTACGCCAGTTGAGAAGGCTCAATGGAAGGCTGCTGGGGCTGTTTTTGACCCAACCTCCAGCATCTGGGTTGGTCCAAATTCCAATCCATGTCTTCCAACACATGTTTTTTTTCCCTCATTTCGCTAAGTTGACACATGGGATGGGATCATGTGTCAAAAGGAGGGATGTTAGAGTCTATCAATCAGGAGTGGTTCACAAGGGGGTTCACAGTAACAGCTCAAAAGCACTGTGAAGCATGCCTAATTTGCATTACTAATGAGGCCATTACGCAGATAGGAGAATACATGGGCATGGACATCAGAAAGCATTGTGCTTATTTGGGGTGGAAAGAGAGAACGGCACAATCAAAAACAAACTAGCAAAATGCTGTGCAGACACAGGTCTGTCATGGACACAAGCTCTGCCCATTGTGCTGATGTACATGAGGATGCGGAAAAGAACACGGAGTCAACTCAGCCCATTTGAAATCCTTTTTGGGGCTCCTCCACAGATTGGACTCAAGCTCCAGATTCCTCTTCCCTCCACAACTTTGTGTGAGGATGCTATGTTGTCATATTGTGTTAACCTATCATCCACTTTAGCAGACATCCGACATCAGGTAGCCGCAGCCTTGCCTACTCCTGCCACTGGTCCGCTTCACCGCCTTCAACCCGCCGACTTCGTGCTGATCAAGGATTTCCGGAGAAAGAGCTGGAAATCCAATCGTTGGCAAGGACCCTACCGGGTTCTTCTCGTCACCCAGACAGCGGTCAAGGTCGCCAAGAGAGCTACATGGGTCCACGCCAGCCACTGCAAAGTCGTAGTCACAGGAAAGGAGAAACGATAGAAACAGACGACAACAAGTGACATGTCCAAGTCACCAACAGAGATGACAACAAGTGACATGTCCAAGTCACCAACAGATGACAACAAGTGACATGTCCAAGTCACCAACAGATGACAACAAGTGACGTGTCCAAGTCACCAACAGATGACAACAAGTGACGTGTCCGAGTCACCAACAGATGACAACAAGTGACGTGTCCGAGTCACCACCAGCACCACACTTGCACTACATACACCAAAACACACTACACACAAGGTGTCACGAGCGAGTGCCAGTTGAGCGGTTTCATATGCTCTCTGGTTCCTCGTTTGTGTTATCAGTGTGCGAAGTCTGACGGTCCGTGTAATGAAATCGACCGAGAGAATACACTCACACACTCCATGGAACATTTCCCCCTCGTGATGAGGGCTCAGCTGGAGAGACTACAACGCAACCGTGAGCAATGTGAATACTACTGGAGAGCCTGGACAATCATAGAATGGTTCCTCTGCATACTTGCCATGATAGTTGTGTTAGGACTAGTCCTATATTTTATGTATCCATTTCAGCATACAGCATGTCAGCCAAAATCGAGGTATCTAAGAGGTACATGGGGAAAGCAGGGCGAACCACATTTATTTTATTTTGTTGTCTGTATGTATGTATCCGGCACCGACCCGTGTGGCACATTTTACATAGACATGCGCCCAAAACTCAGACCCCGGAAAAGCGTAAGCAACCTTTGACGCAACTGTTGACATCCATAGGTACATCTACATTTAATCTATACATAGGCGATAACGACCAGAGCAACATTGATGTGGGTCAGACCAGTAATGGGATCACCGGTAACGTCTGGTGGCACACTCTGAGATCATTCTTGCAGGCCGCAGGACAAAATGGGTCATGTTATGCATGCACTCTTTTCCCCCAGGACTCATCAATGTCCGTGCCAGTTCGTCCGCGCTCTATGACCCAGGTTGAACACCTCTGCGCGTTCATGGCTCTGACAAGGCCCATCAAGGGTGAAGACAGCGTAACCGAGTGGCGTTATGCTAGGCAGCTTCCCCCACCATGCAGTAATCGGTCTAACTCCTCTTTGCGTGCATCCACGCTTGACACCACATACGCAAAGTACCAACCCGTCAGCCATGTGCACCCCAGTCATTTGAGAGGGATGAAACACAGCCTATGCATCCAGAGAGTTTACCACAAAACGTCTCTTACACCACCTTATTTTTTCCTAGGCACTACTACTGGTTGTACCCGCATCCTACGGAACACATGCAGTGACGGTGCTTACAAAATCTCGTATTGTCACATATCTGGTGCCCCTGAAAGAATCCTTTCTAACTTACCATTCCCTGATGTTAAACATATTTCCCTCCAACTGGCGTGGCCCAGTGATGCTGGGTTTAGCGCGCCAGAAGATTACGTTTGGTTGTGCGGCGACAAGCTCTATCAAGTTCTGGCTCCCCCTCTGGATAGGTACATGCACTCTAGTGGATCTGAATCCAGCAGTCACTGTACTCACGTCCTTAATGCACACGACACATCATTACACAGAGTTCCAACACCCCGACCACCACAAGGTAAAAAGAGATCTGACGTCCGCTGGAGCTAAATTCATGGGTGGCCTGTTCCCATGGTGGGGTACAGTAAACAATGCCCATAAAATAGATACCTTACACGTCCGGCTAGAGAACCTCACTCACGAGACAACGCAAGGCTTCCAGGCATTGTCCCCATTCATAATAGCCTCTAGGAACATGCTCATGCAGCACCAATTCGCTCTTGACCTTTTGTTCGCCTCAAAGGGTGGCCTGTGTCATGTGATCGGTGACTCCTGTTGCACTTACATTCCCGACGCCACCAAGAACATCACTGACACCGTGCTGCATCTTAACAACCTGTTAGCTGACATGAAAGCTGATGACATATCCAACGCAGGTGGCTGGGACTGGTGGGCCTGGCTTACATCAGGCGGGTGGAAAGCATGGGTGGCTAGTATAGTTACACCCCTGGCGATCATTTTTGGCCTATTAATCAGTTGTACCTGTTTGATTATCCCAATACTGAAGAAATGCGTTTCCAGTATGGTATCCTCAGCTTTCGTTCAGTATACTACTATTCCATTACACGACAATCCTTTGCGCAACAGTGAGATAGATCAGCTAGAATCAGAAGAGTCTGATTCCGATTTATCAATATAATCATGTGTGTATCTCCTCTCTTATGCTTACATTATATTGGAGTCTGTCCTCCACAAAAACAGCCAGTTTTCTATGATATATTTGTGATGTGTTTACTTAAACCAGCGATGGAGTGTATTCATGGATGTGTTATATCAGTCTATCCTGTCATTTGTTTTTTTTATTGATCAAGTATGATCAAAAGGGGAGAATGTAGTGGGACTTTTTTTATTATATCATTATTCCTATATCCTTCATATGCGTAAACCAAATGCTTCTTATTTCCTCTTGTTGTGCTTCTTATTTCCTCTTGTTGTGCTTTCACCATTATCTCTGTTATATTCTCTTATGGGTTATGCAAGGCCACAGCTGGTTTAGACTGGGAGACTCATACACAGTCACATCAAACCTGCTCAAGGCCAGATCAAGACCTAAAACCCGGATGTAAACTCCTTCCGGTTCCTTCGTCAAAAACGCAATGCAATCTCTCCATAGGATTTTGGAAAATAGCTGGAACTAAGGTCTGTGGTTGAAACACTTTTAAGAGACAGATCACGTTTTGTTCAGAGGATAATCTCCACATGTCAATCCTACTTTTATAATTTTCGAAGCATAAATCTAGTCGCAAGAAGCAAAATGCTAACGTTATGCTATAAAGGAACTACAGCAGGGTCGCTGCTTCAACGTCACGCCGACTTCAGATCCATATTCAAACATACAGACTCTAAATGGTACGAGTTGAAGCGTTTGTTTGCACACTTTGCAGGAGGCAGGGACTTGCTTTCAAGCAGAACAGGGCAAACTTAGCGGGAGTGTGTACGTGTTCGGCGTAATGACGTAAAACGGCCTGGACAACTTCTGAAGTCCTATTCAGCCACTTGGTAACAACCATCGTTTTTCAGACACGTAAACTCTTCCCAGATCACCAGCAGGGTCACAGCTGATGGATTTCATGTCTTAGAACAAAACGTGATCTGTCTCTTCAATGTGTCTCAAACACAGACCTTATTTGGAGCTATTTTCCTAAACCCTATGGGGAAACTGCATTGCTTTGTATCGAAGGAACCGGACGTGGTAAAAATGCTAACTTACTTCCGGGTTTTAGGACACGTCACTGCGGTTCTCTATTGCAACATCCCATACACTGCCACTCACTGGAAAGTCAGTGTAAGTGCATGATACATGTCTCTAAACCAAGATGGACGACAGAAAGCCACAGACCAAGTCACCCATTTATATCTTGCCAATCCTTATGGAAAGCGTCCCCTGCAGGTATAACACATGTGGTGACATCATGTAACAACTAAGGAATCATATAATTCATAAATGATCAAAGTATTGATTTTATGTTTGCAGGAAATCATGATTAACCACCTCTCCACTACAGTGGACGTCATGCATCACTGACTATATTTCAATTACAATTCGTACTGGTATTGCTGCTGTTGTTCCCAGGGCCGTCCCTCCCTACAGGCAGATCATGCAGACTGTGTGGGGCCTCACCTTGTGGAGGGGGCCACACCTTGCGGAGGGGGCCTCATCTGAGGCGCACCTAGTGCTTATGTGGCGCAATTAGGGTGGTGCGGCACGGTTTCGCCGCTGCGAGGTTCCACTAGCACTCATCAAATAACTGTGCGTGGGGCCTCAAATTGGCCCCTGGCCCTGATAATTCTTGAAAATACTTCATCTGCAATATCTTTTTGGGCCGTAAATCAATATACTTATGTTATTATAATGTAATTTTAAGTTTGCACATCTTTATTTATCATTTTTTCAAAATGTACATCTCTTCAGTTCAAACCCTGAACGCATACTATCCACCTGAGTGGTGTAGTGGGAATTTTTCCTATATCCTTCATACGCGTAAACCAAATGCTTCTTATTTCCTCTTGTTGTGCTTTCACCATTATCTCTGTTATATTCTCTTATGGGTTATGCAAGGCCACAGCTGTTTTAGACTGGGAGACTCATACACAGTCACATCAAACCTGCTCAAGGCCAGCTCAAGGCCAGAAGGTGTCTCATAAACAATCTTGGCGTGTGAACACGAGAGTTATAATATTCCCACTGTTTTGGTATATAATCTCTGCTTTTTCATGTGTTCTGTTCACTCTCTGGCAGACTTTTCATACTCTGTCAGACCTGTGACATATTTACCTTATTGTATCGTGTATTTGAAGCTTCAAATATATAACCAAAAGACAGCTTTTCTCGATTCACCATTTATTTGTTTTTACTTTGACTTGTAGTCTCCAGCCGTGTTTGGATCCTAGATTTCCATAACAGTGGACATATACAAATCTATTTGAAAAAACTAGATTAAAAACACTAATGTTCAAATCTTGTTTTTCATGCTCCATGAGCAATAAAAACACTTGGTAAAAAGATCCTGACTTAGGTTTTCATAATTCATGAATGAAAGGGATGACTTTAAATGTGTAGTCTTCTCAAGCACCAGCTATCAAATATCTCTCCTGATTGTTGGCACTTGACAATCACCTTCCCTGAATTTTACTCAGGTGTAACTAAAGTCTGCTTTAAGGGTTGTTTATATTTTACATCATTAATCAGAATATGCAAAGTAACTAAAATAAATGTAGTGGAGTAAAAATAGCAGGTGCAATGAGGACACAGGTTATTTGGTTTCCTTCCAGATTGCTCCTGAGGAAACACCGGAAGTCCGTCCCTCTAACCAGTCCCCGGAACATAACTGTTCCGCCACACTACCAAATGCACTGCTCGCTCAACCCCGCCAACGAAATGAAAATAGACAGATGTACAAAACAAAGGCATATTCCAATTCCAAACAATAATAATTATTATATCAATGTGGTCACACATCCCAGGGGTGCCACATACACACCAATTTTGTTTCCTATCGCCTAAACGATACTGTCAACTTCTAATTTTGGGAAAAACGAAAACGTCTTTTAAAACTACAATTCCCAGTAGAGACGTCCCATAGAGAACATGTTGCGAAACACAATAGCCAGCATGTGTAGTTCTCGGGGGGCGTTCCAGTCTAGTTTTGAATAGTCTGCCGTGGTTTCGTTCCATTTCAAAGAGCTTGACGCTCGGCGTAACCTTGGCGCACTGCCACTCCAACATCCAATCTCAGCGCTTGAAGATTAATCACGGAGTTTGTCGCAAAGTGGACAGGCGTCGTCACAACAATAGCTGGGGATTGTGGGTAGTGTAGTCTCTTTGGCGCTCCACATTTCATAGAAAACAAGTTGTTTCTCAGAATTGAAGGGGAAGCAGAAGGAAGAGGAGGAGATGAAGAGACCAGGAGGGTCAGAGCAGGAGATGAAGACATTAGTGAAGAAGAAGAAGAAGAAGAAGAAGAAGAAGAAGAAGAAGAAGAAGAAGAAGAAGAAGAAGAAGAAGAAGAAGAAGAAGAAGAAGAAGAAGAAGAAGAAGAAGAAGAAGAAGAAGAAGAAGAAGAAGAAGAAGAAGAAGACATGTATGTGAGGAATAAAGATGAAGTGTCAGAAAGAGGGACAGAGGCAGGGATCAGGAGGCAGATTAAACTCCAGCTGGCAGCCTGTTCTCCTATAAAAAACGACCAAATAGGTCGATTGTTTAAGCAGCTTAGATTACGACCCATTGTCAGGTTTTAAAGTGTAGCACCTCTAGTGGTCGTGTAAGAAACAACATGCTCCCGTTTATTCATAAATAACCCTCTCTGGAAAATCAAGGCAAGTTTATTTATATAGCACTTTTAAACACAAGGCAATTCAAAGTGCTTTACAAAAAATGAAAGACATTAAGAAAATGGCATTTAAAATCAGTCATTAAAAAGAAAAGCTAATAAAATAAACATTAAAAGAAAAAATACATGGATACAAGTTACAGTGCAGTCTAAGATATGAATAGTAGATATGCAATAGCGACAACAAGATAAGTCTTCAGCCTGGATTTAAAAGTAATCAGAGTTGCAGCGGACCTGCAGGTTTCTGGGAGTTTGTTCCAGATATTTGGAGCATAATAACTGAATGCTGCTTCTCCATGTTTAGTTCTGACTCTGGGGACAGAAAGCTGACCAGTCCCTGAAGATCTGAGAGATCTGGATGGTTCATAATTTAGCAGGCGGTCAGAAATGTATTTTGGGCCTAAACCATTCAGTGCTTTATAAACCATCAGCAGTATTTTGAAATCTATTCTTTGACACACAGGAAGCCAGTGTAAAGACTTCAGAACAGGAGTGATGTGATCCACTTTCTTAGTGTTAGTGAGGACTCGAGCAGCGGCGTTCTGAATCAGCTGCAGCTTTCTAATAGATTTTTTAGTGAGACCTGTGAAGACACCATTGCAGTAGTTGAGTCTACTGAAGATAAAAGCATGAACAAGTTTCTCCAGATCCTGCTGTGACATTAGTCTTTTAATCCTAGATATGTTCTTTAGGTGATAGTAGGCTGATTTAGTAACTGTTTTAATGTGACTGTTGAAACTCAGGTCAGAGTCCATGACTACACCTAGATTTCTGGCTTTATCTGTTGTTTTGAACATTGCAGACAGAAGCTCAGCGCTAACTTTTATATGTTAATAATAATAATATATCAATTTTATATGGCACTTTTCTGAACCCAAAGACGCTTTACATTTGGGAGGGAGGGTAGACAAACAAAACAAAAACACAGACAGAACCAAAAAGAAACAAAACACAACAGAAAAGCAGTCAGGAGGAAGTTGATTGAGAGCTTATGGATAGAGAGTTGAAGAGGTGGGTTTTGAGGCGGGACTGGAACAGGGTGAGGGACTCAGACTCACGGAGGTCTTGGGGGAGGGAGTTCCAGAGCTTCGGGGCTGCCACAGAGAAGGCTCTGTCCCCGAAGCTCTGGAGTTTGGCCTTGGGGATTGAAAGCAAACCGGCTGAGGAGGATCTGAAGGACCGGGGTGGTTGGTAGAGGGTGAGGAGGTCAGTGAGGTAGGGGGGGGGGCAGATGGTGCAGGGCTTTGTAAGTGAGGACCAGGAGTTTGTAGTGGATGCGGTGTGAAACGGGGAGCAGTTCTGACTTTGCTCCAAAAACCATTACCTCAGTTTTATCTTTGTTTAATTGGAGAACGTTCTGACACATCCAGTCATTGATCTGTTCAATGCACTTACTCAGTGTTTGAATTGGAGCATAGTCTCCTGGTAAAATTGTTACGTACATTTGTGTGTCATCCGCATAGCTACGGTAACTTATTTTGTTGTTATTCATTATCTGAGCCAGTGGTAGCATGTAGACGTTAAAGAGAAGAGGCCCCAAGATGGAGCCTTGAGGAACCCCACATGTCATATTTGTCAACTCAGATGTGTATTTACCTATAGAAACAAAGTTGTTTCTGTCCTTTAAGTAGGATTCAAACCAATTTAGAACTGTTTCCGAAAGTCCCACCCAGTTTTCCAGTCGGTCTAGTAATATGCTGTGGTCAACAGTGTCAAACGCAGCACTGAGATCTAATAATACTAACACTGAAGTTCTGCCACTGTCTGTGTTTAAGTGGATGTCATTAAAGACCTTTACAAGAGCAGTCTCAGTGCTGTGGTTTGGACGAAAGCCTGACTGGAACACATCGAAACAGTTATTTAAATGCAAGAAATTACTCAACTGTTGAAAAACAACTTTTTCAATGATTTTACCTAGAAATGGGAGGTTTGATATGGGCCTGTAATTGTTCATTACTGAAGCATCTAGATTATTATTTTTTAAGAGCGGTTTAATGACTGCAGTTTTCAGGGCCTGTGGAAAAATACCTGAGTGAAGAGATTTGTTTTCTATATGAAGTAGATCTGAGGCCATGCAAGGCAAAACATCTTTGAAAAAAAATCCTGTTGGAATAATATCAAGGCAGCAGGAGGAGGATTTCAGAAGTTGATTAATGTCCTCTAGGTTTTTATCATTAATCTGATGGAATTGTGTCATGGTGTTTGAATTGATATTAGTTGGACATAGGGACAACACATTTGCTGTTCCTGATGCAGAGGCACTGACTGCTTGTCTGATTTTCTGAATGTTGTCAGTGAAGAAGGCAAAATCATTGCACGCCCTGGTGGATAGAAATGCAGAGGCTACTGACACTAGGGGGTTAGTTAGTCTGTCGACGGTAGCAAACAAGGCACGCGCGTTGTTTTTGTTTTTGGTAATGATATCAGAGAAGAAAGACTGTTGTGCGTTTTTCAATTCCAAATTATAAAGGCCAAGTCTCTCTTTATAGATTTCAAAGTGGACCTGGAGATTTGTTTTTAGCCACCTGCGTTCAGCTTTTCGACATTCTCTTTTTTCTGTTCTCACAGTCATGGCCTTTCTCCATGGAGATATTTTCTTGCCAGACACTTCCTTTACATTAGTTGGAGCAATGGCATCTATAACATTTTAAATGTTTTAATTAAAAGTATCTACTATCTCATTTACTGAGGTGTTAGCAGGGGCAAGTGTGGAATACAAATTCTGAGTAAACATTTCCCTAGTATTTTCAGTTAAATATCGCTTTGTGGTTACCTCTTTCTGAACATTTTTGTGAACAGAAATAGAGCTCTCAAAGAAAACACAGGAATGGTCAGAGAGTGCAACATCAGTCACCACAACCTTAGAGATATTCAGACCTTTTGAGATAATTAAGTCCAGAGTGTGCCCCTTATTGTGCGTGGGCTGCGTCACATGCTGAGTCAGTCCATAGCTATCAAGAACACAAAACAGTTATTTAGCCCCTCTGTCCTGGGGGTTGTCAACATGGATGTTAAAATCACCAACAATGACTAGACGGTCAAAGTCAATACACACTACAGACAGCAGTTCAGTAAAGTCATCAAAAAAGCTTGCACAGTATTTGGGTGGTCTATAGATATTTAGGAACAGAGCTCGAGAGGAGCATTTCAGCTGAAGGGCCACATATTCAAAAGAAGTAAAGTTCCCATAAGATGTCTTCCTGCATTGAATGGAAACATTGAACAGAATAGCAACTCCACCCCCTTTCTATGCATTCTTTCCTGACTCATAAAACAAAAGTTGGGAGGGGTTGATTCGATAAGAACAGCTGCACTGTTATTTTGTTCAATCCAAGTCTCTGTTAAAAACATAAAATCGAGATTGTGCTCAGTGATAAAATCATTGATTAAAAATGTTTTTCCTGCCAAAGACCTGACATTTATAGTTTAAGTTTGTTAGATACACTATCAGTAAGATTTTTTGTAACAACCTGTGGCTGACATGGAATCACTGCTACATTTGAGAAACTCACACAAACGTTTGATCGCTTCCTGTTTCTAAGATGATTCATCGCTCTTAATCTATTACCTATCAACACAGATATCGGCAAAGCTACTGGCAGGCAGGGCCCCGGCATGTCCTGGAAAGAGTTGAGAGTGCCATACGCCCTTGAGCCTGGATCCAGCAGATATCAGTTTGCAGCATTTTGTACACACAGAATAGTTTGGCCATTAAAATGCTTTTTGATTAGATTTCTTGTGTATATTGTACTCTTAGAATCCACGTCCAGTGGATGTGTAGGATCTATAGATTGATAGATATTACGAAGATGATTTGAGGTCTCGCCACGAGAACGTGTATGCAGCTTCCATGTAAAGTTAGCGTGGGTGAAAACAGTTTTTCCGGTCTCGAAGTTTTCATAATAAAACCGGATGTATTCCCCTTTGTATTCAGTTTATCCTTGTTAATTACACAATATTGATTGGTTTACATTGGTTTACATTTTGTACAATGCTTTTGTGTTTTTAACCTTCAGAGAAACAAATAGTTTTTTAGGAGTTTAGACACTACAGCTTCCTAAGACACTACACTACCCAAAATCCCCAGCTACAACATCCGCCTTGCTTTACAAACCCCGTGATTATTCATCAAGCCCTGTGATTGGATGTTGGAGTGGCAGTGGAAATGGAATGGAACCACAGCAGACTTTCCAAAACTGGAATTGGACGGGTCCAGCCCCAAATTTTACAAATATGGCAGTAGCCATCGATCATCTTAAGATAAGATAAGATATATACTACTTTGTTCTCCTCCACTACAATTCAGAGGTTAACCTGGTATTTCTACTCCACGTATTTTAGTTACTTTGCAGATTCTGATTAATCATGTAAAATATAAACAACCCTTAAATCAGACTTTAGTTACACCTGAGTCAAATTCAGGGAAGGTGATCGTCAAGGGCTAAAATAAACTATGCAATATATTGGACATTAAGTACTTTGTCAGACTTCATATTTATCTGTGGATAACTCCAATGTTTTTTTTCTTATTCAAAAGAAGACCTTAACTTAAAGTATTCTTTAATGTTTAAATAAAGCCTTATCAGTTTGTCTGTTTTGCACATCCTCCTGTTAATATCTTTGGACGTCCTGCACTAAACTGTTTTATTGTAGAGATCACTACAGTATCTTCTTGATATTTTCAATTTTGTATGTAGGCCACTTTTAACATTTAAATGTTTTCATCAAATAAAACGTATTCAACAACAAAATGCAATAACGTGCTTTAACCACTAGGCAGTGCGGGTTAAAAAACAAGTGGTGGAGTTAATAAAACATAATAATATCAAACATAATATGACTATTAACTTTATTGTGAAATTAAAACAGAACTGTAAAGGAAAATACAGTTTCAGTCTCTCGATTTGAAGCTTATGCATTGTACCATGAACCTGTATAGACCTGTAACAGCCATCTGCATGAGGAGTTGGAAAGGTAGTTCAGTAAATAATATCTTTAAAAACTACAAGTCCCTTTCTATCAGCTGTGCACCGTTTTGGTGTAAATATAACCTATATACCAATTGGATCAAATATAAAAGTCAGCCGAATTCGTGTTGATACTGCAAGGAGAGGTATGGTGTGAAGAGAAATGGAAGATGTTGTATATTATATAAATATATTTATGATCCACGTCACGTATTCAGTTTTGGCGGCATTTCTTACAGTTTGTCAAAAGGTCTTCTGATCAGGGCTCTATAAATAAATATCTATGGCAGATATGGTAATATTTAATGCAGCCGAACCGTTATGTGATGACTTCCAAAGAGAAAAGCAAGAACACTCAGAATAAAGTATTATTTTATTTATCCGATTTCATATCGGATAAACACCATATCCCGAAATGTATTGCTGCGATGTTTTAGCCTATCAAAACTTCTGAAAAAAGAAAGGTGTCTCTCAGAATCGGAGAGATAGCAAGCGCATTTCGTGGCATCTGCAGGCAGTGGTAAGTACTTCCGTCAACTGCCACAGAGGCCGCTACTCTGTGGTATCTGTGGCAAGTACTTCCGGCATATGCCACAGATGCCACAACTTGCCGAGGCATCTGCCGCTGTTGAACGGGAGTTGCCACTTTTGTTTTTGCTCCCATTTTTCATGAGATGAACTCAAAGATCTAAAATTTTTTCTAAATACACAAAATAACCATTTCTCTCAAATATTGTTCACAAATCCGAAAAAATCTGTGATAGTGAGCACTTCTCCTTTGCCGAGATAATCCATCCCACCTCACAGGTGTGGCATATCAAGATGCTGATTAGACAGCATGATTATTGCACAGGTGTGCCTTAGGCTGGCCACAATAAAAGGCCACTCTGAAACGTGCAGTTTTGCTTTATTAGAGGGGTCTGGGGGGGTCCGAAAACCAGTCAGTATCTGGTGTGAGGGGTAGGGGTAGGGTTAGGGTTAGGGTAATATTGTGAATCGAGTGGCCTGTGTTCGTCGTCCATAACATACGCCTGCCCATACCATATCCCCACCACCACCATGGGCCACTCGATTCACAACAATAAAAGAACCCAATAAAAATTGTTTTTAAATAATAGTGAAGTCACGTTGTAATAACAATAACTCATCCCTCTCGAGTTTTCTTTTTGTGATTTGCAAAAAGCCACTGTGTCAAGTGTCCTACTTGGGTTGCCGTATGGAGTTGTCCAATATGGCGGACCATCTCGCACATGCGCAGTACAGATCGGGCAGGGGGACAGATCGGGTAGGAACAGCGGGCTCTCTGGGTCCTTCTCAGGTCGATTATTTTTTATTTCCTCGCTCCTCGGTCCTCAGTTTCACCGGAAGTTGATTTGTCTGTGCCATCTTGAGTACCGTCCCATCAACACACTCTCACTCCATAATCGTCCAGGAGCGACGTTTGGTCAGGGTCCCGTGGCGTGCAGTTGTGACCAGTAGCGTGGTGTGGGAAAAAAATTAGGGGAAGCCAATAATACGTCCTTTCTTTTGGGTCGGGGGTGTGGTGGTCAATGTAATAACGTAACCAGATGAGTGATTACAGCACCCGGTATCATTTTACACACATTTGTATCATACAGATGCAGGACTTACACACGCCTGTTATCTAACCCACAGGTCCGCACGCATTCTCCAGCCCAAACTCTAATAAGCATTCATTCACAAACTAAATCAGGAGACCTTTACCGTCCGACTCGCTCCTTTGTTCCTCGCTGTACACAGCTCCAGTTTGGGCATCGGCCAGTCATCAGATTGTATTTGTTGTTGCTGCTGTAGCGGAAGTTTAGTACAATTATTTTTGATTAAATACTCCAAATCTCCACCATCCATAATTGCACTTGCTTCAGTTGCTTGCTACTTTCTAACGGCGGCGAGAGTGGTGCAGTGACGCTATCTATCTTCTATCGATTCGATTTATGATTCGAAAATTATAAAAGTAGGTTAGACATGTGGATATTATCCGACTGAACAAAACGTGCATTTATCTAACAGGTTCGTTTTCCACTGACCTTATTTCGAGCTATTTTCCAAAATCCTATGTAGAAATCCCATTGCCTTTTTGTCGAGGGAAACCGAGCTACTTCCGGGTTTTAGGAGGCGTCACTGCCACACTAAGTTGATGCGATTTGATTGGATTGTGAGGCAAGGGAAGCCAGCCGCCTCGGGCTTCCCTTGGCATGGCCCTGACTAATCACAGGTTGGCAGGGGCATGACGTGAGCCTTGTCTGATTGGTCAATTTTCTTTCACCAAGGGAAGCCAGTTTCGGCCGTCCTCCTCTCGCAACAGAGAGTGCAATCTACTGTTCCACCATAATATGTAGAGGGGCGCTGTTTCACTCTTTGTAAAATACTCAATGAGAATGGGGGAGAGACGGGCCGGCAGCAACACACAGCACAGAAAAATTACCGAAACTAAACGAAGTGTTTTTATTTATTTATTAAAATTATAACTACAATCCGAAAAAACAGGGGAAGCCTGGCTTCCCTTGGCCTCCAGGAGAAAACGCCACTGGTTGTGACGCTCCTCGGCTCCTTCAGCTTCATAAAGGGACGCAAATAGCTTTCAACTGATTGCAATGTATTCCCATCTGCGGCGGGATTTGACGCTCATGGAAGCACGGCATTCGTTTGTGTAGGCTGCCCTTAAAGGCAATGTGAGCGTCCATTCCCATTGGATAACGGAGAATTGTACACCCGGAAGTAAGTATTTCCCTTACTGTCAATTGATTTTACAGTGATATCTGCACTACTCATCGACTAAAAAACACCAGATTATCCTTGTTAATTACACAACATTGATTGGTTTAAATTGTGTGCAATTGCAACCCTATGCTAACCCTATGCACATTGGTAGACTTCACGTCCTTCAAATCCCCACAATGCTTTGTGCACGGACCAATTTCCACAAATCTGTGGAGGAAAATGTAAGACGGGGCCTCTCATATGACGCACACCTGCACACTTGCTAGCCTGTTCAACCCTTCATTTTTCGAATGCCAGGAAGGATTCTTGCCTTGCTTCTGAAGGAAGTGACTCGGAAGACATGTGCTACCAAGCAAGTATCCTCACGATTGAGAAACGGCCTGTGTCTCTCCATGCTTCTCTGGTAGGAGGGACTCCACTCAGGGAAACGACGCAAGTGAGGGACGCAAGGATTCCATTTAATCGACTTGAGAAGGACCCTCTGTGAATGTAGGGAGGGACCAACAAGCTCTCCTGTTTTCACAGTAACTCACAGCATTTAACCCTTCACATTCCAACAGAAACTGAAAACAAATACAATTTTAAATACAATTAAATCAAGTTATTTTGGTAAAACTAATGAAAAATGTAACAACAAAAATATATTTAAAAAAAACGTTTTTTAGTATACCTCAACAATGGAATAATGATCAGTAGAAATGGCCATGACATGGGACCTTTAACAAATCATGATAACCTCATTTTTTTAAAACTTAGGATCGTATAGGCTACCGTTTAGTCTAAAAAAAGTAAATGTGTGCATTTTATATAAAGTTGTGTATATTTACAGACTGTTGCAAAAACTAAGAAGCTTATAAACATCAGGTTTAAAACTAAAAGAGCTTTACAAAAAAGTAACACAATTAAAGATGTTTGGAGTTTTATTTTAGTTATTCATTTTTATTTTTTGTCTAAGATCTGATTTGAAACCGTTGTTACATACAGTTACGGCATTTCCTGTTTCTGCCGGAGAGAGGGGACAGGAGGGAGCCTCAGCTGCGAGTGTCACTCCCATACGTCACTCCACGGAGTTCACTCCGTCACGGAGGGGGAGTGTGTAGTGTAGGGATAGATGTAAGGCAGGCCGTGGTTTGGGATTGGGCCTTCATTGACAGACAGGTGGTCTTTCTTTGGTGTCGAAGGTGAACAGATACATGCTGTTGGTAAACACAGACGGCAGGGGGCAGTAGAGGGAGCTCGCTGAGTTGTTGCAGGAAGTTGCGCATGACTACAAGCTCGGCACCATGGCGCCTCTAGATCTGGATAAATATGCAGAGATTGCCAAACAGTGTAAATATCTCCCAGAAAATGACCTGAAGGTAAATGTGACTTTATATAAATGTGTTTTTGTTGAGACATGTGATGGACTTCTGATGGTATGTTGTAACAGCGTGATTATGTGTTAGCTAACGTGAGCTAGCTAGTAAGTTAGCCTGCTGACTCCATCTCTTGGCCAGGAAGTGAAAACAGTTCAAAACAAATGTTCAGTTTAGCTGCAATAGAGAAACACAAGTTCGAATTACATTGATCAACACTATGAATGACATGTCGTTCCCTGCTGAGGGTAAAATGAAAGATATCCGCAGTGACGTAGTGAGGCTGCCTGTCATGGTGGTGGCAGCGGATTGTTTACTATCAGCATCGTTAGCTGAGACTGAGAGCAAACACTGTGCGGCGAGCTGTTTGGCTGATGCAGAGCGGAGTGCACGTGCTGGGGTGTACAGTTTAACCATGTCCTGGATGTAGGAAGGGCCAGATCCATTCGCAGCATGGTACGCAAGCAACATTGTCTTGAAGTGGATTCTAGCAGTTACTGGAAGCCAGTGAAGGGAGCGGCGTGCTGTGGGAACATTTAGGAAGGTTGAAGACCAGACGAGCCGCTGCATTCTGGATGAGCTGCAGAGGTCGGATGGCACATGCAGGTAGACCAGCCAGGAGGTAGTTGGAGTAGTCTAGGCGTGAGATGAGGAGAGCCTGGACCAGAACCTGCGTTGCTTTCTGGGTCAGCTGGGGACGCATCCTCCTGATGTTGTAAAGCGTGTATCTGCAGCAGCGGGGTGTAGCAGTGAAGGACAGTTTGTTATCTAGGGCAGTGGTTCTCAAACTGTTTTCAATAATGTACCCCCTTTGAAAAAACTACCCCCTGATCAGCGCAAACACAATGGTTAGAGAAACACATGCCTATATAAAGAGGTAGAGTACAGCGCTGCACCATCAGTGTTTGATTTATTAAAACAACAACCGTGTAACTGAGAAACACTTAAATGACATTTCAAATGTTTACAATCCATCACTAAATTCATGGCAAACCAATTTTAGCATCATAACACTAAGACGACATTAGTTGCATTGAACTGATCTTTTTAACAAGTTGTACTCAGGGCCGTATCCAGGATTTCCTAAATACCGAGGTCCAAACATGTTAGGGGGGTTCGGGGGATACCCCCCGAGATTTTCATGATCTAGTTAGGTGCTTTTTCAGTCCTGTGGGGGGTCACACATTGGATAATATATTGATTTCAAATCATCTCAGTGGGCTGACAATTAGCTGACAATTATTTTTTAAAGTGTAATGCATAAGAATCAGTTGATTGTTATTAATGATCTGGACATGCAGAAGAGGCTAAAATGATCACAACACATTGTCAACATTCACTTTCCATGTCTCTCTCCTTTCCATAACCTGCAGCCTCTCTTCCATCTTCATTAGTCTCTCTGTCCTCTACCCTTTCTCTTTGTTCAACCTCTCCCTGTTGTTCACTTTTTGCTCCTCCTCACTTGTCGCTCCTGCCAGTGAATTATAAGCTATTCAGCCATTTAGTTCATTTCACTTGTTTGTTTGCATAATGTTTTTTATTTAAATCTGTTTTGTTTGATTCTCAAGAGAGCAAAGATGTAAGCAAACAGTTTTTATACAATTGTATGTTATTATGACATAACTGCAATAGATAAACAGATAGATAAATAGATGGGGTTATTAATGCCCCGGCCACACGAGGACGAAAACGGTCGTTTGCGTTACTGTTTAGTGTCATACAGACCGTTCGGCCACACGAGGACGACCGAATACGGCACTAAACGACTGTGGAAACAATAACGGATCCCAAGGTGGATAGAACGGCATACGCAACGCTCTGGGGGGTCCAACGGCTCCATGTGTACGCCCTATACGATCATTTTCTGATAATGATGAGGCAATAGCCCCGCCTCTCCCCACCTCTGCTGCTCACCCCGCGTCAAAGTAAACTGCACACTGAATTCAGATTATTTATCTTTCTCTCGATATGGACATACACGCGAGTGAAGTCTAATCTGACAGGACGGAGACACCTCTCAAACTACCTAAACTAGTTATAAATATGTTTATTTTTACTGTCGGCCGGGTCACTCATTACTGGATCAGCTGCTGCATGAGACAGACACTGGCGCTGTCCGAAGAGAGGGAGGAAAAAGAGAGGCTCTGTGTATTTTATTATTATATTATATAGAGTCGTTATTCATTTGTTTTAAAGCTCAATAAATAACAAAGAAGACCTTTGACCGGCACTTTTATCATTTTGTCCGGAAGATTGAAACTTTAATACACGTTGACTGGCGAAAAACTCTGCCCGGTTCCCTCGGCCCCCACCGCGGAGAATAAACAGAAGGGCAACCATGACAACCATGCTTCTTCGCTGCTTTTGTGGAGGAAGTTACAGCGCCACGTACAGGCTCCTGCATATGTACTGCAGCTTCTCCAGCGGTTGGAGCTAAACGGAGCGGTCTCGTGTGGACAGACACTATCCGGTGAATATCCGGTGCGTGTGTGGACGTAAGGTTTTTTGCCTTTGCGTTAATCCTATGCGTTTAGCCGTTTTCGTCCTCGTGTGGCCGGGGCATAAGCCTACATTCTTTTGTGTGACTGTACCTGCAGACTCTCTCTCTCTCTCTCTCTCTCTCTCTCTCTCTCTCTCTCTCTCTCTCTCTCTCTCTCTCTCTCTCTCTCTCTCTCTCTCTCTCTCTCTCTCTCTCTCTCCTCTCTCTCTCTCTCTCTCTCTCTCTCTCTCTCTCTCTCTGCCTGTCCTGTCTCTTCCGTACCAAAGCTGAGCTTCGACTGACGTAGTCTTTTCATTATATCTGAGTCAGTGTAAAAAGAAAACAATACAATGTTTTACTCAAATTGAAATGAAAGAAAAGCTTTACAACGTTTGTTAAAAGGTAATCCTTCTGACATTGGATGAATGTATTGTAATTAACGTTAGCTCTCTAACTAGTTTATTCATGCAATTTAAACCAAAGTATAGCCTATAGCTGCAATATCAGTTAGTGTGCATGTTGACGGACGTCCACTGACTAACGTAGAGCGTTCACACAGGATCTGCTGGTAATATGATGTCCTGATGAACCGAAACACAAGCAGCCTGCTGGACAAAGACCTCTAGATACCTCATCTCTCCTCCTCTGGACTCAGATCTAGCATGCTAGTGCTGAATGATGACTCATGGTTAATGTCTGTGTTGTGTTTTTATCAATACAGAGGTTATGTGATTACGTGTGTGACCTTCTGCTGGAGGAGTCCAACGTGCAGCCCGTCTCCACGCCTGTAACAGTATGTGGTGACATACATGGACAGGTAAGAAGCAGAAGTTCTCTTTGCCCCCCTGACGGTGCTGCACATCCTGCGGTGTACAGACGTCTCTTGTACGCACTAACATGCATCTCTTTGTTTTACAGTTTTATGATCTTTGTGAACTCTTCCGAACGGGCGGCCAGGTCCCTGACACAAACTACATATTTATGGTTTGTGCATTGAAATAAGTTTGAACTCAAATGAATCCGTCTCAATGTCTTCTGTTCAACAGATGTTAGTAATCCTCTGTCATCTGCAGGGCGACTTTGTCGACCGGGGTTATTACAGTTTGGAGACGTTCACCTACCTGCTTGTGCTGAAAGCCAAATGGCCCGACCGCATCACGCTTCTACGTGGAAACCATGAGAGCAGACAGATCACCCAGGTGTATGGCTTTTATGGTAGGATTGGATGAATGCCCATCTTCAATGTGCACTGTCCCATATCTCACATCCTGGACAATAATCATGCCTTCCTGTTTGAAATCAATGTTCACTCTTTGTCTTTCAGATGAGTGCCAGACCAAGTATGGGAATGCAAATGCCTGGCGTTACTGCACCAAAGTGTTTGACATGTTAACAGTTGCAGCTGTAAGTATTGCCATGCGACTGGGCTTTGAGTTTGGTTGTTGTTAATAAACAAGGAAGATTGATATGTGACCTGATAGATGATAGTTCATCATGCCTTTAAAACGTGCTTATTTCTGATGGTAAATGATGTCTCCGTAGAGAGATACAGCCATGGCGTATCGCGAGAGAAGCTCAGGATGGGTCACTTTTTATGATCTTAGTATTTACATGGACTATGTTACAGACGGGCAACTTACTGGGACACTATCACAGCATGTTTTGGGGGTTGGACAGTTTTTTTTTAATTGCATAGAAGTTGATTTAGTTAATTCTTCTCTTTCACCGCCACATGTTTTGCAAACATAAACCATGACACAACATTTGATATGCACTTTTTTCATATAGGAAGCAAACTTGTTTTCCTGATGATATATGTTACCACTGAATACAGTATGTTTATTAACCACGGGTTAAACAACATGTAATGTGATCATTGAGCTTTTCATGACTGACAAAACTCCACAAATGAGCTGGTTCTGTCAAATAAACAGTTTGATTCATTATATCTATACCTTTCGGACCTACATCTGAATTTTGGGTTGTTTTCAGCTGATGGACGAGCAGATCCTGTGTGTCCACGGAGGCCTCTCCCCAGACATAAAAACTCTGGATCAAATTCGAACCATTGAGCGGAACCAGGAGATCCCTCACAAAGGAGCCTTTTGTGACCTGGTGTGGTCAGACCCTGAAGACGTGGACACCTGGGCCATCAGCCCCCGAGGAGCCGGCTGGCTCTTTGGCGCAAAGGTCACAAATGAGGTAGGTTGGCCTTTGGTTGTTATAAGAATACGTTCACTTGAGTTCGTACATGCAACATTAACATTAACAAAAGTACACAAATATGACCTGTGCAATGGTAGCATTTATTGATTTGCTCCACTCCAAATGTCAACATAAACTTTTTATATATTCACTATTTAATTTGAAAATATAAAATAGTAGTTCAGCTCAACGTGTCTCAGATCAAGACAAGAGTCATTCACTTTCAAGTCGAGTCTTAAGTCATTTATTTCTGTGAAGTTGGGCGTCAGTAAAGCACTGGCTCCAGTCGCATGACTTAAAGTCAACAACAACTCCAGTCCACCTCGCTGCTGTCATGATGCAACACAAGCCCCATAGAAGTAGCAGCGATGCAAAGTGCTTTGTGGGATGTGAAATATAGGACCTGACTCCAAACAGAACTCTGTGAGCAAGAGGCAGGAGCTATGAGGCACTTCAGTGTAGTGAAAGCCTTCGTTGTTACATTTTAATTCATAAATAAAATGTCACTTCAAATCTCAAAAATGACAGTGCCGTGAGCACAGCATCTGTTACCTGATGTTGTGTATTTACTTCTGTGTATTTAAGGCCTTCAACTTTTCCTCTCAATGATCTTGTGGGTCCCAACAATAACAATAAAAGAAGGTTCTTCTTTTTAACATATTTTTCTTTCTCCATCTTTCAAAAACTGCAGTTTGTTCACATCAACAACCTGAAGCTGATCTGCAGGGCACACCAACTTGTCCACGAAGGCTACAAGTTCATGTTCGATGAGAAGCTGGTCACAGTGTGGTCGGCTCCGAACTACTGCTATCGCTGCGGCAACATCGCCTCCATTATGGTCTTTAAAGATGCTAACACAAGAGAACCGAAGCTCTTCAGAGCAGTGCCTGACTCTGAGAGGGTTATCCCACCCCGAACAACTACACCCTATTTCCTGTAAGCCCATTGAAACCAAACCAAGCAGCCATTTGCTCAGTGCACAGACGGTGGCATCGGCACTTATAAACCCATATGAACTTTGTATTGTACATTTAGAGTATTTACAGTGCACCTTGCTGTGCCAACTGCCCGTCGTTATCCCCAGTACAGTTAAGTGAGGAGGCGCAGCAGTGTCGCTGTGCTGTTTTAGAGGAAGGATGAAAATGACCCTTGTAAAACGTTCATATTTATACATTTAGATTGTACTTATCTATAGAAATTCCCTCTGCTGAGAAATTGTTATATACAATGTCTCAATTTATTTTGTTATGCTTATGTATTAAAACAGGATGTCAGATAATAAAACACTGCACAAATTGGAGTTATACACTTGTGTTTAGCATGTGATATTATAAATAAACATGTAAACATGGGAGTACATGTGTAAACAAATGGCTATATCCATTTGTTAAGGCCTGTGATACCTTTGAAGATTCTCCGTGATTTCAAGATTTGGAATCAGTGCTTGTGATTATTTGTTTTCTGTGTAACCATTCTGTTTTTAAATAAATAAATCCATTAATTGTAAAGGTGAGTTGAACACAGTTGGAGTGCTTCTACTTTTGTATTCATGTTAAGGCTCCTACACACCAAACTGACACCAAAGAACACGACTGTTGTGTCGCCTCGCATCGCCTGCGTCTTGGCCAAAAAGTCGCACTGGAACACACCGCAAAGTAGTGTGGATTCGTCATTCAAAAGAGGCAACCAGAAGACAGACTGCGTGATATATAGATATGACAAATAGCTACAGCTCGAGCCAAGCAGCACAGGGATGAACTATGCCAATATTTTTTAACAGTATCGGTGCAGTGCCTTTTCAGTGGGCCAAGATAGAGCAAATATGTGTGCCTATCCTGCTATTTGTGTTTATTCTTTTAATCAATAAAAATGTGCCTACATAACTGTCAGTTGCAGCCGCAGCATTATTAGTGGTTTAACTACTAACAGTATATATTTAAAACATTTCGAAATGACCACCTTGAACAACTACAACATTACAATTAATTTCCATCAACAACTGCAAATCCCCCACCGCTTCAGTCACTCACGGCGTCCCCAGGGCTCTGTACTTGGTCCCCTGCTTGGACAGATCCTCCGCAAACACCGACTTCGGTTCCACTGTTACGCTAACGACACCCAACTCTACTTCGCTAGCAGTTTCTGCAACCACCCACTCGCAACTCACCAACTGCCATCTAAACATGGATGCAAAACAACTTTCTGAAACTAAACTGTGACAAATCTGAAATAATCATTATTGGCCCAAACTCACTAACCGCTCCACCCAGGACTCCCCTCTAAACATCGAAGGCTCCATCGTCAACCCCTCAACTCAGGTCCGTAACCTTGGTATCATCCTCGACCCCGCCCTCACTTTCCTCCCTCACGTAAATCAGCTCACAAAAACCGCCTTCTTCCACTTAAAGAACATTTCCCGCACCAGACCCCCCCCATCCACCACTGCTGAAACTCTCACCCATGCCTCCATTACATCCCGTCTGGATTACTGCAACAGCATCCTCTATACCAGGGGTGCCCAACCAGTCGATCGCGATCGACCGATTCCCAGTCGATCGCGAGATGTGTCTAAAAATAGAACAACAATATTCAGTTGTATCGTTAATGTCCTATAACATAATCTTCCTGTGCCAGAATAATGCACTTGAACGCATCAAAGCTTTGTGATTGGCCGGCGTGACATCATGTGTCGGGGCGTGGCTTGTGGGCAGTGGGCACTAGTTCGCTGACGTTGTCCGTGTCAACAGGAGTGACAGTCCGTACACACACAAGACCGCAATGGCAGAAGCAAAATAGCCCCAAATATATCATTTTCACTCCGCGTGGGAGGATGATTATTTTTGTATCTATTCCAATTCAAAGTCCATCTGTCTCATCTGCAATGCGAGCGTGGCTTTATCGAAGAAGGGTCTTTTAGGAGCGGCATTTCAAAACAGTGCTCAAACGCTACGAGACGGAATTCCCTCCTAATTCTGCCCTACGCTCCAAAAGGGGAGGGGCCTGAGAGGACAGCTAATTGCACAGCAGTCCATTTCCACCAGGCCCAACAACAAGAGCAAGGCTCTACCAGAGCATCTTATCGTGTCAGTCACGTTCTTGCGAAACACATGAAGTCTTTCAAAGACGGCAAAGTTGTGAAAGAATTATTCCTGGAGGCTGCGACGCACTTTTGGGGGACAGTAAAAATAACAGTAGCATTTCAACAGGTTTTTGATATAATAAAAACTCAAGTTAGATACCGTTATTAATCAGCTGTAAGTTTTAGTTTGTTTGAACTTATTCATTATAATTATTGTACAAAATGGTATAAGAATGCAAACATTAAGATCTGTTCTGTTTAAATTGATTATAGTCTATTATCAATTCAGGTTAAGAAACTAGTGTTGCTTGCATCCTATTTTAAAGGCATTTATTTTTATACTCTACTAAAATGCAACAAAAAAAGGGTTTGATTCTATTAATTTTGTCTCTTTTATTGCACTATTGCAGCAGATTCCTGAGTAGCTTCAGATCTCAGTTGTGTTATTAGTAAGCCTAATTTATACTTTTGTAGCAACACTATTTTTATATAATGACAAAGAAAGGGTTCAGAGTATTTTATTTTTTCCTGTGTCATATGTGGCAGCACTGTTCAATGCTTCTTGAAAACATTACCCACTGTAGTGACGTGTGGATAAACTCCAACTCTGTATCAACAACACTGTTGTGTAACTTCAGTTAAATACTTGTATGTGTGTAGATTAGAAAGATAAAGGATCTGCAGTATTTTATGAAGTATTCATCGTACGAATGTCAGTTTTATACAAGTAGAAGTGTGTATTTACCTGGTAGTAGGCTGTCAGTAATGGCTACGCCTCTCTATTTGGACTGGTAGATCTCGGCAGACTGGCAACTTTAAAAGTAGCTCTCGGTTCAAAAAAGGTTGGGCACCCCTGCTCTATACATACATCCTCAATAAACTGCAATATGTCCAAAACTGCGCTGCCCGTATGCTCACCTCCACCCGATGCTCCGACCACATCACCCCTGTTCTCCAGGACCTCCACTGGCTCCCCATCAAACACCGGATTGACTTCAAATGATTACTTCTCACCTACTAAACCATCAACAACCTTGCCCCCCACTCACTTCATCCCAAGGCCGTAACCATGGAGTCAACATAGGGGGGGGGCAACAATTCAATCAACATTTGAATACTAATTTCCTGCCATTTTAAAGGAAAATATATAAAAAATCACTAACACATGGGATACTTAAACCCCCGCCCGTGGGGGCAAACAACAATATTCACAAAACTGTGTCTCATGCATGGGCGTTGGAAGCATCTTCAATGTGGGTAGGACAATTTGATGGGGGGTGTGGGCAGGTGGTGGACCATGGTGGACCTAACCTCCTCGAGGGGGGTCTGGGGGCATGCTTCCCCGGGAAGATTTTTTTTAATATGTTGAATTAAAAGCATAAATCTGGTGCACTTCGAGAGCAACATTAAGAGATCCATGGATACATCTCTCATCACTCATATGAAACAGAACTGTAAACAGATTTACTTTTACTTTATGCATATTTTACAAATCACTCCCCTAGCTACTATTCCTGAAAAGTTGGGTTTTAACATCAGAACTACAAGTTATTTACACAAAGAAGCTAAACCGGAGGGTTCATTAACATTACTATTACGAAATAAAATAATATAGTTTAGGGCTGATTTAGGACTAGGCCTACTGTTTATGTTCTTTTTGTTTTCTTTGTACTGTTTCTGTTCAGATTTAAAGTGTATTTGAGCATTAGGAAAAGCACTATAAAATCCAATTTATTATTATTATTATTATTATTATTATTATTATTATTATTATTATTATTATTATTATTATGTTGTAGTTGAGTATGGTTTGATGTAAATACATCTTCTGTACTTTTACTTTAGTAGGATTGTTTATGCAAGACGTTTACTTGTAATATAGTGTTTTCACTATTTATAACGGGTATTTTCACTTCAGTAAATATCTGATGATTTATTTCACCTCTGCAAAATAGTTAGGCTACTTGGAGCACGGAGAGGCATTGATTCCATTTGTCAAAGCTACTGCAGAATTAAGCGTTTCTCAAGCATTTGATATTTGTTTTGACATATATTAATACATTATTTATTTATTTAGTCACATTTTAAAGGCAGGTTACAGAGATGTTGTAGTACGTTCATCTTGGTACATCTCTCAAGGTGCTGGCTGATACTCCCGTATCCTCTAGACGGCGCATGCGCCCACATTCCTCTCAGCTCTGTAGCCAATGAACAGAGGCCCCGCCGTGTCGTCATCAGTCATCTGTGTTGGGATGAATACGTGTAGCTCACCAACTAGCTGCAGCTAGCTTGTCAGTCGCGACAGCTAGTACATATTGACTGTCACAAGGATAGCTTTTCTTTACGTGTATACAGCAAAGAAGCGAACGTACATTCATTGAACATTTGAAAACGCTACGGACTGATCCGTTGTCGAAGTTAATATGGTAAGAGAAAGGCGACGAGCAAGCTAACGACAGCTAGCATCGCCCGGTGGTGGTGTTAACTCTTATTGTTATGGCTAGAAGAGCTAGCTGGCTAGCTGTCTGTCAAAACATAGTCTGAGAGTGTCATTGTACATTTCCTAATGGGATTACACTGACGAAACACACAGACAGAACTTTTACTTTGCAGCAATTTGTGACACCACTTTGGTTGGAGTCAGAAAGAATACACTGTAGCGTTGACACGGAAACACATTTATTTACAAACTCCAAATGTAGTTTTATTTCCTAATGCTATCATTTTTGATGAATTGCATACTTACTCCATCATAACATTTCCTCAACCCGATAAAGAAGCATGTGAACCCAAACCTTTAGAGTCTCTGGTGCAGAATGGAAGCATTCAGAAGGTTGAAAATGATGATCAAATTATTGGACAGTTTTTTGACATGGATCGTTCTCCAGTGCAGTAAAACACATCCTTCAATTAACTACTTAATTATCACCTTATTATTATTCTTTGTAATAAATGGCCCTTAAAGTAGAAAGACTTGACAACCAAAATGTTCCAGCTTTTGTCTGTCTTTATTTTCGCCCGAACAGCCGACGCCGATTTCATCATTATGAAATGATAATAATGGATGTAGAAGAGCTCTTGATCTTGTTGCTGGACTCATTACAACAACGTGACAAGTGACTGTTCTTACAAGAAACCCATGTTGTCAATCTTGCAATTTTGATAACCGTCTCTTTTCTTTTCCTAGCTGTAACAGAATGGAATTACCAGAAACAACTTGTTTGGAGTGGTACTGCATAAGGACGCAGCTCTGTTTCAGCCTTCAGAACAAGGAGCCACACACTTCCATGTGTCACAGGAAGTCCCTTACTCTCTAGAAACTGAAAATTGCACCAACAAGGAGACACTCAAAGGACAGACATGTTTGCCAAGCTGAAGAAGAAGATCGCAGAGGAGGCGGCCACAGCACCTCGGAGTGGTGTTCGGATCCCGCGCACCTTCAGCAAGGAATCCATCACCTCAGTAGGGGCAGACTCAGGGGATGACTTTGTAAGTACTTTAAGAACTCATCACAAGTTATTATTCTAATGCAATCAAATGTTTTCATGTTTTGATGGTCTGCTCCCTTCTTGATGCATAATTAATAGTGATGGGAATTAAGGCTCTTTGAAGGGAGCTGGATCTTATGGCTCTGTTCCTTTCAAAGAGCCGTTTTTACAAGGGGGCGGGGTTACTGGGTTTACCTGCGAAATGGTCATCAGGATAATGACTGACTGTATGGCCAGACCTAATGTCAAGAATCTGCATTGTAAACATGACACAAGGTGGCGCCATATCCATGTCATTCATGTCAGTGAATGTACTACTTTGAATGTACCCTCTATGTGTTAAGTAAATAAAGTTGCCTTGCCTTGAATGAAATTCACGCAACTCTTAATATTAGATACTGTGTATTTAAGTGGCGATGGAGATTATTTGTTGACCCTGCTTTAAAGGATATGTTGCCTTTAGAAATGGTGCGCTTTATCACTGCCTGGGTTTTGGTTGAAGTGCATCAAATGCTGCTGCGTTTTCGCGTTTCGCTCATTTCCCATCCGAAAAACACGTGGTCTCCCTGTCCTGTAGCCCTGACCAATTTGCTGCCCTAGGCAAGATTTTAGCTGGGGGGGTGTGCCATAGTTGTGCCATAGTTTATGGGCGCTGTACGCAATATAGGCGTAGTTCTGTTAGTATAAGATAATAAGATGTACTTTGTTGATCCATAATCGGAAAATTGTGTTGTTATGAAATAAAACATTTAGTAAAAAAAAATCTAACTTTTTTTTTCTCCCCCCAATTTTCGGCGCCCCCTATGGGTTGATGCGCCCTTAGCATTCGCCTATACTGCCTATGCCGAGGACCGGCCCTGCTGTAGCCTGCCACTTGTTATGACTTCTCTCTCTCTTGCGTATTCCGTTAGGACCCACCCCACCTCACTCATCATCGTGCTGAAATGTACCAATCAGAGTAGGGGCGGGTCTTCACAGAATACGTTTGGGGAACAAAATTAAGCTTTTTAAAAGGCGAGTGGATTTTGGCAGGCAGTGAGTGCGGACCAACGATTGAACGATAAAAAGAACGGCTCTCACCCAGTATGACTCGGTTCTCCTCGTTCGTACCAAAGAGCCGTTCAAAAGAATCGGCTCGTTCGCGACCGACACATCACTAATAATCAACCACTGTTTGGATACTTTATTACATTGGGTTTGCTTAACACCGTCACACCTTTGTGTTCCAGCCCACAGTGGACAACTTTTAGGAAATACTTTATCACCTTACAAAATAGTTCAGTAACTTTTCAGTGTTAATCTAATAATAAGTATTTAATGGTAAGTCCTGTTCCTGACTCAAGAAGAAACTAAACAGCTTTGTTTTTGCTGGATGATTTATTGCATTTAACTGTTATTATCTATCTTTCCATATCATATCTTTGTGTTGCACATTTGTATCGATTCCACGATAAACAGTGATGGAAGCATCCACACTGAGTAACGATAACCATGTCGAGGCCCCATCATAGATATCAATGACCTGTTACCGCTGTACGTCTCCAGCAGAAAGAAATAGGATGGAAATAATAGGAACATAAAAACTGTTGAAGGAAGCTGATGATTGACTGATGCCTTGTCATGCAACTGTGTGTCTTTCAGCACCAGATATGCAAGGAAAGACAGAGAGATATAGAAGCTGTTCATTTTATTTAGCTGATAGCGAATATGTTCAAAGACCATTTAACTAATCCATCCCCATGTGTGAATATATTCATATTCAGATGGATTTCAGGGTTTCTTATGTTCATCAAATCGCTCTTACAGTAAGTGATCCCAACAATATTGTTGGCTGTTGTCGACTCGTCATAGTTGTGGTTTAGAGTCCACCATCCATTTCAAACCCATTTGGTGTATCCTTTCAAAGGACACACCAACAGAGGCCTGTACTACGAAGCCGGTTCAACCTAACCTGGATGTGTTTGAGTTAGCCGGTTGGCCTAATCCAAAACATACGCGCTCTCGCTAGACCAGGGGTGCCCAACCTTTTTTGACCCAGAGCTACTTTTAAAGTTGCCAGTCTGCCGAGATCTACCAGTCCAAATAGAGAGGCGTAGCCATTACTGACAGCCTACTGCCAGGTAAATACACACTTCTACTTGTATACAACTGACTTTTGTACGATTAATACTTCATAAAATACTGCAGATCCTTTATCTCACCTCTTTCTAATCTACACACATACAGGTATTTAACAGAAGTTACACAACAGTGTTGTTGATACAGAGTTGGAGTTTATCCACACGTCACTACAGTGGGTAATGTCTTCAAGAAGCATTGAACAGTGCTGCCACATATGACACAGGGAAAAAGGAAAATACTCTGAACCCTTTCTTTGCCATTATATAAAAATAGTGTTGCTACAAAAGTATAAATTAGGCTTACTAATAACACAACTGAGATCTGAAGCTACTCAGGAATCTGCTGCAATAGTGCAATAAAAAAGACAAAATTAATCGAATCAAACCCTTTTTTTGTTGCATTTTAGTCGAGTATAAAAAGAAATGCCTTTAAAATAGGATGCAAGCAACACTAGTTTCTTAACCTGAATTGATAATAGACTATAATCAATTTAAGTTTGCATTCTTATACCATTTTGTACAATAATTATAATGAATAAGATCAAACAAACTAAAACTTACAGCTGATTAATAACGGTATCTAACTTGAGTTTTTATTATATCAAAAACCTGTTGAAATGCTTCTGTTATTTTTACTGTCCCCCAAAAAGCGCGTCGCAGCCTCCAGGAAAGCTTCTTTCACAACTTTGCCGTCTTTGAAAGACTTCATGTGTTTCTCCAGAGCGTGACTGACACGATAAGATGCTCTGGTAGAGCCTTGCTCTTGTTGTTGTGCCTGGTGAAAATGGACTGCTGTGCATTTAGCTGTCCTCTCAGGCCCCTCCCCTTTTGGAGCGTAGGGCAGAATTAGGAGGGAATTCCGTCTCGTAGCGTTTGTGCACTGTTTTGAAATGCCGCTCCTAAATGACCCTTCTTCGATAAAGCCACGCTCGCATTGCAGATGAGACAGATGGACTTTGAATTAGAATGGATACAAAAATAATCATCCTCCCACTCGGAGTGAAAATTATATATGTTGGTCTTATTTGCTTCAGCCATAATTGCGGTCTTGTGTGTGTGCGGACTGTCACTCCTGTTGACGGTTGACACGGACAACCTCAGCGAAATAGTGCCCACTGCCCACCAGCCACGCCCCCACACATGGGGTCACGCCGGCCAATCACAAAGCTTTGATGCGTTCAAGTGCATTATTCTAGCACAGGGAGATTATGTTATAGGACATTAACGATAAAACAGAATATTGTTGTTCTATTTTTAGACACATCTCGCGATCGACTGGGAATCTCCCCGTGATCGACCGGTCGATCGCGATCGACTGGTTGGGCACCCCTGCGCTAAACGGTCCTACGATGCGGGTTATCAAGTGGATCGCTCAAGCCAGCCGTGTCCTATCTAGTTAGGTGCGCGTTCACATGAGAGAGGTGGTATCTGGAGCATTCGACCAATCACAGACATGGAGAAGCGCACTGACAGCGCAGCGTCATACTTCCTGAATGAAAAGTAAACTATAATATCAGTCATATGAGGAAGTTAAACTTTAAACATCCATGACTTAAACACTTGATCAGGATCAAAGCCACAGAGCTGCACCTGCAAGGTGAACACAGCTGGTATTCTATTCATGTTCACGTTCACACAGTCTGTGATTTTTGCCGGGCGTCTTTCCTGCAACGGCAGCTTTTCTGTATTTCCTTTCTCCTGTAATATGACTTGATCGCTTTAAACTCCGCACACTGAGCTCTGATTGGTCAGCAGGCGGTGCTTTCACTGAGTTGAGCTCTTAGCCTGCAACCTAGCCTGCTCCGGGGCAGATTAGCCGCTAAGCATCAGTTACCATGGAGATCTAGCCCGCTAAAAAGAGAACCAGAGTTGTAGGACGGGAAACCCCGAGTTTTCCCTGAAGTTAGCCGCTAAGAGAACATCCTGCTTCGTAGTCCAGGCCTCTGGGCTTTGAAAGGTGAAACAAACATCTTCATGTACCTGATCTGACAACACACAACACGTGAAGAATGGTTAGGTGGCGCGATACTCTGTAGTGAAGGAGCGCGCTCCCGCTCACAGGAGCCTGGTCGCGCTGCGCTCCGCAGCAAACAATATTTTTAGTGGCCCGAGCGGGCAAGTGGAAAGTACGTTATGCTGGCCCGGGGTGTCTAAATAGTGCTTAAGGACCAGCGGGCCATTTATAATGTCGAGCCCTGAAAGTGCAGCACCACTGCTAAATGACTACATGTCATCAGTATCACATCTTCCCTCTCAGTGCAGAACAATTGTTAATAATTAAATTAGGGCTGTCAAGTTAACGCGTTAATAACGCGTTAATAACGCGTTAACAACGCGTTAACAACGCGTTAACAACGCGTTAACAACGCGTTAACAACGCGTTAACAACGCGTTAACAACGCGTTAACAACGCGTTAACAACGCGTTAACGCAACAAAAAATTAACGCAACTAATTATTTTAACGCGATTAACGCATGTGTATTTTTTTCCTCGGCCGCCACGTAGTTTCAGAGCGCATCGAGTTTATAATACCATCTACAAGCTGATGCTGACAGCCCCGCTCCTGCCACCCGCTTGTGGCAGACCACACTTCCACGCTCACCGGCAGGCACCGACTGGCCATCGGGAGGACCGGGAGGGTGTGTGTATGTGTCGCTCGAGCGAGAGAGAGACCTTACGTGTATTGTTGTTGTTTTCATCAATGCATACATGCAGTAAATACATATGAACTCTCTTTTTATTATTTAGAAAGTGCTTCAGAAATCAATAACATAAATGTCTTGACATTCATTTATAAACCAAAATAAATGAATTGTATAGGTCTAGCCTCCGTGTGTGAAGTTGTTCCATCCTCAAAAACAAAAAGCTAATGCTTCTGCAGTCGAGCTGCAGCTTCTAGCCACGGCCTTCTGTTAAGAAAGGACACTGAATGTCCTGAATGAGGCATCACACACAGGACCTGAGTCTGAACACAGCAGACAACAGGAGTATTTACAACAGCATATACAAACAAAAACAGTGCATGTGGGTGCACACTTACATTCTCTGTCTCGCTGTTACATAAATCCCATGAATGTATGAGATTAAATTAGCTTCATTATATCTCAGTGATTAAGTGAATAATAAAGTTTCTATCGGGTCACTATCAGCCTGTCACTCATTATTTTCAGGGAGGGGGCGGGGTTTGGAGGAACGGAGAGGAGACGGTGATCGCGGAAGCTTTTTTCCTCCTGCCTTCACAAACTTCACACACGTATATATCGTCGGGAAATTGTAACGCGATTATTTTTGAAAAACATAAATCCCTGTCACACTCCGTGTCGCTGAGCTGCAGCGACACGGAGTGATTCAGAGCGGGTCCTTCTGCTGTGGGTTCTGGACTGGTGTTCTTGTGTTGGTGGATAAAGCAGACTGCTCGGTGTTCGGTGTTGCTGTGCCGCTGTCACGTCTGTTCCCTGATCTCTATGTCACCGACCGATTTGATATTAAAGTGACAAAAAAAAACTTTATAGTAAAGCCGCGGCCCGAAAATCAGGAAGCAACGTTACTACGCTATAACCGATTATCTTCCATCACTGCATCGATACCGAATCGTCCACGTCCGCATCGCAATGCATCGTAGAAACGATTATTTTCAACACCCCTAATTCCAAAGGGTTCACATACTATTTCTTGTCCCTGTAGTTCTGGAGACTCAAAGAAAATGGCAGGAATGAATGTCAGTGCTATGATGGGAACCCTGGCTGACAGCTTTTGAAGTAGTCACCAGTCAGGCAGTTTCTAGGTAGCAGGGCTGGGGTGTGCCTCACATTACATTATGTTCATTTCATGTAGACAGGATACGGTATAACTCGGTCCCAAACCAACCAGTCTAACATGAAGCCCTGTTGATTCACTTCTCGTTTCCCAACAGAACACGCACAGCTGACCTTTCCGTCTTTTGTAACTGAGTTGTTTTTTTTGGATGTGACTGCGTAATTGACCTGTTTTAGTGCCGAGCAGTGCACAGTAGGACTGCACAATTTGGGGAAATAATCTAATTGCGATTTTTCTGACCGATATTGCGATTGGATTTGCGATATTTGTTTTTAAGCGACCCAACGGAGGTTTCTTGTAAAAGGCGGCCATATCTCCGGCTAGGAAGGTCGTATCAACGTGCTCCCGCCTCTAGCACCACCGCAGCCCGAGCTAAGAGTGAAGTAACTCAACTTACATGAAACTTCCGTTGGGTTGCTTTAAAGTCAAGCTTCAGTTTAAGATTCTCCCTGTAATAGATGTAAAACATGTGATGGAGCATTACTAACCTGACTCAGATGGTTTGTTTCACCAAACCATCTAGGAAAGCTCCATTGGAAGCCATTTGGAAAAGTATTTCAAAAATACTTGGCAGGTGATTGGATACATCTGTCTCTCACCTACTATTAGGGTTGCTCCGATCGATCGGTCACCGAAGACACTTAGCTATTTTATCTACCTCTGGAATAAGCTAAACTAGTTATAAATATATTTATTCTTCACTGTCGGGTGACGGTCACTCATAACTGGATCAGTGAGCTGCATGAGATACTGACAGGCTGTCGGGAGAGAGAGGAAGAGAGAGCGCTTCCGCTCATTCCTCCTGTGTTATTCTCCAAAGTGAATGTAAACTTGAATAATGTACATCATTTGTAATATGATGTGTGTAATAATATGTAATAATTAAGTTGATTGTTGTTTGTGGAAGCTCCAGTGAATGAGCCCCATTAACTGAGTTTTAAACATCACTTTAAATGGAAGATTTAAAGTGATTTAAATCTTCCATTTAGGCCCCGCCCACTCGATCGGATCGGTATCGGCCGATACTGATTCCGGCAATCGGCCCCAAAATTGGCGATCGGAGCATCCCTACCTACTATCATGGGCCACTTCTGATTGGGCCACAATGACTGGGACATGAGCACAGCCCTTCTGATTGGTGTGGATGACTGACACACAAGAAGAACAAAAAATAACTAAAAGAAATCGCAGGCTTTGCGATTTGATAATTGCATCATTTAAAATCGATGAATCATTCAGCCCTAGTGCACAGTCTCAGTGCACAGTCACAGGGCTGACCAGACTCCTGAGGCTGTATAGTCAACTCAGTTTTACTTGGCTAAATCATTTAGTGAAGTCGCTGAGGAGCCCTGCTGCCAGCTAACAATGTTTCTCTGGTGCATCCACTGTAGTGTGGGTGCCGTAGTTTAACACTTGTTTGCGTGACCATGACCGGTGGTGTGTTTCCTTTCTGCAAGAAAACATCTGCGGTCTCCGAAGCCTGATAAGGATGTGTGTGTGTACAAAACGCAACACACTCTAACTAATGTGTGCTGGGTCCAGGCTCAAGGGCGTATGGCACTCTCAACTCTTTCCAGGACAAGCCAGGGCCCTGCCTGCCTGTAGCTTTGCAGATACCTGTGTTGATAGTAATAGATTAAGAGCGGTGAATCCGCTTAGAAACGGGAAGTGCTCAAACGTTTGTGTGAGTTTATCAAATGTAGCAGTGATTCCATGTCAGCCACAGCTTGTCACAAAAAACATGATGACTGATAGTGTGTTTAACGAACTTAAACTAGCTTTATTAAATGTCAGGTCTTTGGCAGGAAAAACATTTTTAATCAATGATTTTATCACTGAGCACAATCTCGATTTTATGTTTTTAACGGAAACTTGGATTGAACAAAATAACAGTGCAGCTGTTCTTATCGAATCAACCCCTCCCAACTTTAGTTTTATGAGTCAGGAAAGAATGCATAGAAAGGGGGTGGAGTTGCTATTCTGTTCAATGATTCCCTTCAATGCAGGAAGACATCTTATGGGAACTTTGCTTCTTTTGAATATGTGGCCCTTCAGCTGAAATGCTCCTCTCGAGCTCTGTTGCTAAATATCTATAGACCACCAAGCTTTTTTGATGACTTTACTGAACTGCTGTCTGTAGTGTGTATTGACTTTGACCGTCTAGTCATTGTTGGTGATTTTAACATCCATGTTGACAACCCCCAGGACAGAGGGGCTAAAGAACTGTTTTGTGTTCTTGATAGCTATGGACTGACTCAGCATGTGAGGCAGCCCACACACAATAAGGGGCACACTCTGGACTTAATTATCTCAAAGGGTCTGAATATCTCTAAGGTTGTGGTGACTGATGTTGCACTCTCTGATCCTTCCTGTGTTTTCTTTGAGAGCTCTATTTCTGTTCACAAAAATGTTCAGAAAGAGATAACCACAAAGTGATATTTAACTGAAAATACTAGGGAAATGTTTACTCAGAATTTTTATTCCACACTTGCCCCTTCTAACATCTCAGTAAATGAGCTAGTAGATCATTTTAATAAATTTAAAAAAATTGTTATAGATGCCATTGCTCCAACTAAGGTAAAGGAAGTGACTGGGAAGAAAATATCTCCATGGAGAAAGGCCATTACCGTGAGAACAGAAAAAAGAGAGTGTCGAAAAGCTGAACGTAGGTGGCTAAAAACAAATCTCCAGGTTCATTTTGAAATCTATAAAGAGAGACTTGGCCTTTATAATTTGGAATTGAAAAACGCACGACAATCGTTCTTCTCTGACATCATTACCAAAAACAACGCACGTGCCTTATTTGCTACCGTCGACAGACTAACTAACCCCCCAGTGTCAGTAGCCTCTGAATTTCTATCCACCAGGGCGTGCAATGATTTTGCCTCCTTCATTGACAACATTCAGAAAATCAGACAAGCAGTCAGTGCCTCTGTATCAGGTACAGCAAATGTGTTGTCTCTGTGTCCACTTAAAATCAATTCAAACATCATGACACAATTCCATCAGATTAATGATGAAAACCTAGAGGACATTATACAACTTCTGAATCCTCCTCCTGCTGCCTTGATATTATTCCAACAGGATTTTTCAAGGATGTTATTCATTGCATGGCCTCAGATCTACTTCACATAGTAAACAAGTCTCCTGTTTTTCCAGAGGCCCTGAAAACTGCAGTCATTAAACCGCTCTTAAAAAAGAATAATCTAGATGCTTCAGTAATGAACAATTACAGGCCCATATCAAACCTCCCATTTCTAGGTAAAATCATTGAAAAAGTTGTTTTTCAATAGTTGAGTAATTTATTGCATTTAAATAACTGCTTGGATGTGTTCCAGTCAGGCTTTCGTCCAAACCAAAGCACTGAGACTGCTCTTGTAAAGGTCTTCAATGACATCCACTTAAACACAGACAGTGGCAGAACTTCAGTGTTAGTATTATTAGATCTCAGTGCTGCGTTTGACACTGTTGACCACAACATATTACTCGACCGACTAGAAAACTGGGTGGGACTTTCGGAAACAGTTCTAAATTGGTTTGAATCCTACTTAAACGACAGAAACAACTTTGTTTCTATAGGTTAATACACATCTGAGTTGACAAATATTACATGTGGGGTACCTCAAGGCTCCATCTTGGGGCCTCTTCTCTTTAACGTCTACATGCTACCACTGGCTCAGATAATGAAAAACAACAAAATAAGTTACCATAGCTATGCGGATGACACACAAATGTACGTAATAATTTCACCAGGAGACTATGCTCCAATTCAAACACTGAGTAAGTGCATTGAACAATTCAATGACTGGATGTGTCAGAACTTTCTCCAATTAAACAAATATAAAACTGAGTTAATGGTTTTTGGAGCCAAGGCAGAATGTATAAAAGTTAGCGCTGAGCTTCAGTCTGCAATGTTCAAAACAACAGATAGAGCCAGAAATCTAGGTGTAGTCATTGACTCTGACCTGAGTTTCAACAGTGACATTAACACAGTTACTAAATCAGCCTACTATCACCTAAAGAACATATCTAGGATTAAAAGACTAATGTCACAGCAGGATTTGGAAAAACTTGTCCATGCTTTTATCTTCAGTAGACTCGACTACTGCAATGGTGTCTTCACAGGTCTCACTAAAACATCTATTAGAAAGCTGCAGCTGATTCAGAACGCCACTGCTCGAGTCCTCACTAACACTAAGAAAGTGGATCACATCACTCCTGTTCTCAAGTCTTTACACTGGCTTCCTGTGTGTCAAAGAATAGATTTCAAAATGCTGCTGCTGGTTTATAAAGCACTGAATGGTTTAGGCTCAAATTACATTTCTGACCTGCTGCTAAATTATGAACCATCCAGAACTCTCAGGTCTTCAGGGACTGGTCAGCTTTCTGTCCCCAGAGTCAGAACTAAACATGGAGAAGCAGCGTTCAGTTATTATGCTCCAAATATCTGGAACAAACTCCCAGAAACCTGCAGGTCCGCTGCAACTCTGACTACTTTTAAATCCAGGCTGAAGACTTTTCTTTTTGCCGCTGCTTTTAATTGAACTATTCATATCTTAAACAGCACTGTTACTTTTATCCATGTATTTTTTATTTTAATGCTGCTTTTAAATGCCATTTTCTTAATGTCTTTCATTTTTGTAAAGTAGTTTGAATTGCCTTGTGTTGAAAGGTGCTATATAAATAAACTTGCCTTGCCTTGCAACCACTTCATAGATTTGTATTACCTGGAGCTGACTAGCCAAATACCACTGACATGTACAGTACTACACTGGTATTCAGACCCAAATCTGGAGATATCTTTTTAAATAGTTTACAGCCATGATCCAGAATGAAAATCTGCAGAACCTAGTTATGAAGGTAGATATCGGGCAAAATGCGAGAGCGTGTAAAACCTGATGTGAGCACTTGCAGAAAAAAGATCTGAGCTTGTGTGCATACATTTACACTTGTATAAAATATCCACATAACTGTGAACCAAATGTACACTTGTAAAACATATCCACGTAACTGTGAACCAAATTTGAAGTCACAGAACATACTTGCCAACCCTCCCGATTTTTGCGGAAGACTCCCGATTTCATTGCCCTCTCCCGGTTTCCTCCCGGGGTCATATTTCTCCCGCATTTCTCCCGATTTCTGACTAAATCAGATTTACTCAGGACTGTTTCCACTCGGACTTTAATAGAGCCATTGTTTGGTTTCCATGGTAGCGCGTCTCTTTAGTAGCGCGCGCAGCTGAAAGTCTGAGAGGGTGAGGAAGAGTCACAGAAAACAGAACAAGAATGGACAACTCGACCCTCTGCTCACTCCTTTCCTGTAAAATACAGGTCCAGCCCACACATATGCTCCATCAAGGATGGTGCTACAGGCCGCAAGGCAGTGCACGTACAACTACAATAAGCATGGTAGTTAATGTTAATCCAATATGGCTCCGGCGATCCACGAGCACCCCCCCGCGATGGTTTTGAAATCCTCCCGATTTCTGAGGTCTCAAGGTTGGCAAGTGTGTCACAGAAGAAAAAAAAAGTTTTGTAGCTTGTAGAAAAAAAATGAACTTAGTGATGAAATGTTCACTTGCAGAAAAATACATATTTTTTAAATATATTTTCCATTACAACTGCAACTTGGTTATTACAACCTCTCAAATCAGTCATTACAACTTGACGAATCTGCTCTGTGGCAGTATAAATCGACGAATCTGCGGTCTTGACTTTTGCTACACTTCTTGTGATAAATGTGTCGCAAAAGTAATTTTCACCTGTATATGTGGGGGGAGGGAGGGGGGGTTGGAGCGAATTGGTGGAGCTATCAGAACGACGAGGCTCGGGTCAGTCACACAGTCACAGCCACAGTCAGGTCGAACCGGATGGCGGGGCTAACGGTTCGTGTCACTACCAGTCCGCTGACATGGAGCGTCAATCAACGGTAAGTTTTGCCCATTAGTTGCCCAGTATTACTTTGAATATTATTATTGTGATTGAGGATTAAATCCGCTTTGAAGACCACCGTTTTATATCGTGCAGTTTAGCGGCAAAATAACGTCAGTTACCCAGCTAACGCTAGCTTTGTTGAGTTTATGCTAGCTAAACAAGTAGTGGTTGTAGTCTACAGCAGTAATTAATATATTATAGCCTACTGATTTGGCACTAACGGTTGATAACCGTTTATGAAAATAAAACCAATTGAACTGTGCTGAAATAATGACAAGTTTTATAATTGTCTTGGGCTCCTGCTGTGTTTTTAAAGCCTTTGTAAATTATCCATGCTATTTTCTATTTAGCTAACGTCAAAGTAGTGTATGTGAAATCTACCTCACAATAAGATGTGTGTATATTACAATTATTAATGTCATATTTCAAGATGATTACTTAGATATTACAATATGGTTGATTGAGCTGGAGTTCATTATTGAGCTTACACGTTAACGTCAGTCATATCTGAAGAACAAACCCAAACCTTGTTGTTTTTATTTATTGCATTACCAAATTGATATCAAATAAACAGTAAGCATTGGTAACACAACTTCCAAAGTTACAGTAAAATAAAAAGGACCCTGACTCGGACAATACACAATCCAACATGTTCAGCAGAAGAGAATCAGTTATATTGTTTGTACACATGGTACTTTATATATATATATATATATATATATATATATATATATATATATATATATATATATATATATATATATATATATATCTCTGTTTGTTTAAGGTGTCCAGGTGATGCAGACAGGCTGGACCAGAGAGTGAGAGACAGAACTGGACTCCTCACAGCAGTGCACTTCAGCACAGGTACACATACTATCTTTTCATACTGTACAAAAAATCAAGAAAGATATTGGTTTAAATAAATGAAGTATGGACTTTAATACACTGATATACATTCATTACACAATACTAAATACTAGATCACCTACACATCAGTTAAGTTGAGGGTTTTTCCCATGCAAAAGGTTACATTTAGATGTTAACAAGCAATATGATTTTGTCAGCTTTCTAATGTAATGTATTGAAGGCAAACTGCTACTATTTATCTCTCAATATTGTCTGTAAAAACGTGGTAAAAGTTATTCTTTCAGTGAGACAACAGAGCAAGCTTCTACAGTTGTACTACGTTTTGTAACAGTTACATATTATTTTGATAATAAAATATATTTCAATGTTGATGAATTTCATACTGTTCATTCTTAATCTGATTAGAATTAAAAAATAATTATATCAACAGCCCCTAAACACACCTCTTTCATAAATAACACACTTGTTCTGCAATAATGTTTTGTTTCCTGTCATTTTTGTTAGGAAAGGACATGCCTGAAAGACACGACATTTTCTCCTTCTCTGAGAGAAGAACATCCAAGAGGAAAATTAAAAGCTGATCTTATGAGATTTTAAGACCAGTACAGGACATTCACTAAGAAACTACTTTTATTGTGAAAACAAAGATCTGCTTTGTGGTCTATCAAGACCATCATTTGTTTGTGACGCTGCCTGCACCTCAGAGAAGGGGTGGTTATAGTCAGGCTTATAAAGTGTGGCAAAAAACATAGTCAGCTGATGGGATGCATCTATTTCCACATCTACACTCCATCAGCTGATTATTTCTATTTGCCTCACTTTATGAGCTTCACATCACCTGTGCCTTGTACCGCAGAGTTTGCTACGTCACAAATAAATGGGGCCAATCTTCAGTCAGATGTGAATGTGTAATCATTTTCAGTAAGAGTAATGGACAAAAGGAGTGCAAATACAAATACAATTTATTGAAATGTGAACCAAAAGTTAATCAAACATGTTTTATATAAAAAGCACATATGGACAGAAGGTGTAAACCTATTAAATGTATAAGTAAACACATTTAGTCAAATAAAGTGACAGACTAGGCCTGTGCAGTTGGTATCAGCTTTGGTATCAGCTCCTCCATCAGGCCTGGTCCTCCTCGCAGAGGAAAGACCCTCAGTCCTCTCCAAAGCAACAGACAGGACGTCCATCACACGGAGGTTTCTCCCTGAAGTCTCTGCAGCTCTCTGGACACCACGCTGTCTCAATCCGTCCACACTGAATATGAGAGGGGGAAAATCTAAATAATAAATGCTTTAGACAATAAGAAATATAAAGTTGACAGTTGAGTTGCTCAGTTCTTTTAGATTGTCAATACTATTACTGTATAACTAATATCCCAGGTTATGAAGCACATTCAAATAAAGATTGGTCTTTAAATACATGTTGTCTTGAATTGTTTGTCTAAAGTCAAGGATCTAGAACTGGTACTTAGTTTTAATGATACAGTCTGGTTATTATGCTGTTTGGAGGAGGCCTCACAGGTAAGAGCACTAACTAGCTACCATCACATGTACCTTAGCTTGACTTAAATGTATTCAACGTATAATTTAAAGGTGGGGTAGGTAAGTTTCAGAAACCGGCTCGAGATACACTTTTTGTTATATTCCATGGAATGCTCTTAACATCCCGAGAGCAATGAATATCTTAAGTGCTTTGACAAAAAATCCATAAAAAAAAGTCATCTGTAGACGCCGTAATACTGTAAAAAGTACAACCAGCCGGCTAAACGGATTGGTTGTACTTTTTACAGTATTACGGCCGGCGGATTGGATGGCCTACCTGCCTGTCAGCCTTCCATCGGGGCACAAACTTATCTCGTGCCCTCATTGGTCATGTGCTCGTTCATGTGTGTTGGAGGAGGGGCTCTATAAGGAAGTGGCATATTTTCTCCGGTTGTGTATTTTCAAATTCTAGCGATCTCGAGCCGGTTTCTCAAACTTACCTATCCCACCTTTAAGTGATATCAAAATACAAATAACTAATGTCATGCAAACATATTAATATTTGCTTGATTCCAGAGTTGAATTTAGCACAATTGCATACAAACATAAAGGGATTTTAAGATTCTGAAGTCTTCGTTCTAAAGAGAAAATAGCATGGATAATTTACAAAGGCTTTAAAAACACAACAGGAGCCCAAGACAATTATAAAACTTGTCATTATTTCAGTACCGTTCAATTGGTTTTATTTTCATAAACGGTTATCAACCGTTAGTGCCAAAGCAGTAGGCTATACTATATTAATTACTGCTGTAGACTACAACCACTACTTGTTAAGCTAGCATAAACTCAACAAAGCTAGCGTTCGCTAGCCAACTGACGTTATTTTGCCGCTAAACTGCACAATATAAAACGGTGGTCTTCAAAGCAGATTTAATCCTCAATCACAATAATAATATTCAAAGTAATACTGGGCAAGTAATGGGAAAAATGTACCGTTGATTGACGCGCCATGTCAGCGGACTGGTAGCGACACGAACCGTTAGCCCCGCTGTCATCCGGTTCGACCTGACTGTGGCTGTGACTGACCCTTTTTTTTTGTATAAATGTTTTATTGAATATTTTTTAAAACATACAAAAGCTCGGTGAGGATATCATCAACTTAACATAAGTGCAAGACATTCATTCACAATAAGACAAAAATAATGCGTCCAATAAGAGCCAGGGGGAGAAAAAAAAAGCATAAAGGCACACAATTTTTTGAGAGGCATTAAGCTTACTTAAAATAATAACCATTTGGAAATGTCATTACAAATCTTTATAGACATGTTACAAGATTGTATTTTCCTAAGGGACAGAAAAAAGGACTTGAACTCATTTATGAAACAGGGAAAGGAGGGCTTGCCTCCTCTCCATTTACTACAATGTAAATGGTATTTACCCAAGATAATAATTATATTTACCAAATCAGATATGGGAGAATCCAAATTATCAATATAATATAAAATGTGATATATTTTGAAGGCCGGAATGTTTGTTAATTTAAGTAACAACCAATCTCTCACATTCGACCAAAACAATTTAGAAAAAGGGCATGAGAAAAATAAATGTTCCAAAGATTCATCAGATAAATTACAAAAGGAACATGGTTCCACTTCAATTTTAAATCTTGAATTTAAAAAAAGTAGAAACCGGGTAGATTTTATGAACAATTTTGAAATGAGTTTCTTTTGCTTTAAGAGAAATAGGCAATTTTATAAAATAAGAGAGAGCTTTTTCCATTACAGATATAGTGTCTAAATCGGTCCCTTGTGGAAATAAGCCTCTGTTCAAATTGTGAAAAATGTGGGATTTCAAAGAAGCATTAATAGATTTGTTATTCTTAAGAGTATCGTGAATAAATTCCAAACTAGGTAAAACTGATACAACATTTGAGAACAGTAAAGTATTATGAATCATTTCAATAAGTGGTACAGGAATTGCTTTACAGATTTTGTTATCTTTAGCAGTACACGTTATATTGTATTTCGTTGAAAAAGCCAAAAGATCTAGCAGTTTACCATTGCAATCTAATAAATCACTAACAAACAAAATACCCCTCTCTTGCCAATCACTCCTAAACAAGGATTTTCTGTTTATAATAATCACTCTATTGTTCCATAAAGTAGATTCATGAGATTCTGGCTGGGACAAAAAAGCTTTCAACCATTTTATTTTAATTGTTCCAATCATCGATTCAAAGTCTAAAGCTTTAATTCCGCCTTTATCATATTCTTTAACAAGCTGTGACTTTTTAATGTAGTGAGTTTTATTTCTCCACAATAATTGGAAAATAATTGAGTTGTTTTTTTTAATATTGGCCGAAGAGACAAAACATGAGTGGCATGGATAAATACGTTTACATATACTTTCTGCTTTAGTAAGAAGAACTCTGCCAAAAATAGTAAGATCTCTAGTTAACCAACGACTGAGAGATTTCTTCATATCTGTGATACGATTACAAATATTAAGATCTTCTCTCCTGATATAATTTTTAGATAATGTTATTCCTAAATATTTCACTTCAGGTACCACTCTAATAGAGTCAATAATGGAATCATCACATGAATGGATAGGGAGTAATTCACATTTTGAAAGATTAAGAGATAACCCTGATGCTTTTGAAAAAATTGAAATTGTGTTAAGAGTTTCCTTTACCATGGATTTATTCTTTAGGAAAATGGATGTGTCATCTGCAAATTGACTAATTTAAAATTCTTTGTCAAAGAGGGTAATGCCTAATATTTTCTGATTCTTTATAATAAGCATTGTTAAGACTTGGGTGGTCAGAATAAATAATTTTGGGGAAATAGGGCAACTCTGTCGAATACCACGTAAAACCTTAAACCTAGGGCTCATTCCAGGGTTCAAAGATACAGAACTATAGATGTCCGAATAGAGCATCCTAATTATGTTGCAGAAATGTTCACCAAAACCCAAAAATGTTAGAGATTCCATTAAAAAGGAATGTTCAACAGAATCAAAAGCTTTATAAAAATACAGAAATAGTACGAGACCTTCAGTATCAATAAACTCCTGGTAAACGAGCATATCCAATATCAGTCTGGTATGGTTATGAATACTTCTGCCCTTAATAAAGGCTGATTGACATTCATCTACTAGTTGATTTAGACCTGAGTTTAACCTGTTAGCATAAACATGTGCTAACCGTTTGTAATCATTACATAGTAGGGTAATAGGTCTCCAATTTTCCAACAAAAGATGAATTTTATTTGGTTTTGGAATTAAGGTAATAAGGCCATGTTTCATGGTTGGGAAAGGTTTCCTGCTGAAATGCAATCTGTGAAAGCCTTATAAAGCATTTTTCGCACATCTGACCAAAAATATTTGTAGAACTCTATGGTTATACCGTCCAGCCCTGGTGATTTGCCACCAGACATTTGCAGTAATGCACTATCTAATTCTTCAATTTTTAGTCGATCGTCCATATACTGTTTAAAAGGATCATCTATTGTCTTTTTGAATTCTGTAATTTTACTAAAATATTTATCACAATTTTCTTTAGAAAACATTGAGTTATATAAATTGCAATAAAAAAGTCTAATTTCTTCGTTTATCTGGTCTTGATTTTCAATAGTGACATCATTAACACTCAGTTTTTGGATTTTCTTTTTCACTTGTCTTTGCTTTTCAAGATTGAAGAAATAAGAAGTGTTTTTCTCTCCTTGCTCAATCCATCGGGCTCTCGAACGAATAAAAGCTCCCTTAGCTTTTTCCAAATAATATTGTCTAATTGAGTTTGTAAATTGTTCAGTTTAATTTGCTCATCCAATGATAACTCAGCTTTAAGGCCTAAATTATTAATTTTACTTGTCGTCTCGTTGTTTTTGTTTCTTTAATCTAGAGGAGTATTTACTGGAATTTATCGCAATCTGTCTCACACTCAATTTAAACCATTCCCATTTACTGAGAGATGACATATTCAAAGCCAGAGTTTCTTTTATCAGTTGTTTGATCTTTTTACAAAAATGTACATTCTCCAAAAGACTATTATTGAATTTCCATATAGTTTTAAGATTGGGACTGAAGTTGCATAGTAACAAGGACAAAGAGATGACACAGTGATCAGTCAGAGGTGATGCTGAAATATCACACTTTGAGACATTATTAGTTAAACTAATAGAGATTAACCAATAATCGAGCCTAGAACACTGACCATTGTTAGAAGAGTTAAACCAGGTATATTGTGACTTTGAGGGATTATTTATTCTCCAAACATCAGATAATAATAATAATAATAGAATAATTGAAATTATGACAATGTCCCCTTAAAGGAAGACAATCTAACCACTCATCAGGAACTATATTAAAATCCCCTCCGATTATAATCTTATCAGTCATATAAAGTACTTTCCATTACTCTAATTTTTTACACAAGATTGAAAGAAAATGATTGTTTTTAATAATAACCATAAACACACACCAGTGTGTAATTAGTCCCATTAACATCAGTCACAACCATTAGCCAATAACCGTTTGTATCACTCCTGTGGTCAATTATATTTCCAGGTAACCTCCAGCTGAATGTGATGTTCCATGGCTGAAACATTTTTTGTCTCCCCATTGTACTTTCCAGAACTTAGTATCTGCCTCTGCAGAATGAGTTTCTTGCAGAAAAACACAATTTGCCTTTTGTTCCTTACAAAAAAGAAAAATGGCCTTACGTTTCACATTGTTTTTTAGCCCCCTAGCATTTAAGGATATGAACGATAACATTGAAAGAGCAAAGATAGAAACCTTAAGAAAATGCGCAAAGGAATGCTATATCGATGCGCAGGAGTGAGTAACGTAACCCTTAACAAACACATATTTAGTGCAATAGCTCACAACATTTTGAATATAACCTGAGACAAGTCCAATACTAAAAAAAATAAAATAATAAACACTCAAACTGAGAACTTCAGCATACCTGCTGAGGACCGAAAACCTGCTCCTTGTCCCTCCAGTTAATTACTGCAGTGTTTTACACGTTATTCCGGGTCCACTCTTTTGTTGTCAATCAGCGCGAAGCCTTCCTTCAGAAAAGCTCTCTTCCCCTTTCTCCTGGCTTCTTGAACCAGTGGCCACAGCTTGGAGCGAGCCTCCCGGTCCTCCTTGGAGAAATCCTCTTTGAAACGAATGTGCATCTTGCTGCAGACTCTCGCATCTTTGGACTTTTTCCAGATCTCGTCACGAACAGTCCTCATCCCGAACTGAATGATGATAGACCGCGGTGTGTTGTTGGAAGTAGCTGCATTACCCTTCATACCCAGCCGATGGACAGTGTCCATGAGTCACGCAGCTTTTCCACAGACAGCGGAACAACTCTTGTGAGTATCCCGATCACAGCTTCTCTTGTGTTTTCTCCTTCTTTTTCAGGCAAACCATTCATCCTCAGATTTCACCTCCGTTTGTAGCGGGCTTGCTTCTCGCCAAACTTACGTAGTAAAGTGTTATCTTTCAGAAGATCATCAAACTTTTTCTGAAGAGCAGAAATGTCTTTCTTATTTTCTTTAGCTGCTTCAGTGTTTGCTTCAATGCGTTTTTCAATTTTTTTTAACAGCCCTGTCTGTTCATCCATTTTTCCAGATAAGACTTGTATTGCCTGGAGAATGGTGCTGCTACTATCCTCTGCCATTTGTGTTTCTCCATGAACCTTTGATTTCTTTGGATTCAGTCCTTTAGTTGGTGTGTGGTCCCAATTTATTTTGTGTCCCTTCGAGTTGTCCGCTTCCATGTCCTCAATATCCGAGTCGTCACACGCCTCATGGAGAACTTTTAAGTTGTAAACGTGGTCGTCATGCTAGCAGGCACTTTATGTCAAAAGTGTTGGTAACTGAAGAGTTAAAGTAAAATGTGACTATTTCAGCTTCTATAATAACTTAACGTGTATCATGAATAAGCTATTGCCTGTCGGTTTTGCAGTCAAGGACTCGCATCTAAACTTTTTTTACGAGCCTGCAACGTTGCTGCTTCTCACTCCGCCATCTTGAAGTCGCTGAGACTGACCCGACCCTCGTCGTTCTGGTAGATCCGCCCCTTCGCTCCTCCTCTTCGCTCCAACCCCCCTCCCTCCCCCACATCTACAGGTGAAAATTACTTTTGCAACACATTTATCGCAAGAAGTGTAGCAAAAGTCAAGACCGCAGATTCGTCGATTTATACTAGCACAGAGCAGATTCGTCAAGTTGTAATGACTGATTTGAAAGGTTGTAATAACCAAGTTGCAGTTGTAATGGAAAATATATTTTAAAAATATGTATTTTTCTGCAATTGAACATTTCATCACTAAGTTCATTTTTTTTCTACAAGCTACAAAACTTTTTTCTTCTGTGACTTCAAATTTGGTTCACAGTTACGTGGATATTTTATACAAGTGCACATTTGATTTACAGTTACGTGGATATTTGATACAAGTGTAAATGTATGCACACAAGCTCAGATTTTTTTTCTGCAAGTGCTCACATCAGGTTTTACATGCTCTCGCATTTTGCACCATATCTACCTTCATACTAGTCACATTTCTGTTGTAATGTGATTGACAATATGTATTTAGGATAACGAAGAAACATCTCTTTTGTATTAAAATCTGCAGAGGTGTTGTCGGAGTTCTGCAGATCCAGATTTGTGTGGGCTTACAGAACACTTTGATAGGAAACATCAATGTTTCACTTCAGGTTTTGGACTTGATGTGTGGACTTTCTGAAATGTTCTGACTAATAACCACCATATTATAAAGTAATCAGTAGAGTGAAACTACCTACTGTGAAAACAAAACTTAACACTTGGATCCACCGTGGATTGGTCAATTTGGACCAATCAGCGGGGGCTTAACGTAACGGCTCCGCTGACGTAACGTAACTGCTCCACGGATTGGTCCATTTCGTTCCGGGTACGGATGACATCATGCGTACCCGGAAGAATCAAATGGACAGTGACGTATCTCCAACGAGGCGTTTTGGGGAGGTATTTTCTGTTTTAGAGTTTTACTCACTACAAGGTGTACTTTGAGGGTTTTGACTCTGCAGACCGTTTACATGCATAAAAACCTTCATAACACACAAGGGGACGGGTAATAACCGGAAAAGCATGACATGGGACCTTTAAGTGCTTTAGACAGATTTGAGGATTTTTGACTGTGATAAACCAACGATGGATATTTGGTCCATTTCCCTCCACAAACAGGATGAATATTAGGTGCTACATATTTTAACGATGTGTGTGTGTGTGTTCAGGCATCTGATGGCAGCAGCTCCAGGGACGACCTGCCTGCACAGCTTCTCAGGAGGAATGATCAGATCCGCATGCTGGAGGCCAAGTTATCAGGTAAGTCCAACATCAACCAGTGCTGCGGCCATAGACCATATCCTAACTGCTTTATCGTGAAATTATAGAAACACAATGCAATCTCTGAATGACCGAGGCTAATGATAATACACACATTTATTGACTTTATTTCTGTAGCACTTTTCATGTAATACATGCCGCTTAAAGTGCTTTACATATACAACAATGAAAACAGAATAAAGACAAGCAACTCGTTTAGTGTCCACTTAGAACAGTGCTTCTCAAAGTGTGATCCGCGGACCACTGTGAGCGCCCCCTAGTGGTCCGTGAGTATATTGGTAACATTTCACATTTGAAATTAATTAATTAAAGTTTTTCGCACTCTCGCAGGAATATCTCCGCAATGGAGAGAGGTTAAGTTTCACTTTCGATTGCATAATATGGCCCAGATAAACACCTTCATCACACATGCTGCCACTTGTTTGTACCATTTTCAGGCAATTTGTAAAAACCGATGTGTTTTTGGACATTTGTGGAGTTAGGTGGTCCGTGAGTATTTTTTTACACAATTGTAGAGGCTACTGGGAGCAGTGTGTCTAAGTGTTCTCTTTTCTTTGTTTTTGTTAGAAGCAGCAGAGTTTTGGTACAATATCAAATCACTTTTTTAGAGTTTGGGTCCAAATGCAACACAATATTCCAATCAAATTTGAACAGAAGCATGAATTATTTTTCGGCATCTTGGAGGGTCAAGAATAGCCGTACCTTTCCAATGTCTCTGAGGTGAAATAATGCCACCTTGGTTCCTGCTGATATGAGATATTAAACTTAAGATCAAATCAAGTTTAATTCTCAAGATAGAGTTTAAAATAGCAACCAGGGTCGGATTTCCACATTTTTTGGGCAGCTCATTGCTTTTTGATTTGTGACCGACTAATATCAATTGTTTCCTGTCCTTATTTAGTTTACATAGAGTAAATACACCAACAACAAGACTTTGGAATGTTATGAATCCAAGATGCCAAGGGATAGATTCATTGTTGCAATATGTTTTTGATTTAATCAAGACCATATAATAGAAGAGTTACGACAACGGAAGTCCAAAAACGGATCGTTCCCCGGAAGTTCATGGCGGGCAATGTGAATGCATTAATAAGAGGAGATAGAACTACGATTTTTGGTAATTATTAGTGAATAAAGGTTTTGATTTGCAATATGTATACAACAAATCGATATGTGTATGTATTTACATCAATATGTTTTAAAAAATAAAATAGAATTTGCTAATATTAAGTGATAATATTAGGATTAGTGTGAACAACTAGTTTACATGTTAGGCTAAAAGTGCCTTGGTTAAAGAGCCTGTTGCTGTTTATTTATAGCTTTGAATTCTTTCAAACCAATATTATCTTCTTAAACTTGTATGGTAGTCAGGAGCATCACTTTCTAATGTTTATTGATACATTTAGAGGGAGGGGATCTAAAGTAATGCTTTAAAATTCAGATTGGATTCATTTCTACCATTTTCTTAAATTCATGGTAGTTTTAGTAATCCCATGGTAACTGAGGACACAAGTTATCTACATGACTAATGTCATCTTTATGGCTTTCAGAAAGGACAGAAGACCGACAGGTGACTATCAAAGGACTAGCAGCAGCAGCAGCAGCATGATGATGATGTTACACGTGTTGTTTTAGGAACATCCATTGTAAATAAATGGAATTCAATAAACATTGAATAGCATGCATGCAGTTTGTCTGAGCCTTTTCCTCCGTGTTGTCCTGGCATATAGTCTCCCCCATGGTTTGCGGTGCTGCTCCAAGCGCTCAGAGAAAGGAGTACACATGTAAAGTTTCCCCGCTGACACACAGAGGAGGAAAGAATGGCTGGCTCAAGTCAGCAGGAGCAATTTTACTATCACAAAAGACAACAACAGCAACAACATATGTGAGGTAATCATATTTTTCACAAAACGAAGACGACACCATTGGGAAGCTTAACGTCTGTTTAATCAAAATAAGTAACAGGGAGAGGCTTGCAAAGCTCTGGGAGTTGAGACTCAGGTGCAGGGTGAGGGTCTCATTGCAGGTCTTCAGGCTCCATTGAATCCCCCTGGGGTTCTTGTGCTGAGAGAGGGAGACAGGAGAAAGGGTTAGATACATCTAGCAACCTAGAGGATGGGAAATGACTGACCTTACCTTGAAACTTACCTTGTGTTTTCACTCTCACTTAAGTCCCTCTCCCTTTGCCATCAATCCAACATCAGCTGAGCTGCAACATTATACAGACAGGTAATAATCAACAGAATCACAAAGACATAATATGACTCTGCTAAAAACACTATTACGTTTTTGTTTACTGTTTAGAAGTCTCAAATATCCACTCTAAATCCATATCAATAGCGATGTATCACAAAAGTAGCTCTCTTCCTTATTATTGTGTAGCGTTAACTATAATATACTAGCTTGAACTCCAAGATGGATATCCTCATTTCACCACCTCCACCCACTACAATCACACGCCCCAATGTTATATTTAACTAATATGTAACTCCCTCCACCCGGATAAAAGCACGTTAAGAAGCCCTTTTCTCTAATTCCACAACGTTGGAGGAAATAACATTAAGAGAACAGATTAATAGGCTGTTCGTGGTTAACGTGTGTTGCTAACTTTATCCGGCATCCTAGCCTAATCTGTTATCTGTAAACGTTAAATATAGTGATTGAAGGGATAATCCACGAACATCCTTTAATACACATGTGTAGTTAATTTGATTCAGATGTTCTGATAATATCCGCAATATAAATCTTTAAACGTCTTCTTACCTTTAAAAGTCCATCACGAACAGTCTATTATGCTGCAACTCTACTGCGCTGCTAGCCGCAGATCCGCTAACTTCCGGGGAACTATTGAGAGGCTCCGCCATTGCTGTAAAAAACTGGTCCATTGGAGTGAACGGAGATGTCGTAACTTCTATTATATGGCTCTGATCAAGACTATTGTTCATCTTCATAAAAAACAATAGCATTGTTAAAGCTATATGTATATATGTTATACTTCATAAATATAAATATATCAATGCATAGTTAAGCGTGATACGGTAGAAATTCCAAATATATATATTTTTTGACATTCACTTTCTAGATCATCTGAATTTGCCACACAGTGTGGAATGTGAAGCTCTGTGTGCCTGATGCAGTATTCAGCACAAAGAATGTGGTTCTCTAATGATGATCATATTAATGTGTTGCTGTGTGACATAGTCCTGACATATTTGAGGCTTAGGGTGTTTTTCTCCTTTACTATTAGTCTAATAACCCCTGTGTCCTTTTGGTGGCCTATGTGACTTTGTGCTCTTAGTAAAGGTTAAAGGTCGCACACGCAACCATTAATAGTTTACCCCTCCATTATTTCTCAATCATGTTTTCCCTTTTGCTTTCTCCCTCGTGTGTGTGTGTGTGTGTGTGTGTGTGTGTGTGTGTGTGTGTGTGTGTGTGTGTGTGTGTGTGTGTGTGTGTGTGTGTGTGTGTGTATGTATGTGTGTGTGTGTGTTCATCATCCCCACCTCTCAACACTAGACTACGCTGAGCAGCTACGAATTATGCAGAAGACCAAGGACAAGCTTGAAATTGCATTAGAAATGCAACAGGATTGTACGTACCTCTACTCTCCTCCAATGAGCTTCCTTTCTCTCATCTGTCTTTCTGCTGTTAATAACGATCACCTAGCCGAGGGGTGGCCAACCAGTCAGAGGTTAAGAGCCACATGTGTTCTATGTTACTGCAAAGAGCCACATCAAACACACAGTCACTGATATTGTTTCAGTTTTTTGTTTTCTGGAGACAAGATTTCAACCACGTCACTGATGCCTTTTTGTGGCATTGGGATATATATTTTTTAAATCCTCTGGAGCAGAGAGAGGCGCTGTGGATTATTGTTATTTATTAATGCATCAGGGTTTCTTAGGGTCAAAAACACTAAACCCACAATTTAAGATGAAAGCGTTTAGTTTATTTAATAAAAGAGCACATGTTCAATGTGAAAAGTGACTGTAGTTATAGATTATTTGCAATTTGGTGCTATATATATATTTTTTTTTCAATTATATATATATATATATAACACCTTGAATTTCAGGGGGGGGGCGCAGGTCTCCGTTGGCGGGGCGCAGACAATGGTAGGGGAAACACTGGATAGTGTTTAATCAATGATAGGTTTTCCCCCCCTCAAATCAAAGGTGATTGGTTCACTGCATTGCAGGTATTATTGTGATTGGCTCTTGGGCCACATCAAAATTAGACGTGCTGTCATCCTCACGATACCAGCATTTTGGTTTCGATACCAAGTCAAGAATTGTGATTCCGATTATTTTTCTTAAAAAAAGGGAAACAGTCTTAAATGTAATTATTGTGCTTTATTTCACACCAGAACCATAACACCAACTTTTAAACAATGAGAACAATAAATAAAATAAATGACAAGAATTCGTATTAAATCAAATGAATACATTTCTTACAGGCAGGCCTCGTGGTGTCCGTAGGCTGGCCCTCACTGTCAGAGATATCGCTCAAATACATCAAAATGTCGCTTCTGGCGTCTTTTTTGTCAACAAGCCGAGGCGCAGCGGCAGTTGCACTCCCACTTGCAGCCATGCTTCTCGTTTTCTCACATGCTCTGGCAGCTAGCGCGTGCACGAGAGAGGGGAGGGACTTAGAACGTGCTTGAGAGGAGCAGTGCAGGGAGTGGAAGCAGAGCGCTGAACACACACGGCTCTTATTAAAACGGCGCTTTCTCACCGGAGTACTTTCCCCCGTCATTCTTAAAGTACCGATACTAATGAAACGGGGGTATCGCGGTATACCTTTCAAGTATCGGTACACCGTAGAACACTAGTCAGGAGTCAGTGTCTCTCCCCCAAACTCACACATACAATTCGATATGAACTGAAGAGCCGCATGAAACTAGGCAAAGAGCCGCATGCGGCTCGAGAGCCGCGGGTTGGCCACCCCTGACCTAGCCTATCATCATCTTCTACCATAAAGATGTTCTTTATTCAGAACCTGATACGTCAGTATCAGCTTTAGACGTTTGCTTTGGGAGTGCTGAATGCTTTCACTTCTAATCTAATTCACCCTTAACACGTTTCTACTATTTATTAGCATATTACTCAGAGTAATCTTTGCATTTTCTATTCATTTGTTGGTGTACTCACTTTCTCTCAATCACCTCACACACCTACCTACGTTAGTTTCCTAGATTTCCTACAATCTGTGACAACTACCTTAATTGCCTGTTACTTAAAGCTGGACTCATTTTTATCTGCGCTTATGAGCAATAACAACATTTAGACTATTGCAGATCCACATCCATTGTTTATAACATGTCTTATAGCTGTGTTGCACTCTGGTAGATCGGACACACTTCTATTGCAGGTACTTTTGATAACAATGTTAAGATTATACTGTAGATCTTCTTTGACTCTGAGGTTGAAGTTTGGGGTAGTGCAGGACAAATATCACAATCTGAGCCCAGTGACAGAGCTCTGTCCCGAGACGGCTGTGAGGAAAGTTCCGATGCTTTTAATGAAAAGTGAAGCTACTTCTTACAGTGTTTTTCTGAGTTCACACAATAATTGCAGTGTTTGTTTTTACAAATGGTAAATGGACTGTACTTATATAGCGCTTTATCCAGTCTTTAAGACCCCTCAAAGCGCTTTACATACTACATGTCATTCACCCATTCACACCCATTCATACAGAGCAGTGTATGTTACTCTAGGACCTAACATGCATACACATTCACACACCATTGGCCATGCCATCGGGAGCTACTCAGGGTTAAGTATCTTGCCCAAGGATACATCGACATGTTGACTGCATGGGCTGGGATCGAACCCACAACATTCTGGTTGAAAGACGACCGCACTCCCTCACAGCCACAGTCGCCCTATACAAATTGTGCTTTTAGTTTGTGTCAGCTGCTAAGCATTGCCTGTCTTTGCTTATGGCAGTGGTTCTCAAAGTGGGGGGCGCAGAGGCATGCCAGGGGGGGCGCGAGAGACCAGGAAGAAAGATGGCTATAAAAAATAAAATAAAAAAAACATAAATTGAAAAATTATTGATTCGATAATAATATGATGCAGTACCGTACTATTACGTCTGGGTCTCTGTGTTTCATTAAGGTGTGTGTGTGTGTGTGTGTGTGTGTGTGTGTGTGTGTGTGTGTGTGTGTGTGTGTGTGTGTGTGTGTGTGTGTGTGTGTGTGTGTGTGTGTGTGTGTGTGTGTGTGTGTGTGTGTTGTTAGCTTCAGGTGCTAGCGAGCTACGCTAACGGATATAAGGAGTTTTTTCAACAACAAGGTGGAGGAGAGTCCTCTCCTGTGAGACTGAGAGGCTCAGTGAACTAAAGGACTCTCAGTGGGTCTCAAACGTTTTGGTCACCATTAATGTAAACAATTATTTCCGAGGCACACGTTTATATGATCATTATAGTTATACAAAAATAAGAGAATAAATGAAAAACAGGTATGAAATACTATATGACAGTAAAACAAGAATACAGTTTGAAAGGAGTGATTTGTAAAATGTCCATAAAGAAAAAGTAAATCTGTTAGTACTGTTTCATCTGGGTGTTGATGTATCCATAGATCTCGTCATGTTGCTCTCAAAGTACACCAGATTGATGCTTTTAACTTCAATATTTAAAAATAAATCTTCCCGGGGGAGCATGCCCCCGGACCCCCTATGTGAGGTCCACACACCACCTATAAAAATAGCACTTTACCCCTGCTTAAACCTATATGCCGCGAGCCTTCATTGTAACAGTCGTGGCGGGCACACTGTGTATTTGCGTGGGGAGTGTTGCAGTAGAACATTCCACTGTAGCGCCCGGTACATTAATGGGAAACCCTAAATGTTTGAGCACCCTCTATGAAACGTCAAGCTACCCCACAGCACCCCCAAAAGAAATATCTAGCGCCGCCACTGAGCCTGACTTGTGTTGGGGGGGCCCGACTTTTTTTTTCTCCAAAGGGGGGGCCTGACAGAAAAAGTTTGAGAACCACTGCCTTATGGGATGAACACACTTCCTAATCTGACTCTTACTTTAGACAACTACTAACAATGCCACTGTCTGTGCTATTTCAAATGTCTCTTCTCTTTGGCTTCATAGAAACCTCTCTGTATGGCTTCCATCTTTCCCTTTCTGTTTTCTTTCCTACTGTCAATGCCCAGCTTCCATAAAGAAACTTCAAGACCAGAACGAGACTCACCAGACCAGCAGAGCCACAATGGCAGAGGGGATGGCTCTAGCTCTGGAGAAGAAGGATGAGGTAAATAACTTTCCTGTTTCACTTAATGCACAGTCCTGATTTATGGCATGTCTAGTAATCACTTTCTATACTTTACCTGCAGGAATGGATTGAGAAGATGACTGATTTGGAAAAGGTGGGTTTTTAATTCTATAAGAATGAAATTAAGCTTATTATGACTGTTTTCAACATCTTATATAGAAGGGTCAAGAACACAATACGGTGTTTTCACATTATCCTGAGTGATTGACTTTCAGTTGGTGCTGCTGCCCATTTAGTTGGGCTTACTTCTGCTGGTGGGAAAATGGTCTATTAAGGTCTGGTGCACAGAAAACAACCGGGTTAAGAACCTTAAAACAATCTGGTTCCAGACCAACCACAGGATCTTCTCATAGTAAATACTATATAGGATTTTTAAAAGTTACAACTATGGCATTAAGTATGCCTGTCACCAAGTATCAGAAAGCAAAAAGAAGTTACACCAGTGTGTTCTGCTCGTGTCCTGCTCTGTCTTTAAAAGTACGTAAAAGGGGTGACCACAGCTGAAGGGAAACTATTTTAGAACAATATTAATACTTGGTTGAAACCAAACTGAACTCCAGGTATTAAAGCCCACTTTCCCCTTTTCCACCAAAATGAGCACATGTATGCACATTACAAAAACACAAACCCCGGTTGAAGAGGGGCTAGAGTCCCTCCCCATTACCAACAGACCAGCATGCATTTCAGGTTTTTGTGTGTGTTTTTTCTACTGGGTCGCGTTTGATGTAAGTAGAAGTGGTTCCTTCTTCTTTTATCTGTCACTGTTTCAGTCTATTTCACACTTTTAAAGTTGGAGATGTCAGAGCAGTGGAAAGACTAACAAATAGGTTTTACTGGGTCTCTTTTTGTTTCTGTTTGAATGAAGTTATTTTATTCAAAATAACAAAACCATTAAGGTACAGTTACCGTTTTCTTCCAGGAGTTTTTACATTTATTAATTATAATAATGGTCCAAATACCATTTTTTTTTCTGTATCCACTATAAAATCCCTTCAAAGCACGTCACATAGCTCGCGCCCAGAAAGTGGCGAAAATCAGTGTGTCCACCCGGCGTCATGCGTTTGTCACTGCTGATCAGGTAAATACCGTGACTACGGCAGCCAGGATTGAATGCAGAATGTGACTTTGCCTCTGCAGAATCAAAAGCCAGATGTTAGTGGGTGTAAGGGGCTTATTTCTCCAGGGGCTTAGGACTTGGAACCTGCTCATACCCTCAAAATGAACAATGCACGTGTACCATAAATTGGTATAACTGTTGTGTGTGTTTAGGAGAAAGCTGCCCTGTCAGCCCGGCTAGAGGAGATGATGGAGCAAAGCTTAGCACTCTTCCAGAAAAGGGATGACCTGGATGAACTGGAGGGCTTTCAGCAGCAGGAGCTCGCTAAAGTTAAACACATGGTGCGTACATGCGTATTGTCTTAATTGTACTCCAGATGGAAAAATATTCATGACATTTAAATCATGCAGCATTAGAAAAATACTTCAAACTAGCAGGCAACACCATAAAGTCAATATGTCTCTCTCTCTCTCTCTCTCTCTCTCTCTCTCTCTCTCTCTCTCTCTCTCTCTCTCTCTAAAGGTGGAAGAACGTATAAACATAATTAAATGAACTAAAATAACTATAAAAACCAAAGAAGAGCAGTAAGTCTACAGTATATACATATCTTCAGTCTTAAGGACATGAAGCACAGCAATACTCAGTATAACATTTTCTAGATCATTTAGACTGTTCCACAATATATTAAAGTAGCAGAAAACATTTATACATATGCAGTGGTGTTTTTATATGTACAAAAGTGGTGGGGCACAAAAAACGTAGATGTCTATAAGCTTCTGCAGTGAGGTTCATGGCTGGTGAGGCTCCTGACTCTTCAGGTTTACAAATATTATATTTGGACCTAAATCAAAATATAATATTATTTTCAAAAGCTTTTTTTGTCTGATGCTTCAATTAATTTTAAACAGACATTTCAACAGAAGGATACCCACACATTTTTATTTTATCATTTAAATATTGAATTGTTCTCTCTTAGTCAGATCCCATTTTCAATACAATGGTGGTCTTACCTTGACTTTGAAGATGAAGTCCATTTGCCTATCCTTCTGGACAAACATCTCAAAATGATAAAAGTAGGGTAGACATGTGGATATTATCCGGCTGAACAAACGTACATTTATCTAACAGTACGTTTCCCACAGACCTTATTTTGAGCTATTTTCCAAAATCCTATGGAGAAATCTCGTTGCTTTTTGTCGAGGGAAGCCATGCGCAGCTTACTTCCTGGTTTTAGGACGCCTCACTGCAGCTCTCTCTCCTCTTCACACACCACACTTTTCGCGGCACACGTACTCACAGCCAATCAGCTCTGAATGATGTGAGATGACGTATGGTGGGGATGGCAGCACTTTGCCCCTATGGTCATTATTTTTTGTCACACACATTAAATAGGAAAATACTCTGAGCATGCGCAGTGTAGTTTTTGCAGTCACCGTTCACTTAGACTGTCAGAGGGAGGGGCAGGATCGAGTTTTGTCCCACATGGCTCTAAACAGCTCAATAGGCACACACTGTAGACACTAATTAGAAGAACACGGACTAAAACAGCAATGTACGACGAATCAGATGATTAAACATGATCTTAAAATATATTTAATATATATATATATTTTTTTTTGCATTTTTTTGTAATCATTATTTGTAATACTTTCTGCTGACACTAGGTGGGGCTGTGCCCCACCTGCCCCTAATGACCAGTCGCCACTGTACATATGGTAGTATAAAATGACAGTTGTTATATTGCAATATTACATATTGGCTTGACTTTCGACCCAGAGTCCACATTGGCTTCTTGTATAAGAAGAAGAACACAACTTCATCCCAGTGATGCCGTCAGCTATTGGATGGGAACTTTGAAATTGAAAGGATTTGCTGTCATTTGAAGAACTATGGTTTGAAAGTGATAGCAGAGTCTCTGAGTTTGTTCAGGTGTGATTTTCACCTGGGTTCATGTCAGCACTTATTTTGGCCACGTATGTTCTTTAATTATGATTTGTGTTCCATTTATGTCTATCAGTTGCTGAAGAAGGAGGAGCAGCTGAGCCGGAAGGACCAGGAGCTGCAGCAAAAGGAGGCTGATGTTCAGTCAGCAAAGCGAGGGCTGTCTGAGGTCAGAGGGAGACTCCAGACTCTGGAACAGCAGCTGGCAGAGAGCTGCACGGTCAGCACTGAGCTGGAGATCGAGCGGTAAGGAGGACTGATGGTTGGTTGGCCTGTTGGTTCATCTTCTGAATCAGCTGTGCTATCAGATAGCTGGAGGCGTGTGGCGCAGCCTTGGTGCTGGGGTCAGGGGGTCACAGGTTCAAACCCCACTGCAGTCAGCATGTCGTTGTGTCCCTGAGACCCTTCACCCCAAAGTGCCCCTGTGGGGATTGCCCACAGTATTGAGTATGTACGTCGCTTTGGATAAAAGCGTCTAACGAGTGACATGTCATGTAATAGCTAAGCGTTCCCAGACAGTCATCCCCAGTGGAACTGCTGGGGATGACTCTGTTAACTATGAAGTTAACAAACAAAGGAAACTAAAAATAATACTATCAAATAAATCACAATATAGAGTTTAAACCTGATTTTTGCTCTTTAGGTTTACTGCTGATATCATATACTGGAAACCATGTAGAGTCGACCATAGTCGTGTCACCTTTATGTCTCCTGCATACTTGCATAAAATGTCCTCTCTTTATAAGTCTGCATTAGTTTTGGTACTTGATTCGTGTGAAAGAGCACAAAGTGCATGTGTGTGACTGTGCACAGAGAGGAGCTGCTGCTGCTCAAGGAGGAGGCGGAGCAGAAGTTGAGTGAGCTGCAGGCCGTCCTCCAGCGGGTCTCTGAAGACTTCCACAAGGTCAGACACAAGCTCCACTACTTATACTTAACGTCGTATCATGGTGCTCATTCATACATCCCTTTGAATGAGAGAAGTTTGTTCTTCAGTCACAGGGTATGGTGTCGACTTTAGAGAGGACCCTCCATGACCTGCAGACTGAACATGACGCCCTGAGGTTGCACCAACAGAAGGTCAGATCCATTCATGTATCTTCCAGCACAGTGGCTCCCAACCTTTTCCTCTCGTGTACCCTGTGAGCCGGTCGCCATTCTATGGTCGCATTCAAACGCGATAGTCACTTCTCTGGTGCGCACCAGACGACAGTGTTTGGGTTGCGTTCACACAAACCTCAGAAGGACTATAAGCTGTCAACAAAAGTCATGTGCACGGAAATGCTGTTCAACAATTGGTTAGACATCAAGTGGTTAAAAACACAAATCCCGGCATTTCTACCGTAGCCCCCCGAATGGAGGGGGCAGGTTATTTTCATGCTGCTGTTACTCTTGAGATCAACAGACTCTAATAGACAGCTCATAGGATTATATAATCAGACAACGTGCATTCAAAAACATGATGACACATGCGTATAATGAGACGTTCTGCAGTCAGGAGGAGGTTTCACCGACCAAGGGAGCTCTGATGAGACTGGACCACCATGTTTCTCAATGAATTAACAATATCTTAAAATGACAATATTAACAATTCAAGTCAAACTTTGGTGATTTATGTTTTCCTTTGACGTCCTCAGGCTGCTGTTACAGAGCAGGACAAGGAGCGCTCGTTAGTGGACCTTCAGAAGAAAGTGGCGTCTCTGGAGAGGCGGCTCCAGGGGAACCTGAGCCAGGACGAGCATCTGCAGGAGTTTCTCCAGGAGGTGAACAGCATCATCAGGATGAACACTACCATTGTATTGCTCATGGCTCAAAGTATTGCAAAACTCTAAACAAATCTTAAATAACATCAAAATATATTCAGAACTTAGATTTAGTTATTTTCTGTTGTTGGTCCTTTTTTTTTAATTATTATCAATCTCTTAATAGAAGAGTATAATATTGAGCTTACCTTACATTTCATTCTGATTATGCCCCGCCCCTTTTCTAGGGAATTAATCAGAAATCTTTTCAGAATCCGAAATCCTTTTTTTGTCCTGCAGAGGGAAAGATTATGATTTGAAAACCAAACCATTTACCTGTGCAGTTGTTGTCTTTTCAGAAGTGTGGCCTTGAGCAAAATCTGGAGGAGACGAGAGCAGAGTTGCTGTTGGTTCGGACAAACCACGCTGATGCTGTGAGCGCTCTGGAGACACAGGTAACTGGAGATGGTGTCTGTTGCTCTTATTTGATGATAATTGATGTAATATTGACTCATTGTGCTAAATAACCAGACATAGCTGTTGGTGTTGAAGCGTTCAGGTGAATAAAACAAGTTCTACTTCCATTCTACTGTTTCCACTTTACATTTGCCTATTTTCATTTGCATTCATTTCTTCTCACAAGCACAAGGGTAACTATGGCAAAGCTCGTGCGAACCTTCCTACAAAGGTTGTCAAAGGGAAACCGGTCGTATTGAAAGTAATACATCGGAGTGGGCTGTGTGCTCCTCTCTGACCCAGGTCTCCAGACTGAACGGCAACATCACTGAGCTGCAGACCCTTCTCCGGCACAAGGACGACTCCTCCAGAGCCTACAGAGACCGAACAGACACACAAGTAAGCAAGCAGACACGTTAGTGTCGCAATGACAGATACCATTATTCATTTCCATATTTCATCTTCTTGTTCCCTGAAAGCAAATTCAACCAGGTGTCCTCAAGCAAAGGTCCGGAGCATCATAACGTCTAACTTGTGTTATGAATTAGTTTGATATATATTGAAGTAGCTTATTAGCTGCATCATTGTCGGCATTTCATCAACAACTGACCATCAAATAAGCAAATATTATATATAATATTAATATTTATTGTCACTATACAGAAATATATTACTGTAGGCATGTCTAATGTTCTTCTCCAGCACCTTCTCTAAACGCTTCTCCACCTCCTGCTGCCGTAACCTCAACTCCACCCTCATGTTCTCCTGCTCCACCCTCATGTTCTCCTGCTCCACCCTCATGTTCTCCTGCTCCACCTTCATGTTCTCCTGCTCCACCATCATGTTCTGCTGCTCCACCCTCATGTTCTGCTGCTCCACCCTCATGTTCTGCTGCTCCACCCACATGTTCTCATGCTCCACCCTCATGTTCTGCTGCTCCACCCTCATGTTCTCCTGCTCCACCCTCATGTTCTCCTGCTCCAACTGCAGCTTCTCCTGCTCCACCCTCATGTTCTGCTGCTCCACCCTCATGTCTCCTGCTCACCCTCATGTTCTCCTGCTCCACCCTCATGTTCTGCTGCTCCACCCTCATGTTCTGCTGCTCCACCCTCATGTTCTCCTGCTCCACCCTCATGTTCTGCTGCTCCACCCTCACGTTCTCCTGCTCCACCCTCATGTTCTCCTGCTCCACCCTCATGTTCTCCTGCTCCACCCTCATGTTCTGCTGCTCCACCCTCATGTTCTCCTGCTCCACCCTCATGTTCTCCTGCTCCACCCTCCCTCATGTTCTCCTGCTCCACCCTCATGTTCTCCTGCTCCACCCTCACGTTCTCCTGCTCCACCCTCATGTTCTCCTGCTCCACCCTCATGTTCTCCTGCTCCAACTGCAGCTTCTCCTGCTCCACCCTCACGTTCTCCTGCTCCACCCTCATGTTCTGCTGCTCCACCCTCATGTTCTCCTGCTCCACCCTCACGTTCTCCTGCTCCACCCTCATGTTCTCCTGCTCCACCCTCATGTTCTCCTGCTCCACCCTCATGTTCTCCTGCTCCAACTGCAGCTTCTCCTGCTCCACCCTCATGTTCTCCTGCTCCAACTGCAGCTTCTCCTGCTCCACCCTCATGTTCTGCTGCTCCACCCTCATGTTCTCCTGCTCCACCCTCACGTTCTCCTGCTCCACCCTCACGTTCTCCTGCTCCACCCTCACGTTCTCCTGCTCCACCCTCACGTTCTCCTGCTCCACCCTCACGTTCTGCTGCTCCACCCTCACGTTCTCCTGCTCCACCCTCACGTTCTCCTGCTCCACCCTCACGTTCTCCTGCTCCACCCTCACGTTCTCCTGCTCCAACTGCACCTTCTCCTGCTCCAACTGCACCTTCTCCTGCTCCACCCACATGTTCTGCTGCTCCACCCTCATGTTCTCCTGCTCCACCCTCACGTTCTCCTGCTCCACCCTCACGTTCTCCTGCTCCACCCTCACGTTCTGCTGCTCCACCCTCACGTTCTCCTGCTCCACCCTCACGTTCTGCTGCTCCACCCTCACGTTCTCCTGCTCCACCCTCATGTTCTCCTGCTCCAACTGCACCTTCTCCTGCTCCACCCTCATGTTCTGCTGCTCCACCCTCATGTTCTGCTGCTCCACCCTCACGTTCTCCTGCTCCACCCTCACGTTCTCCTGCTCCAACTGCACCTTCTCCTGCTCCAACTGCACCTTCTCCTGCTCCACCCTCATGTTATGCTGCTCCACCCTCATGTTCTCCTGCTCCACCCTCACGTTCTCCTGCTCCACCCTCACGTTCTCCTGCTCCAACTGCACCTTCTCCTGCTCCACCCTCATGTTCTCCTGCTCCACCCTCATGTTCTCCTGCTCCACCCTCACCTTCTCCTGCTCCAACTGCACCTTCTCCTGCTCCACCCTCATGTTCTGCTGCTCCACCCTCATGTTCTCCTGCTCCACCCTCATGTTCTCCTGCTCCACCCTCACGTTCTGCTGCTCCACCCTCACGTTCTGCTGCTCCACCCTCACGTTCTCCTGCTCCACCCTCACGTTCTGCTGCTCCACCCTCACGTTCTCCTGCTCCACCCTCACGTTCTGCTGCTCCACCCTCACGTTCTCCTGCTCCACCCTCACGTTCTCCTGCTCCAACTGCAACTTCTCCTGCTCCACCCTCATGTTCTCCTGCTCCACCCTCATGTTCTCCTGCTCCACCCTCATGTTCTCCTGCTCCAACTGCACCTTCTCCTGCTCCAACTGCACCTTCTCCTGCTCCACCCTCATGTTCTCCTGCTCCACCCTCATGTTCTGCTGCTCCACCCTCATGTTCTCCTGCTCCACCCTCATGTTCTCCTGCTCCACCCTCATGTTCTCCTGCTCCACCCTCATGTTCTCCTGCTCCACCCTCATGTTCTCCTGCTCCATCTGCACCTTCTCCTGCTCCACCCTCATGTTCTCCTGCTCCAACTGCACCTTCTCCTGCTCCACCCTCATGTTCTCCTGCTCCACCCTCATGTTCTCCTGCTCCACCCTCATGTTCTGCTGCTCCACCTGCTAGTTCGACCCGCTGCGCCTTCTGGCAGTCATCTAAGAAACACACTGAGGGCGCATCCACAGACGCCGACTAAGAAGCCGTGATAGATACCCGATCAGAGAGCAAAGGGTTGAGCTGCAGCAGAGAACTCCCCTCACTGCCTAACCAATCATACTAATCTCACCTCGTCCTCATGTGGCTTGCACGCAGGCAACACCACACAGTCACGTGACGTGCCCCGTGACAGCTGACACTGCCACAACACCATGAAAAACACAAACAGACGCAACCCACGGGGAAACGCCACTTAAGCCTACGGGGAAATCCCTTTCCAAAAGCATAACAAGCAGCAACATCTTACCTTCTGATTGGCACACGAAACCTGCCGCCATGTCAAACACCAAGGCTTCCTGAAACACAGAAGACTTGATGTGTCCCCCAATGGCAGCGCAGAGCCAGCACGCAGCTGGACCACAGCACCCAATCAGCTGCTCAGTGGCACCATGTGCTCTGAGCACTGCACAACATTTTTAACCAAATGTTCTGAAAAATAACCCATTGGACGAGCCCCATTTGTTATAATATAATAAATCAAATAGCTTTTGGTATATTATGCATCTTAAAATGCAAGTGCTTAATTTTAGAAAAATAAAATAAAGTGTAGCAGCAGCTTGAGTTTCACATCTTGACTTAACAGTCTCAGACTATTTTCGAATGTCATATATATGTGTCAACAAATCTTAACAATTGAACAGTTTGACAGTTCTCTTTCTGTCCCTTTTATATCCCACTCCCCACTTTGTTCTGTTCAGTGAGAGAACTGAGCTCTAGCTTGTCCCGTCAGGAATGAAAAGCTGCTTCTTTCCTGTGACCTCAGTTCAGACTGGGAACGTTTGGTCACAAACGTTGTGCTTTGTCTCATAGCGGTGTTTCACATTGGGACTTGTAATGAGCGCCATGGTCTCCTAGCAAACGAGACCCACTGGGCCTGTGCTCCCGGTGGGCAGGATGGACACGGATGAGTCTGTCCATTCTGGGTTGAAAGCTTGGTTTCACTGTCCACCTTTCTCTTCTTGGAGATCGCCATGTGTACTTATTGTTCTCTCCCTGTCTGCCGCTGACTCGTCTCTTCTTCTGTGTTTCCCTCACTGTATCGCTCACTCTCTTTCGCCCCCTGTCTGCGCCGGTTAGAATAAAGGCGCCCCGTCAGAATTGAAAATCCCTTAATACTTCATTGATTATAAGTCCGGGTCTGTACAGGTCGGCGTCTGGGTCCGCACCAAATGATGCATTGTTCATTAACAAATCACACAGTATTGGGGGACAAGGGAAGCGTACAGTAAGAACTGTCAGACAGTGACCATAATGAATGGTCTAACTTTATATAATATCCCACAGGCGAACAGGTTCATTGGAAACAGGTGAGCGTCATATCTGGGTCAGAAAGGAGCATCCCTAAAGGCTCAGTCGTTCACAAGCAAGGGTGGGCGAGGTTCACCACTTTGTGAACTACTGCGTGAGCAAACAGTCCAACGTTTAATCAACTGCCAGGGATCTCATCATCTGCAGTCCATAATGTCCTCACGATTCAGAGCATCTGGAGGAATCCCTGCCACCCGTGACCTTCGACCCCTCAGGCAGCACGGCATTACAACCTGACCTCATTCTGTAAAGGACATGACCACGTGGGCTCAGGGACACTTCAGAACACCATCGTCAGTGAACACAGTTGGTCAGGTTAGCACTCTACCAAAGCCACATCACCAACACCCAGAACCTCCTCTGGCTCCTCTGGCTCAGCTCATCGGAGACGGACTGACGGAGTGGAGAAGTGTGCCGTGGTCTGACGAGTCCACATTCCTAATGGTTTTCATGGACGTCGTGTCCTCCGGGGTAACGAGGAAAAGGACCATCCAGATTGTTATCAGCGCAAAGTTCAGAAGCATCTGTGATGTATGGGCGGGTGTTGGTGCCCATGGCAACGTGTACATCTGTGAAGGCACCATTAATGCTGACAGGTACATACACGTGTTCAGGGACGTCCCTGCTTATTTCAGCAAGACATGCCAAGAGAAAGAGTGGGGGTCCCAGACCGGCCTGCCTGCCCTGCAGACCCGTCTCCATTGAGAGTGTTGTTGGGGGAAGGGGATGTAACCCAGGGGTACACATGACCCTGTCCCAGCTTCGCTGGAATGTGTTGCAGCCATCACATTCAAAATAATTGAATATTTGCAAAAAAACATAAAGTTTATCAGATGGAACATTACATATCTTGTCTTTGTGGTGTATTCAATTGAATATGGGTCGAAAAGGATTTGCATTTATTGTATACGGTTTTACAGAACGTCCCGACTTCATTGGAATTGGGGTTGTTATGGGTCCTCACCTTGATAGGAAATACATTGATTTATGTTGAATGGCTGATGATGTTGCTCACAGTATAGAATGCTATAAATAATCATTGTACAACTTTTTGTTTCAGATAGCTGATTTGGAGCAGAAGGTGGTGGAGAGTAGTGACAGACTGACGAGTGCAGAGCATCAGATCACAGAGAAACAGCAACACATGGAGAAACTGGTGAGTTCCACAACTATCAAGAGCAAACACTGGTTCCAGAGATGACTGGAGGTTGACTTATCCCTGGAAACCTCTGGTTGCTCTCTGGGGTTTCATTCTCCACAAACTGGCTCAGGAGAGTAGATGGTACTAGGAAGTTGAGCTTGCTTCACCGAATATGGAATAATCGGGAACTATGAATGCAAAATGTAAGCACTTTTCTGAATGTGTTATTGTAAAATGGTTAAATATAAAAACAAATATGAATTATTACAATAATATTTTATTATTTAGAAAAGTCTGTACTTTGGTGACATCTTTTCAGCACACAAATGATAATGATGTGTAATGTAATAATGTCATTCTATAACGTAAACTGTTTCAGCGCAGGTAATCCTGCTGGAAAATCACTTTATTGAAAAACTATTCATGAAAACATTTATGTTTTATTAGTCTTGTTGTCAGTAAAAAAAATTCGTGTCGATTACGAAGAATTCAGTTTCAGGTCCAGGAAACATTTTTTCCCAGCAAACCTTAACTCCTGGTGGCCGTGTCCATGATATCCGATGTTTGACCTCTATGATAAAGACCACATTCTCTTTTTCAGGCCAGTTGGATGCACTGTATGAATATAACCATTACGGGTGTGCTGTCACACTATGTATCTACAACCTTTATCCATTTCTAACATTTCTAAGAAAGAAAAAAAAACGTATGTTGGTGAAAATCTGAAATGTTTTATGCACTCAAGTCCTTTTGTAAGGAAAAGAAAATATATATATATATCTATTTCCAATGGGTTTAAAATCTAAGTAAAATTGGGTTTTTGGATGCTTTTGTTAACAATGCATGTTGTGTGTGTGTGTTATGATCAGCAGGGGAAGTGTAATGCAGAGAAGGCCTTTCTGGATCAGCAGGTGTGTTTGCTGCAGCAGCAGAGCGAGGAGAAGGCCAGCCGCCTGCAGCAGAGCATCAGCTCCCTGCAGGCTGACAGACAGCTGCTGCACCACCGGCTGGTAGGCTCCTCATGGTCTCTTCTCATTAGGCAAACATGTCTTTGTAATCGTAACACTATGCAGTAGTCATACTGTTCCATTGATAGTTTAATAGATAAAACTTTACTATAAACACAACCAATATATATATATATATATATATATATAGAGCAAAAACACCATTTGCTCTGTGATGACTGATCGTTTCACTGTTCCTGTGTTAGGCTGACCTGGACAGTCAGAGGGACGAGGCCACCTACAGCTTGAGCCAGCAGACTGAGGAGCTGGAACAGTGCAGGGTAAGATCCACTACAATACACAAAGCTCTGATCCATCATTCATCTTCCTACAAAGTGTTATTCTACAATGTACCTCAACGAGTCCCTTACATGTTTCAAAGGAACATTTTAAATCAAATAATAAAAGAAAATAGGCATTTGCATGACACATATAATCACACATGTATAGAAAGGTTGGTGTGGGGTTCTCCCTTCGAGAAATGATAAAAAGCTTCTCCAAATCCTTTCAAAGGTAGAATATTTACCCTTAAGCACAAAGGTACGTTTCTCAGGAGCAAGGGAATATGAAAGCCCACCAAGCCAGACCTGCAAACTGTTGTTTGTTGGTGTGTATTGCTTGTAAATAATCATTAGACAGTCATTTAACCCACTGTTTTTTAAATAGAAACATGAAATGGGGAAAAACGTTGGGTTACGTATTGTAACCCTTGTATATTAGCACAGGCGGAGCCCTCTACTGGACTCTATGGGTACTACCCTCTATGCAAGCATTCAACTACTGAGACTTCAATAGGCGTAGCCGGCCCTGGGCGGGCCTACCTGAATGCGCGCGCATCTCACTGTATATAAGGTGGCCTCGCCTTCTGCCCATCATCCTACACCTCTCTTCAGCGAGCGGAATAGGATAGACTGTGCCCCGAGTAGAGGGCTCCGCCTGTGCTAATATGGCAAGGGTTACCATACGTAACCCAACGTTATGTCACTCACAGGCTCCGCCCTCTACTGAACTCTATGGGTACAGTGGATGGAGCCCCGATGCATGTACGCACTGTCGTCCAACCTCATTCCACCCTACTGCCCCTGACCGACTTTTCTGGTCAGCAGCTGCTACCCCACATTCTCCTTTATCCCGGTTGTGACCGTGGAGACGTCTGGGCTGCGGCTGACAGAGCACACTCTGCTGCACTTACCTCGCAGAAAGTGCACTCACAAAACCCCCCTGCCCATAGACGGATGGGGAGAGCCCCCTCGGCCCCGTATGGGCTCACCTGCCTCCCTGAATCCCTAAGGATAACGGGGAGAGCGCCAGCGCCCATGCCTCACACTCAGGCACTGACCCCGTGCAGAGTGTGAGAGGACTAAAAATGTGGGGGGGCAGCCCCTCCGCCCTGTAACGGGCCAGCGCGCCTCTTGCCCTTCCCGGGACCCTCAGAAGGTCCCCCCCCCTACAAATCCTGTGTTGCCAGATCTGCTTCACCACCTCCGGGTGAAGCATCCATTCGCCTGGCAGGGGGCCGCCCCTCGACATGAGGTCGGCCCCACTGTTCTCCAGTCCCGGGATATGGAGGGCTCTCAGAGATAACACCACCTCTGAAGCCCATAACCACAGCCTCTCCGCTGTGGTCAACAAGGCGGCGGAGCGGACTCCGCTCTGCCTGTTGATATAAGCCACTGTGGTGCTGTCCTGACCATTACATGTCTCCCTTGAATTAGGGGCATGAAATGGCGGAGGACTGACACTACCGCCCGTAGCTCTAGGAGGTTGCTGTGGCGATACTCTGTCAGAGCCCAGCGCCCACCTATAGCCCTCTTCAGGCAGGTCCCTCCCCATCTTGTTCTGGATGCGTCCGTGAACACTGTGATGTAGGAGGTCATCCGTCCCAGTGGAGACCCCCTCCGGAGGTGATCCGGGGACCCCCAAAACCGGAGGTTGCCCTCCACTGAGGGGGGGTTGGTCACCAGCCGCCGCTTGTGCCTCTTGGGATCCAAGCGCAGGCTGGAGAACCACCTCTGCAGGCGGCGCATATGTAGTAACCCCAGAGGGACCATCATGTGAGCAGCCGCCATGAGACCCAGCGTCTGCATGACAGTTAAAGCTGTCACTGTCGCAGCCTGTGCACCGCCCGGAGAAGGGACGCACTTCTGCTCTCTGACAGGGTGGCGTGTAGCGCGCCTGCATCGAGCACCGCTCCCAAATACAACGCCTGTTGGTGAGGTATGGGGGTGTTCCTTTTTCAATTGATCGCAAAGCCTAATTTGATTAGGTGTGTGATCAATTGTGCTGTGCAAAACATTGCCGGTCCCGGGACCTGGCCATGAGGTCGTCTAGTAAAAGAAAACTCATGCCGTGAATACACAGCGGTTGAAGCGCTGTGGCCACACATGGATGCTGAATGTGCGTGGGGATAGGGAATAGCCGAACGGCAGCCCGTTGTACTCGTAGGCTATTCCCTGGAAGGCAAAACGCAGACACTTTCTGTGCTCTGGAGCAATTTCTACATGAAAGTACGCGTCTGTCAGGTCGATGGTGGTGAACCAATCGCCTGGCTGCACCAGCCCCAGTAACTGTTTCATAGTTAAAAAATGTATATTATTTAGCCTTTATTTATACAGGTGTAGATCTCATTGAGACACACGGTCTCATTTTCAAGAGAGAGCTGTTCAGTGGTAACACGACCACACAAAGTTACAGACAGACGGGACACCAAACACAGAGGCAACACTAAAATACAACATCGTCAAAAAGTAGTCATTGAAATCCACATACAGTCAGATATAGCAGGTGCAAGCTTTTTTAAAATGAGTTTAAAACCTGTGATGGGTATCAATGTGGTCAGCTGAAGTTCCTGCTGAAGCGTGTTCCAGGTCGAGGGGCAGAGTACGATGTGGCTTTTTCCCCAAGCACCGTGCGTACTGAGGGGACGGACCGAGTGGGGTCATTGTGAGATCGTAGTCTGTAGCTGTACTGGTTGTGTGATATGTAAGTGGATATGTAGAGGGGCAGCAGTCCAGCATGATGAGTTTGTACCAGTGCAGCGACCTGCGCATTGATAGTGATGTCCAGTTGACTAAAGCGTGCAGCGTGCAGTGGTGTGTGAGGGGTTTACAGTTGGTTATGAACCTCAGAGCCCCATGGTAAACAGTGTCCAGCAGATGAAGGGAGTGAGCTGAGGTGTTCGTACACAACATCCCCGTAGTCTAAGAGCGGCAACAATGTGGCAGCTACAAGCCGTTTCCTTGCACTTGTGGAGAAGCAGGCCTTATTTCTATAAAAGAATCCCAGTTTTAATTTCAATTTCCTTAAGAACCAGGAAGTACATGGAATGAAGACCATTTTCTCTGGATGCACAACAGACACAGCCTGTTTCTGCACCAGAGCCTGAATCTCTGCTGAGAGGAAACACATCTCCTCCTGGGAGAACAGATTTACCTCTCGCATGCCCATAAAAAGAGGTGGGTGTGGGACACCCACAAGACAGTGGTCCATGTGGTACAGTGGTACAGTGTATAGACATGTGGTACAGTGGGATGCTGCAAAACTAGAGTGAATAGCCCCGTTTCAGCGTCCTGTCCATCCATCTTGTTAGCACACAGCTGAGTTTCCATTCCCCAGAACATTGTGTTAACGGAAAGCCCTCAGCCGTGGGGCCGCAGCTATGAAGCTGTGATACTCTCTGGTGACCCGTTCCGCCGCAAAACTCCCCGCGAAGGGAAGATTTGCCCATGGAGGGTCGACACAGTAAGGGACGATTATTTACTGAGGACCCTGAACGCACCGCTGGACGCCCTTGTGTGAGCGCGCGCTCCGCCATAATGCTGTTCTCACCACTACGGTAAACAGCATTAATCGGAGTCTTTATAGGCGTAGTGTGTTTTACTAAGGACCCTGAACGCACCGCTGCACGCCCTTGTGTGAGTGCAGGCTCCGCCATAATGCAGCCTTTACCACTACGGTAAACTGCATTAATTGGAGTCTTTGCTCTAGGCGCAGTGTGTTACGCCGGCCATAATGTCCCTGCACCTGCATAGCGTTCTCCTTTAGATAGCACTCCCTGCGGTTCATCCCTCTCATCTGCGCACGCCCACTAGCCACCTCCTTTACAGGAGCTACAGCTGGGGCAGCGAATGGGGAACATTTGTACGGTTAACATTGTGTGTAAGTGTAGCCTTTGTGGAAACAAAAGACACTCGGATTTGGATACAGATCAACCTCATTCTTATTAGAAAACGTAGTGATCTGTGCATTATACAGGGAGGAGGCGGGATTCGCCCCCTCGTCCCGGGCGGAGAGATTTTCTCCCCCCGGGACGAGGGGGAGAAGATCTGTGTGGGGCGGGTCATCACGCACACACGCACACACACACACACACCACACCACACACACACACACAGTCAGATCCGGAACACTTCACTGCCTGATTCCAGACCTCCTTGAGCTTGGACATGATGGTCACCTTTTCATTTGTAACAGGTGGCTTGAAAAGAGCATTCACTTTGCTCCACTGACCAATCAGACCAGGGAAGATATCACCCACCAGCTGGGCCACTGGGTAGTTCCTCCTGTCATCTTTACTTCGATCCCTCAGGTCGCTGCCATACCTCAGGATACCCCTCACAGTTAGCAGTTCAGACACCAACAGCTCTCGCCCAGTGCCAACAAGATTACTCAAATGAGAAGTCGATGTTGCCCTTGTGTTGACTCGAGCCATTTCAACTAGTTCATACTGACAACACTGATACACAAGTAAGTTTCATTTCCTGTAAGTTTCACTTCAGACAGGAAGCCCTGACTTCAAAATAAAAGACCCCCAACTTAGTCTCTTTTTTCCAGAAGAATAGCAAATAATCGAAAAATAGATAATATCCAACTGCAAATTGATGTAGGTTAGGATTATCAGAATTGAAAAATATCTTCAGATTTATGTTCTACACGCCAAAATACGTTGTATGAACACCCCTCTCGATCGATTTACAAAAAAAACCAGTATGGCCGCCCAGACCCGGCGTCATGGGCGGGCCCCATGGGGCCGGGCCGCCCATCCAGGATTTGGGCCCGACCATCCAGGATTTGGGCCCGCTGTTTTAATCAGGGCTGAATACAACATTTTAATTGTTTTATTATTATGTTCAGTGGCGGCGCCAGGGTATACTGGGGTAGGCTACAGCCATACCAATAAATGGCTTAGCCCCACCATGAAACAATGATTTTAAAGTAAACTAAATAAACGTCTGCCAACTCGCGCGGAGTAAATTGCACAGACAGCAGTTAGTACGATTGATTTCAGCAGTCACTTGTCTGGAAATACCGAAGACTAGAAACGGTTTGAAAACTTTTGTCACGTAGTGATCATCTTCTCGATAGAACATCTTTGATAATGTCTTCTGGCCAATCAGAATCAAGATAACGACGTGGTGTTGTTGCAGGAAGTCCCGACGGAGAATATTGTTGCTGTAGTACATCTCTATATACATCGATACAACACTATCAACACGTAATGAAAGAAGACCCCACGGTTTGATGATTGATGTGTGGGCTGTCTTTCATGTTGACACACAGAACAATGGGGGCTATCCTCCCTTATCCACAATGTAAAGTTATTCACAGCCTCTTCCCTCTTCTCTCTGTGAGGAGCAGCAGGTTCAGCTTTCAGAACAAAGTAACAAAACACTGAAATGGCATTCATTTTTTTAAATATGTCGTGTAGTAATAGATGTATTTATTTTTCTTCTCAAGAGAGGACCAGAATGTGTATTTTATGTTAGTATTTCAAAAAATCTCCTGGGGGAGAATCTTCCCAGACCCCCCTGCAGGGGTTGGGTTTTCAGCATGTCAGCTCTTTCACAATTCAGTTTTCCCGGGAAATGTAAGTTTCGGGGGCCCGCCCTGGTACATCAAATGCCCGCCCAGAGACATATGTCTGCCGCCGGGTCTGTGGCCGCCCTAGCGCCGCGGGCACCGGATCTCCATGCCGGCACCTCTCCCTTCGTCTCACCGTCTCACCGTCGCGCTGCGCTGCCTCGTCTGCAGGAAAGCCTGTGGAGGAGGAGTGCGAGCTGCGGTGACTCTTGTCTCTACTGAGGTCTCTGAACACACCGCGGCCCATTATGGGGAAAAGTGGAATTGTGGAGAGAGATGACTCTTACTCTGGGATAAATGCAATCGTTTATACTGAATGCATTTTCCCCACACACACACACACATCACTCTAGAATTAGAGTTTACAAACGTAAACCACCGTTCTCCTGCGGAGGTCCCTGAACGCACCGCGGCCACTCTCACGAGGGCCGCGCGCCCACGTATTAACACTGTATTTCCCATTGCAACGGTGAAATGCATTAATCGGAGCCATTATACTAGGCAAGGTGTGTTTTCTGACAACAGCACGCCGGCAATAGCGTCTCTTGAACCCGCACAGTGCTTTGACAGCACACGGTTTATTTTACGATGCGCGTGCATTCAGGTAGGCCCGCCTCGGGGCCGGCTACGTCTATAGAAGTCTCAGTTGGTGAATGCTTGCATAGAGGGTAGTACCCATAGAGTCCAGTAGAGGGTGGAGCCTGTGAGTGATATCACAACTATTACAAATTTAATTCAAAAGTACATAAACACATACACCTACATATTTTGTACTGTCTTCACATAATGTCATACAACTTTGCTGACAGCCCTATTACATACTCAAAAGCTATTTATTTAGTACTTAATACGGCTATGCAATCAATGCATTTTCTATCGAAATCACAATATGGTCGACAATATGGTATATTCATATTGCAGGAAGCACAACATTTGGCTACATTTGTGTTTAAATAAAAAAATGTGAATGAAGAAATGTGGAGCTGCAGAGTTATACCAGCCTACAATTTGTATTCTAAAATTAACAAAACATATTTGCTTTGTCCAGATCCTCCTGAAACTCATGCCATAATTATTTAACATATTTTCCAATGATAATTTTGATTTAAAAAATGATCAATCCCTTGAATATCGTGAAGCATATCCCAATGGTAATATCAGTCAAAAAGTCACAATAAGTTATTTTATCCAAATTGTGCAGCCATAGTACTTGGTGACATTCACCAGAATTGTCAGATCCACTACAAATGTATAGTTGTAAAGATTGTCTTCATAAAGGAGAGCAGATTGTGTTTGTCGTCCTCACATCTTGCCTCTGCCCCTCAGGCGGAGCTGAACAGTCGGCAGACGGTGAGCACAGAAATTGCAAAAGCTCTAGAAGAAAGCAGAAGACAGAAGGAGGAGCTGCAAACACAGGTCTGTAGGCAACACACGTCACAGAACATTCACAAAGCCTGCCAAGCAACATCCGACATGTGGCAGTCGCCCTGTTTAGTTGACTGAATCTGATTTGATCACTAGAGAAATGCATTTCCTGCAGAAAATGCGTGCGAATGCTGTAAACTGTGAACATTTCTGGCTGAATTTAGCTGAAAATGCAGAAAAAGCTGAATGTGTTATTAGCTGAAAGGTAGCTGCTTTTAGCTAGAAAAATGCAGAAAAAGCTTAATGTTTAAAAGAAAAGGTTTAAAAAAGGTATAAACAACAACATGTATAGCCTTGATGTCCTGAAATAGCTGAATAATGTAATAGTTGAATGGTTTCTGCAGCTGGAAGTAGGCTGAAGGAGTTAGATATCAGAAGATTTTGAAGACTCTCTACACTCCAAGTGATGATGTCACGCACTCTAGCCCTGAAGAGTCCCTCCCATAGACAACCATTATAACATCTACACATTCCTGAAATTGTACCAAAACTTAAACGTTGATAAGTCAAAAACCGTAAAAGATATGAAGAATCCGAATAACAAGTTTTATAGCTGAAGCTCTTGTGATCATTTTAAAGTTGGAATGAAGTCTCAAGCTGAAAGTATGTGGAAGGTGAAGCATTTGGCGCAAGGTGTAGGAAAAGAGGATTTGAAGAGTCGTCCAATTGACTTCAATGTTAAAAAAAAAGTTTAAAAAGCTGAATATTTCAAAAGGTATGAAATATTTTTAAAAAGTTGAAAGTTTCACATCGATTGCGCCATAGGGTCAGGTCGTTGTGTTCTTGGGCAAGACACTTTACTCCTGTGGGTAATGTCCACAGTAATGGCTCTTACATGTCTAATATGTGTAATGTGTACTTGTAAAGCGCTTTGAGCACCTGTAAAAGCGCTCTAATAAAAAAAATGAAATGCATTATTATTATTATTAGTGTAAGACAATGTAAAAGAAATACACAGCGGCTTGTCATCCTGTGTGTGAGTGTAACAGCTGTGCAGTGTAATAAAAAGTGTTTCCTTTGCTTGGTGTCAGGTTGGAGAGCTGACTGCATCCCTGCAAAGCTCACTGCAGAAGGTGTCCACTGTCGATAAGAAGCTGTCACTGAAAGAAGAAGACATCGACACGCTTCAGAGTGGTACATACACACGCACGCACGCACGCACGCACACACACACACACACACACACACGCACACTAGCTCTCACTCTTCACATCCTTTAAAAAAAATGTCCACCTGAAGGTCCTGTGCTTCCATAGTCAGGTTAAAGGGTTAATTGGGATTGTTTTGCAGTTCTGTTGTATGAGGTACTTGTACAGTATTTTCACAGCTTTCTCCTGCTGTGGGACAGCTACACAATCTACAGCTACACAATCTACAGCTACACAATCTACAGCTACACAATCTACATGTTTCAACAGGGAACTGAAAAAGTTGTCTTGTTGTCTTGAGTCCATTGAAAAGAAGAAAATCTATATATTTTCTAACATCACAGACAACGGGGGACGCCTCCATCACTGTTGTATGTGTGACTTTGGCTTCAGTTCCCTTCAGAAACTAGTCCTCTGATTTCACAGTAATATGCCTTTCACTCTCCATGAAACAAAATGCATGGATTCATGAGAGAGAATTAACGTTACATGATGGTCTCAACGCCGTTTCTTTTCCAACCCTCCAAGACTGAAAACACCATTGGAGCTGTGAATACTTAGAAGCATCTTTGATCTAAGAGCAGTGTTACAGGCTTTGCACATTGAAATGCTTGCACTGAGAGTAGCCAAATCATCTTAGAAGTGGACTTCACAAGACAATTAAAACATTGTTGAAACAGTAAGTTGTCTTTAGGTTGCTCGTCACTCTGCAGGTCTTGTCAGTATAAAAGTGTTATATGTAAAGTCTCTTTAAATGGTTCTTTTAATAAAACATACATTCTTCATAACGTGTGTGTGTGTGTGTGTGTGTGTGTGTGTGTGTGTGTGTGTGTGTGTGTGTGTGTGTGTGTGTGTGTGTGTGTGTGTGTGTGTGTGTGTGTGTGTGTGTGTGTGTGTGTGTGTGTGTGTGTGTGTGTGTGTGTGTGTGTGTGTGTGTGTGTGTGTGTGTGTGTGTGTGTGTGTGTGTGTTGCAGAGGTGCAGTGCCGGCAGGCCTCCCTGGAGCAGCTGCAGGCGGAGGTGGAGCAGCAGCGAGTGCAGTTGGCGCAGGTGGAGCTGGACAAAGACTCCCAGCTCAGCAGCCTGAGGGAGGAGCTGCTCAGCCAGACTCAGCAGCTCCATACCTGCCAAGCTCGGGTCAGCACCCACACACAGGGACACACACAGGGACACACACAGGGGACACACACAGGGTCACACACAGGGACACACACAGGGTCACACACAGGGACACACACAGGGACACACACAGGGCCACACACAGGGCACACACACAGGGCCACACACAGGGTCACACACAGGGCCACACACACAGGGTCACACACAGGGGGACACACACAGGGTCACACACAGGGTCACACACAGGGACACACACAGGGTCACACACAGGGTCACACACAGGGACACACACAGGGTCACACACAGGGACACACACAGGGTCACACACAGGGACACACAGGGACACACACAGGGTCACACACAGGGACACACACAGGGACACACACAGGGTCTCACACAGGGACACACACAGGGCCACACACAGGGCCACACACAGGGCCACACACAGGGCCACACACACAGGGACACACACACAGGGACACACACAGCACACACAGCACACACAGGGCACACACACAGGGACACACACAGGGTCTCACACAGGGACACACACAGGGACACACACAGGGACACACACAGGGCCCACACACACACACAGGGTCACACACACACAGGGTCACACACAGGGACACACACAGGGACACACACAGGGACACACACAGGGTCACACACAGACACACACACAGGGTCACACACACACAGGGTCACACACAGGGTCACACACAGGGTCACACACACACAGGGACACACACAGGGTCACACACACACAGGGTCACACACACACAGGGTCACACACACACAGGGTCACACACACAGGGTCACACACACAGGGACACACACAGGGCACACACACAGGGTCACACACAGGGTCACACACAGGGACACACACAGGGACACACACAGGGCTCACACAGGGACACACAGACACACACACAGGGTCACACACACACAGGGTCACACACAGGGTCACACACACACACAGGGTCACACACAGGGACTCACACAACACACACAGGGTCACACACACACAGGGTCACACACAGGGTCACACACAGGGTCACACACACAGGACACACACAGGGTCACACACACACACACACACACAGGGTCACACACACACAGGGTCACACACACAGGGTCACACACAGGGTCACACACAGGGACACACACAGGGTCACACACAGGGACACACACAGGGTCACACACAGGGACACACACAGGGACACACACAGGGACACACACAGGGACACACACAGGGACACACACACAGGGTCACACACAGGGTCACACACACACAGGGACACACACACACAGGGTCACACACACACACACAGGGACACACACACACAGACACACACACACAGGGTCACACACACACAGGGTCACACACACACAGGGTCACACACACACACAGGGTCACACACACAGACACACACACAGGGCACACACACAGGGTCACACACAGGGTCACACACAGGGTCACACACAGGGTCACACACAGGGTCACACACACAGGGCACACACACAGGGTCACACACAGGGACACACACAGGGTCACACACACAGGGACACACACAGGGTCACACACAGGGACACACACAGGGTCACACACAGGGACACACACAGGGGTCACACACACGGGGTCACACACACACGGGGTCACACACACACGGGGTCACACACACACGGGGTCACACACATGGTCACACACAGGGTCACACACACACAGGGTCACACACACAGGGTCACACACACACAGGGTCACACACAGGGACACACACACACACAGGGTCACACACAGGGACACACACACACAGGGTCACACACAGGGACACACACACACAGGGTCACACACAGGGACACACACACACAGGGTCACACACACACAGGGTCACACACACACACAGGGTCACACACACACAGGGTCACAAAATGTCGGTCGGCACACAACACATCCAAACTATTCCATTAAGCGATAAGCTAATTTCCCATTTAGTTTTTCACACCTGTAAACACATGACCTTCTCTCTGAGCGGCCACCATCAGTGAACCCTGACCCTTAAAGTGTGTAACCAGTGAAATGCATGCATTCATTGGGAGAAGTTCAAAAGTATTCGCATCAAATTATATTTGAAACCCTAAAACTGAAAATACTCATTATGCCTATTGTATTGTGGGATTATAATAATTAATGTGTTGTTCATTTACATTTTAAGGTGCAGCTTATTTAAATGACTTTGTATACTTTTGGGCATCTTAATCCATGATAATAATATATCATAATAATAAGCATGAGACTTCAATTTGCATTGCCATAACTACACTGCAGCTACCGTGCTACCTCCAAGTTACTAGAAACTATGTAGTCAAATATAGTAGCGTGAGAAGTACAAGAGTTAATTTGTAAAGAAAGTGGAGTAAAAGTATTTGAAATGTTACTACTCGATGAAGTACTTCAATATTGCAGTGAGTACAGTCCTTCAGTAGATGTACTCACTTTGAAGCACTGGGTCCGTGTGGTGTGCTCCTGTGGCTCAGGTCTCCTTCTTGGAGGTGGAGGTGGACACGTTGACGGAGCAGCTCCACAGCCCCGAGGCCCGTGAGGACGATCACAACGGCAGTGTGACCGTGGATGACCTCGATCACATCCACAAGGTCAACAGAGAGCTGGAGCAGCAGCTCGCTGACAAGAACAGGGTTGGTTATCTTTTCTCTGTTGAACCAGTATTCATAAAGGACGCATACCTGCAGACACACGTAACACAGTCGTTGTGTTGCAGAGCATCAAGCAGCTGCAGCAGAGACTGGCAGAACTGAAGAGGACGCTGCAGAAGGAACTGGTGAGGCACTGAAGGTCTCCTGTTCACAAGATGTCTGCAAACTGAGCACCCGTGATGAGAGACGCCAGCTGAGAGCAATATGCTAGTGATGCATGTACGACAGGTTAACAAAAGGCTTCCCAAGATAATCTCTTATTTCTTTAAAAGATGTCATCTATGAAAACCGGTTGATTACAAATGTTGACCGTTTCTCTTCTGGATAGCGTTTCTACTAATCCCATCACCATGGGTTCGTTTCTCGCTGAGTTTTAGTGTCTCCAGCACTCCAAACACAACGAACATCTGTTGTGTCTTTGTTTTGGCTTTTCTCCACTGGTACTTTAGTCATACATACAGGAGAGAAAACCATTTAGAAAAGACTGGAAGAAAAACCCCCTGAAGGTATTTACAGCCCCCCTTGCGTCCGTGGCCAGTCCGCCTGTTCTTTATACATCAGCGATCTGGACAGCTCTTAGTGTTTCTGAGTGGCCCAGCCAGAGCCCGTCTAAGGCCCGGTGCATCTCAAATCCTCTTCCTACTTGCTCCTGGTGGAGGGTTGAAGTAGGTTGAGTTCAGTGTAAGGTTTGAATACTCTCCGAACGACCAGTGTTTACTTGTTGTGCTCTGTAGAAGCACCAGTGTTTACTTGTTGTGCTCTGTAGAAGCACCAGTGTTTACTTGTTGTGCTCTGTAGAAGCACCAGTGTTTACTTGTTGTGCTCTGTAGAAGCACCAGTGTTTACTTGTTGTGCTCTGTAGAAGCACCTGTTTACTTGTGTGTTTACTTGTTGTGCTCTGTAGAAGCACCAGTGTTTACTTGTTGTGCTCTGTAGAAGCACCAGTGTTTACTTGTTGTGCTCTGGAGAAGCACCAGTGTTTACTTGTTGTGCTCTGTAGAAGCACCAGTGTTTACTTGTTGTGCTCTGTAGAAGCACCAGTGTTTACTTGTTGTGCTCTGTAGAAGCACCAGTGTTTACTTGTTGTGCTCTGTAGAAGCACCAGTGTTTACTTGTTGTGCTCTGTAGAAGCACCAGTGTTTACTTGTTGTGCTCTGTAGAAGCACCAGTGTTTACTTGTTGTGCTCTGTAGAAGCACCGTTTACTTGTTGTGCTCTGTAGAAGCTTAAGCCTGAACCAGAAGCCGAAGGGAAGGAGAAGTTTCCAGAAAGCCGGGCAGAAAAAGCAGAGAGGGTTTACCCAGAGCCGCCACCAGCATCCACGCTCAGCCCCCCCACCTCCAACACCACGGTGACCAACACCTCCGACCTCAACGACTCACGAGAAATCAACTTTGAGTATCTCAAACACGTCGTACTCAAATTCATGTCATGTCGAGAGGCTGAGGTAGGCTGAATCATCTGTCAGCTGGCTGCTGACCGACTGACCCGGTTCTGTTAAGTCTGAATCTGTGTGTTCTGCTCCGCCAGGCATTCCAGTTGATCCGCGCTGTGTCTGTGCTGCTGAACTTCTCCCGTGAGGAAGAGGACATGTTGAAGCAGACTCTGGAGTACAAGGTTGGTCTTCAGTCGGCAGCTCCACACACCTGTGCAATGAACACACATATACAGTACATTTATCAAAAGAGTTGCATCCTGACTTAACCTGCTGTGTTTAGATGTCCTGGTTTGGATCAAAGCCTTCTCTGAAGGGTGCCATCCGGCCTCCAACGAACTGGAGCTGAGGAGCAGCAGCAGCAACTGAAGCTGTGGAGAGAAGGAAACGTCTTTCTGCTCGGGCTGCCGTCACGGAGCAGCTCGAGCTTCACACTCTGAGCAGCCTCTCTGGTTTGCTGCCTCTGAGGGAAGGACTGTCCATCTGCTCCGCTGGCACAGAGAAGGGCTGCACAGGACGTTCCTAATCAATCGTTGATTTTTAAATGACATTATTTCCTTCTCATGGGTCGGGGCCGATGGACCTGTGGCCGTATGTTCCAGAGAGTAAACTGACACGCATCGCTCGCACTGTGGTTTCTAAGTGTCAACATGACGTGTGATTTCTCTTCTGTGACCGTGAGTTAGCACGTCGGACGTGAGAGAGTTCTAGAAGACGTGACGGACTGACTCGACTGTTATCTTAGATCACAATGATTCACACGACACGGTCACATCTGTTTGTCCGAACAGAAGGACATTGTGACTTCCTTACTGGACGAGTGGTGCAGCGTTCGTTGCTAACGGTCACATGGTTATTCTTTCAGTATAAAGCACAGAGGGCTTCTCGAGGAGTGTGTCGTTAAACCCAAGCTGGTTTCGGCACCCGTGAGTTTATTTAATAATACCTGCCAAATTGACAAATAGATCACATTTCTGTCAAAGGATCTAAATGTATCTACATTTAGAGATCGAGACTCCTCTGCCGATTTTCTTTCATCAAGTTGTCTTCACACATTTTCCTTGCTTGAAAAGTGTTCATCATTTTATATATTCATTATAGAATTGAAAGGATGGAAAAGGTATACAATTCTTAACACTACTTTACAACTTTAAAAAAACAAGGGAATCCAGACTATCTGTTCAATGGCACACCACATTGTTCCAAATGTTCTAACACTGACATGTTTACCCATTTGTGATGGAGGATTAATTACGATTAACAGTTTTTGTAATCACTTCAAAAGTAAGTTGGGCATTTAATGAAACTTCCTTGCTCTAATTTCTCTGTGAAAGCACACTTGCTTCTTCATTCTTTACACTGTCATTGGAATCACTTTTACAGGATGGTAGACTGGTTCTGGTTCTTCAGTCTTCTACCAAGATAACAGCATAGTACATACAGCGCCTACTAATCTGTTAACAAAACTGTCCTCATGCCCTAGCCACACGGAGACGCTACAGTTCTCTATCATCCACACCTCCTTCACACCAACGCAACTCCGGTTCAAGCTCCGTGCTAGAGCTGTTCAGGTTCAGAACCAGTTCTTCGTTTTAGCTCCAGCTCTTTTCACACCGCCCAGAGTCCGACTGGTGCTGCGTCATGACGTAACCGTTTGCGTCATGACGTAACCGTTTGCGTCATGACGTAACCGTTTGCATGCCTGCTTCATAAAGCCAAAGCGCGCGGAAACCCCTCACAGCTGACACCGACAACAACAACAATGGCCGATTGTGCTCCAGCTTCCTCTGTACCTCTTCGGAAGACCAGATTCCCAGCAGGCAGCTGGTCTCCTCAGTGGACCACTGCTGCTTGTTAAGTTTCTCCATCGTTGTGTACAAACTGGATAAAACGCCAGCTTGTTGTTGTTGTTCAGGAGTTGATCCCGCCCCTGCCCCCGCCTCGACGTAAGCGTGGCGTATGCGGTGCTTTTGCTCTGGCCGGACAATTTATTGGTGCTCGAAACGAACCGGATTCTGGAGCTAAGAGGCTGCTCCGCTGCGGTGTGAACAGGAAAACCCGGTGCTTTTCAAGCTCCAGCTCCGAACCGGCCCTGAAACACCGTTGGTGTGAATGAGGTATTAGACGGTTCGACCACACGAGGCTGACAGGGAAACGCAGATAACGATAACGGGTCCCAAGGTTGGTAGATCTGAGGAGGACGCAACGCTCTGGGGGGGAAACGGCTCCGTGATTACGCCCTATACGATCATTTCCTGAAAACGAAAATACTGACGGGCTGTCAGGAGAGGAAAAAAGAGACTCCGTGTATTATTCGAATCATAAATCGAATCGATAGATAGGTTTATGATTCAAAAATTATAAAAGTAGTGTCGACATGTGGAGATTATCCGACTGAACAAAACGTGATCTGTCTCTTGAATGTGTCTCAACAACAGACCTTATTTCCAGCTATTTCCCAAAACCCTATGGAGAAATTTGTTTTTTTGTCGAAGGAACCCATGCGCAGCTTACTTCCTGGTTTTAGGACGCATCACTGTGGCACTCTATATAGAGTCGTTAGTCATTTGTTTTAAAGCTCAATAAATAACAAAGAAGACCTTTGACCGGCACTTTTATAATTTTTTTCGGAATATTTCAACTTTATCACATGTTGACCAGCGAAAAAATATTATAACGGAAACTCTGTCGCTCGGTCCCCTCGTCTTGGAAGAGGCGGGGAGGTGGGTGTTTTTCATCAGCTGGTGGACTACTGGGGAGATTTACAGCAGGAGCACCCGCTTGCTTCAGGGAGGGAGACAAAGAGCCAAAGCCCTGCCTCTCCCCGCCTCTGCTGCTAAATCCACCGCGGAGAATAAACAGAAGGGCAACCATGGCACATCCATGCTCGGGAAGTCTTCTTCGCTGCTTTTGGTGTATTTTGTGGCAGAAGTACAGCGCCACTTACAGGCCCGGCATATGTACTACAGCGGGTCGAGCGGTCTCGTGTGGACGGACACGTTTCTGGTGCAGATTGCGTGTGGACGGAAGAGTTTTTTGATATCGAATTTGGTTAGTTTTCGTTACCGTCTCCGTGTGGCTAGGGCTGGAGGGCTATCAAGAACTACCTGGCAGGCAAACTGATATTGATACGAGTTAACATCCCAGCAGCCCTCAAATCCTCCCCCCTCATCTGGATTGGTAGACCTCAAATGCTATTGCTTACCAGAGTTAAGGTCTACCAATCCAGCAGCTGTGCTTGTTGCAGGATTGTATAAATAGTGTTTGTAAATGTTGCATTGGAGGCTCAGGTCAGGGTAACATTTGAATAATTCCAATTAATAATCAAAAGGGATTTTCAAAGTGTGAGACTGTCTGCTCTACTCAGACACAGCTTAGGAAAGGTGCCCACCCACTCAATCACAGTTTTGGACTTTGGGACAGTCGGACAAACTGTACAATTCTCTACCGCATCTCTGAATGGTCTCTGTAATCACCTCACACACATGCTGTTCTATGAAATCTTTCTTTGATGTTACATTTAGATCCATTAACTGAGTCAGCTGCAAATGTTTGGAACCCACCTCCCACTTAAAAAAATCTCATTTAGTCTACAGTTGTCCATTTAGATAATATAACAATGTGATAAAATAAGTGAATGCTATGTTAATGATGACCGGAGGACTTGCTCTACCTTTACCTGCCTTTGTTAATGTAAATGAAATACATTCCACATGTCTATTTATATATAGAAATATGTACATACTGTATGCATTGAAATCTTTATAAATCTGTGGATGTAAACGTTTGGATGTGACCAGTTTGCAGTGCTTATCATTCTTATCTAAGATCACAACACATACTGGTTTCTGCCTCAGTGTCACTGTCCAACATAATGCGTCCTCAGGCTGATGTCAGTTCCAACATCATGAGCTTTATGTTCACATCTGTGGAGAGCCCAGGGAATCTGCACGTTTGCTGCTGACCTTGAATCTCTACATTAGCCCTATAATTACCTTCATGTGTTACGGTAACCGCATTTGGTTTTATTATTTAGCATGCAATATGAAGCAGAATTACGTTGAAGTGCCGTCTGCATAGGATGATCAGTAACGGTACTTCAGGCCGAGTGTTGTATGAAGTTGTATCTGCTGAATATTTCCGTTTATTTGACACAGAAGTGCATCTTTGACTGCAGCAATTTCATCCTGTGACGTGTAGCACGTCTGATGTAGTCACCCAAACTCTGCTGGGTAATATACTCTCTGCTTGAGAAACACAGGAGAAAACTAATGCACTTTTTAATGTGATTCTGGTTGAAACCCTTAAACCCAACAGTATAATCACTAAAGATGGTATTTAGCTGTTTATGATTTCACTGCTGCTCCTGCAAAGGTTTCTTCCCCCCCTTTGTTAATAACACATTTTAAATCATAAAAGCGCGCCTTGTGGGGGGGAGCAGGACGGTGCACAGCTCACACCAGGAACATGAACACTGGACACACAAAAGCCCACTGGCAGGTTTTCACTCAGAACCTTGTGTTTTATCTAACATATTGTTCGTGTTAAAACATTCCAATGTGTTAGTTTGCTAATATGTATAACAGACGTTTTCTGTGGATCAGTTTGGTTGATACTAAGTACACTTCCTTATATTATCTATATTCATGAAGAATACAGACCCATTTACCTTTTTCAAGTTGTAACCCAATGCTATAATCATTTACATTTTCTTCATCGATTAACAATTGAAACAACATAAGGTGAACAACAGGATTAGATGTTTGTAAACATATTTTAGCATTAAAACATTTAAATATCACAAAGACACGTTTTCAGTCATTTTTCCATGACACTTTAAACCTCAGCTCATTTTGCTTGATCTTTAAATTCTTTGAAATGTTATAGAGTGGCGAAGTCCCTCCCCTTCCGGTGGAGCTCCATGGGACCTTATTTCGTAAAAATCATGTATTGAAGTCAATGGAAGAGAAAGGTTATCTTTCGATCCCGTTTGAATTGTGCAACTCCAATAGGACACTTGACACAGTGGCTTTTTGCAAAGCAGAAAAGAACCGAGAGATTATTTATTGTTATTACAACGTGACTTCACTATTATTTAACAACTCTTTTAATTGGGTTCTTTTATTTGGGGTTAAATACATTGTCAGAATAAGTGAGAAATGGATTTAACTTCTGCCATACATTTTTGCATACATTCACAGTAAATATTAGAGCCGGGACTCGATTAAAAAAATGTATTTAATTAATTAGAGGCTTTGTAATTAATTAATCGAAATTAATCGCATTTTGAATCGCATTTTTAAGCACAGGGCCACATTATGTATGTTTGTAATTTTAACTACTGTAAATTGGTCGAACGAATGCCTCCTCATCCGGAAGCTGACCGAGCAGACCCGAGCAGCAGTCGAGAGGAGCCGAGCGCATCCGCGAAGCACACGTCAGTTCCCGTTAGCCGGCAAATCTAAATATTTTTGGTCAAAATAATTTCCCTTTAGAGCAATACCGCTTCAGTTGCGCCACTTATGTGACAGACAAGAATAGTCAACTCTAATGTTGAACACTTAATGTGGAGAAAGAGATGTCCTGTATGGGTTGATTGTGCGTTGATCTGTTGGTAATGCCTCGGGGTTCCGGTGGGCATGTAAACAAATGCATAATGCTGCGCTATACTTTGTGGCCTCATCCAGTTGCATAGCGACACTTATTGTGTAGTTGTCTTTTAATAAGCAGGTAGTCATATCATTAGCTAGAACTAGCTGGATCTGATCGATATGGACATAAACGCGAGTGAAGTCTAATCTGACGGGAGAGAGAGATCAGCTGCTGCTGACGAGTCGAGACGCAGCTCTGCATAACCACATGCAGCGGTGAGCGGAACAAAACACACACTTCAGGTTAGAATATCACACGTAGCTATTTTAATGACCTCTCAAACTACCTAAACTAGTTATAGATATGTTTAGTTTTACTGTCGGGTCACTCATTACTGGATCCGCGAGCTGCATGATACTGGCATAATAGATTGCCCGATCGGGCAACCAGCAGGTGAGGCTTCATTGCCCGAGCTAAATGCTAGATGGCCCCGGGCCATCGGGCAGTCCTTAATGTCGAGCCCTGAGTCGAGTGCATCCAGTGAGCCAGGGAGTTGGTTATTTTCTCAGACGTGGACTTACTTATCCTGGCCCTGAAACCAGTCATCTGGTTGAGTGTGGTTCCTTGCAATCGGAGTCGGGCTAACGTCCACGCTAGCTGCTACATGCTTTGCATTTAGGTGATACTTTAGGCTTGATGAGCTGCGGTGATATGCAAATTCTTTTTTGCATAATTTGCACACAACCGTGCTCTTGTCGACGCTTCCATCCGTCCGTTTTTTAAAACAAAATGTCCCATCCACAGGGGCCGACCAAAGCGGTCTCATCAGCTTGTTCGTTCATGTTTGACAATTGTGTTGTTGTTTGAAGTCCCATGCTGAAGGCATGAACGTTAGTTGGTGCTCCAGTATAATCGGTACGCCTGAAACTCATCCAGTGAGAAACGTTCTGCTGTGCAAAAATAAGTGCGATTAAAATGCGTTAATTTTTTTAACGCGTTAATTTTTGTGTAATTAATTAATCTTAATTAACGCGTTAAAGTCCCGGCCCTAGTAAATATGTATTCAGTATGATAGCTGTCTAACAGAAGTTAAATCCATTTCTCACTTATTCTGACAACGTACTTAACCCCAAATAAAAGAACCCAATAAAAAGAGTTGTTAAATAATAGTGAAGTCACGTTGTAATAACAATAAATAATCTCTCTCGGTTCTTTTTCTGCTTTGCAAAAAGCCACTGTGTCAAGTGTCCTATTGGAGTTGCCGTATGTAGTTGTCCAATATGGCGGACCATCTCGCACATGCGCAGTACAGATCGGGCAGGGCTGCAGATCGAGTAGTGACAGTGACAAACACCGAGTCTGCATCGGTGCTGACCATATACAGTCTATGGTGCTGACTTGAGACCGGTCTCTACCATGGATGTATGGTCTCTACCCCATGGGTTGCAGTCGGATAGTTTAAAAATCAGCTCCTAAGTTCTATCTCCTATTCCTTGACCTCTGAGTGAAAGGTCACGGGGTTAAGGGATAGTGGATAGGAGAATTCAAAAGGACTTAGGAGAAGAGACTGCGGTACTTTAGAGAATCGAATGCACTCTCACTATCCGACGTGTTTATGATGCGCCAGCGGACGTCATTGTGTGCGTCTGCTGCTGTGGGGAAACCATGGAAACCACAGTTTTCTATACTGCGGACTACAACATGGATGTTCAATAAGAACGAGGGACTACTGTAAACTCATCTAGGACTCTGCACCGTGCTCTGATGCTGCTGCTTTGCTTTGTGAACGTGGACAACAGAGAAACATATTCTTCAGGACCAAAGCTGGAACTGAAATAAAAAAGGAAAGTGAAACTTATGCTCGTCACCCTCTCCCTCCGGTCCACATTAATACCGATGATCCCAATACGTATGATTGTATGAACTAAAGATCTTAAAATCAATACAGATGTATTTATTATAAACGTTAGTCCTTAACATCTATCACTGTGTATATCACCATTCAAACATCTTTTAGAAGTTGAACAAACCCCACACAGCTCAGTGAAGACTGTGAGATGTTGACTTTATTTGATCATTTCAGTGAAAACTAACGTTCATATTTCTCTTTTTGATTATAATACTGATGAACGTTCAAAACAAAGCACTTTGGCAACTTACCACCTATGTTTTAAAATGCTTAATAAGCACCGTAACTTTCATGATATCATTTTTTCCGTCATCGTTTGTTTCCGTGAACGGCCGACTGTTGAGTGACGGCAAATGCTGCGGCTGCAATGCATTGTGGGGCAGCATTTTCTCCTCTCCTTTCGGTAAGGGAGGTCCAGTGGTTCCTAAGCTAAAGGAGGTTATAAAGGAAGTTTGAAACCTCCTTTCCTATCATGTAGAGCAGGGATCACCAACTACATTTGTCCAAGGGCCAAAATGTATCCAATAGACACAATCGCGGGCCAGTGATTTGTATATAGTCCACAATGCTAGTGGAGCACGCTCAGGTACTGCGGACCTTTAATTTATTATCTGAAACGATGTAATAACTTTTAAAACTTGTTCCAGTCACTTGCCCCATGCATTCAGCAGCAGCAGGCCATTCACTTTGATTTGATCCCGTTATGAAATGTCATCATTTCGACAATAAAGAAATGCTACATAAACGTTATCTTGCACATTTTATCCAACCATCTCCGTTCTAACTTTCAATATATTTTAAAAGAGATCTCTCTCTCTCACTGCGTGCGGGGGCGGGGCCTCACAGACACACTGCACCTCTCTCTCGCTCACAGACATGCTGCAGCACTGTGCAGTGTGCGCACAGTTCTGCTGGTAATGAATATTACATTTTGTGAGGAAACTTTTCCACTAATAATTCCAATAAGTATTCCACAATGTATTCACTTCAGGTTTATGAAAGTAACTGTAATCAGATTACTCTTTTTTGAAATGTAACGCCAGCTGAATACAGTTAGCCTACTTGATTTTTATATTCTGCGTAACGCCGTTACATGTATTCCGTTACAACCAGTCTATGGTTACAACCCAACCCTGCTTCTAGGCTACTGTCCCGCAGCTCCTGCCTCTCTGTTGGAGAGGCGCTCCGCAGGCTACTGCTGCGGAGCGCACAAAGCAGACTCTTCACAAGGAAGGGTCACTTCTTCTTGAAGGCAGGGAAGGTTTCACCGTACGCAGTCTACTGTCCCGCAGCTGCTGCCTCTCTGTTGGACTCCGGTACTGCACCTTACTCACGACGTAAAAAAAAATGGGTGGGAGGTGAACGCCACAAGAGGCTTCTCAATAGAGAGGCGAAGTCCCTCCCTTTCCGGGAGCCTCCATGGGACCCCGGAAGCGTAAAATTATACATTGAAGTCAATGGAGAGAGAAAGGTTATCTTTTGATCCCGTTTGAATTGTGCCACGAATGACACATATGATGTTTGTCAATTTAAAAGAATATTTTGCAAGTCAAAAAAATAATAATGTGTCGTAAAACTGTGAAGTTATACATTTTTTTGTGTGAAACCGCTGAGTGAACTACAGGTCTCTCGTCTCGCACAATACGCGTCACCATCACAAAGACGGCCGCCACGTGAGCAAATTTCACCTGTTTCTTTCAGAATGAGAATAAAAGTATAAAACGAGGTGAACATCACTACAAGTCTGGACACGTTGAGAGCTGTACATACACGAAAGGGGAGTTAGTCGGTTCTGTAAGAGCAGCGGGACCAGCTTTACAAGGTTTCGGTGAGTAATATGAGTGCAATGTGTAACGTTATGTCAGCTAGCGAACATTAGCTAACAAGGTACACTAACGTGTTTTGTTTCAGTAACTAGTTTTCTCCTTTAGAACTTCGTGGTCTCTGTGTATGCTGTGGATAACATTAGTGTTCACAAGAACAAGGTAAACTCCCGTGTTTTGTTTTAGTTGCTCTTCAGATTGAAGCGGCCAGTTTTATATTGACTATACTGTATGTGTGATCTCCTTTTACATCTCGTTGTGTCATTTGAGTTTATTTGCTGTGTGTAGATTCAAGGATTTTGGTTCCTCCTTCCATCTTGTCAATTTGTTTGGTTATCCAGGCACAGCTGTATTTTCCTAATTTAGAGAGCATTGATTAATTAATAAACTACACACTGAGTCTAGATCCTGACCAAGTCCTTTTTTATTGTTGATCAAATATTTTTCAAAAATATATTCATACACATTTAGAAAAATACAATGTACAATCACAACCAGTACAACACAAATTACAAAAAATACAGAAAAAACAAACAATAACAACAATCAGACAAGAGGACAAAACTATGGAAAAATAACCCCTCCCACCCCCAGATCCGGACCATCCTTGTATTATTGCTCATTCAATCTATTATTGCATGCTAACAAACATGGTACTTACTTTATTTGTACAGATCTGCATGGGAGACGATGGCGCGATGCAGAGCAATGTCTGTGATTGTGCACGGGGGATGTACAAATGCAGCCACGCTGCAGCATTGGCAATATGTGCCATGTGGCAGATCAGCTCCACAGATGTTGAGTGCCAGTGGAGGAAGCCTGGCACTTCCAAAGTAGTCCAGCCGGTGTCTCAACTTTACCAACAGTGAGAGGAGACATACGACCCACTGGCCAGAGACATCGCCACTCAGGATGTAGACTGGTTCAGGTCTGCACTGAGGGGCGCACAGTGTGGCATGGCATGGCTTTTGTCACCTGAGCCAGAGCCGCGGCCTCAACATCAGGCCATTGTCACCGTTCCGGAGCTGGTGAAGGGACATGGGGGCTTGAGGCAATGCTTGCCTCAATGCGACTGAGCAGAGACCAGCAAGCTGCCATCCAGACAGTGAAGTGTCCACCATCATTATACATGATGGTGTATATAGGATATATATATATATATATATATTTGTATACATATCTGTAAATTGTATAATTTTATTTGAATTAAGTCTTTTTGATCTCTCTGTCTATAAACACAAACTGAGTAAGATTGACAATAAAGTTGACTTTGAAAAATATATATATTCTTTATGAAAATAGTTGACTGTTGGAGAAATTAATTGATTTGATTTTCTGAAGTTAATTTAATTTATTAAAAAGGTACAATCAATTTGTTTAGGGTTGACTAAAATAATAACATTTAATTTGGATAATTTACTGACAGAATAAGAAACTCAATGATGCTCTACTCACCTGTTCCTTTTTATAAAGTGAAACAGTTGAAACGATAGATTTTAGTAAACTTAAAAACAACCTTCTCCAAAAGCTATCTAGGAATATACCGAATACTTATTTTAGAACTTTATTACATATTATTTGTATATAGTTTGAATGATCCATAATTGACAGAAGCTTGTGTTTACACTGACCTGTTACTCATATATTAATGTCTTTGTAACTTCAGTAAACCACTACCTCACTCATTTCTTTCATTCATCACGGTTCAGTAAACTAAGTGATACATGCACCAGTTTAATAATTATAATAACGTAGGATTGCAACTCTTTGAAACTGTAGGTGGCTCTTAAAAGAGCCGTTGTGTTTGGGTGTGCTGGTCTCAGGTCAGTCTAAGCCCTCTCTCCGCGGATGCGGCGGGCCAGCTGGATGTCCTCGGGGGGCAGCTACATGGATGTCGGTGCAGTCCACAGTCATTGTGCAGTTGAAGGCAGAATGAATGTATTATTGACTCTGAATGAAGCACAACTTCATGTCATACAATACATTGACTTTATTTGTAATTGTGTAAAAAAATAAAGCATTGATTAGCAAGCAGGACCTGCAGGAACAGAGCACGTGATGGATGGAGCTGGGAAGAGAGAAGAATAAAGAAAACAGATCAACTTTATTATCGGATATTAAGAATTCAATTTCAAAACAAGTTGCCGCTCCTACAGTTTTCTAGTGTGTAAAGATGATTTCACTTGACCTATGCAAAATATCACACTCAATACATGTGTGTCTCTGGGGGGTGCATTGTGCCTTTGAAGTATATAAATAATAGACCATAACCAAATACTATTACGTACAGTGGGAAATCAGGTTGCCAGGGCAGGTCAGTGTGCATGTTCCTCAGGGTCTCAGCAGTTACAGGTGAGAAAAAGGTCAGTAACAACACTTTAAAGTAACAACACTTTGAATAATTATCTCTTTTAATAGTTTTCTCTCAGTAAACACCCAACTACTGTCTTTCCAACAAACAGATTCACTCACCCTTACTGTCATCACAATGAAACACGTCCAGAAGAATGTCATGCAAAGCTATCAGTACTTGAGATTATATTGGCCCCAAAAAGAACCTTGAAAAGGACGTGTGTGTGTTTGGTAAGATGGTGTGTGGGTGTGTGTGTTGGGTGTGTCAGGGTGTCTGGGAAAGTGTATGTAAGAAGGTTTATATATATAGGATTACTTTAAAACAGTCCCAAATAATACATGTTCACTTCAATACAGTTCAAGATAATACCTGTTTACTTTTATACAGTTTAGAACAATATCTGTTTGCTCTAGTTTACTTCATGTAATAAAATAATAATTTCATGGTAAGGCTACCATTACTAAAGTAATGTAATGCTGACTAACGTGCTCGCTACTCGTCGCTACTAGCTAGGTAGCTAACTTGACTGTGTTCCATGCACAACATGTGTATTACCTGATATGTCTGATCCAGTGACTCCTGGTCCTTTCCTCAGACGGGAAGCGATAGAACGAGCAAGTGGTATGATCACTTATGTGATTACAACCTGGTACAAAGCACACAGGCATCTTGTAAAAGTGAATTTATTTTTAGCAATCTCTTATTTATTGGAGGGAATAAATCAGTTATGAGATCTTCTTCTTCTTCGCTTTAATTACGAGTCACAACCACTTGGAGAATTATTGCCTGTGACATCACTTACGTGAGCCAGAATGGAATTTGGGATTTGTAGTCTTTGTAGTCGCATATTTTTCATAGTCTTATATTTCTACAGTTTTACGATTGACAAACATCATATGTGTAGTTCGTGGCACAATTCAAACGGGATCAAAAGATACGTGTTCTCTCTCCATTGAATTCAATGTTAATTTTTCGCTTCCGGGGTCCCATGGGCCGGAAGTAGATGGGCGTGACTTCGCCTCTCTATACTCAAATTTCCCCTCCTCAACTCCTCAACTCCTCGACTCCTCCGTCCTCCGGTAGTGACCCGGAAATGAATTTCAGCGCGCCATTTTGAAGGACGTCTCATTTCTCTAAATGCACACCGAGGACCGAGGATCGGGCGTCGAGGAAGCTCTCTGGAGGAGCTATAACCGAGGAAACACTGATGGTTCCTCCACGGCTCCTCCGCGGATGCATTTCCGGGAACGGTGGAGGCGTGACGCACGGCCGGACTTATCTCAGCCAATGACAGCTCTGCATGGATCCCCTGGATATTATTTTAGAAACTGCTCTCATCGCAACGCGATGTTTACAGTGAGAACAGCTGTGAGGTCCGTGCAGAAAGCAGAGCAGTGTGTATAATATATATCACTCAGTAGAACAGGCCTACTCTCTTTATTTGCTTTAGTTTAGTAGATATCTACAAACAAAGAGTCCAGATGTTTCTAAGACCATTTAGTGCGTCATATAATAAAATACACAACGGCTGTAGCCTGATTATGCTGAGCTGTAGGGTGTGTTGTACGTGTGTAGTGGTGTTGTACAGTGCGCAGATGCGGCGGACAGACAGGTCTCAGTTGGTTTGGTGTCCTCTGCTTACTTTAGTTTTAATACTTGCAAATACAACTTTTGGCCCGTAATTTCAATTCCCATTTCAGCGACCAGAGAGAGAGGGGGGGGATATATCCAGTCTCTGATTGTGTTACGTTATTATGAGAGTGCTCTCATACTTTAAATTGCATATATTTATATAAATGTGTGTGTGTCTGCATCTGTAGCCTGTTATTGTCTCATTATACCGCACTCTCAATGAATTAAAAGTAAATATGTGGGGGAACAATGTTCAGATGATCTAACAGAGATTATAAAATATGACAAAACACTCGGCAGCTGATGCAGCTGTTGCCACGTAATAATGAACGGACGTCGCTTTAATATGACCTCAGAGGAGAGGAGTTCTCATTTCTTTAAACGTCTGCTGCTTCCCCTCCTCTCTCCTCGGTTCCCCTCCTCGGTCCTCCGCTCGCATCTCCTGTGGGCGGGTCTAAGTATCGAGGAGGGGAAATTTGAGAATTGAGAAGCCTCTACTGTCACCCCCGTCGTGCGGGCCGGATGAGAATGTCTGGCGGGCCGGATGTGGCCCGCGGGCCGCCAGTTGGTGATCACTGATGTACAATGTGTTGGAGCACTAGCCAAATAGATACAAGCCAGAGTTACATAGTGACATTAATGAGTCCAATGGAGTCGTTTTCTCTTGAAGTGCATTTCCTAAACCAGATTACATTAACCATTTCAGTTTTTTTGGGAGCGTTGTTAGATTTTCTCAGATTCCTTTCTTATAGTCTTTTCTATTTCAGCTGGAGTTGACGCTGGCTGGAGACGTGTTTGAGGTGGAGCTTCCTGACGGACAGCAGCTGCAGTTTCCAAACCGTGAGAACGTGGACGTCATCAACTACGTCCGAATCGCAGGAGATTTCAAACTGACTTCCTTCAAGATCTGCTAAGACACATAAAGATGAGACTTTGAGACAGTTATTGTAAGACATATATCTATGTGAATTTGAAATATATCTTTATTGGAAAATGTCCCGTTGTGCACAAGAAAATAAAATGTTTCAATTCAAAGGATCTTTTGGTTTTTTTCTTTGAATTGTTGTAGCTTAATTCTGGGTTTGGAAACAATATTTGAACCAACTTTTCAACTAAAGAAATGCAGTATCGGTGCACTCATGAGCAGCAAATGAGACAACAAATCAACGCTGACATTACTTTCCTATAAAACCCATGCAAACATAGTATGAATTGATGGAAATAACTTGAAGTGTAATGCATGGGCGTCACTTTGTTAGAAAAAGTGGTAGGGACGATTTTCCAGATTCAACATCAGCATAGCAGAAGACAAAATATGTCCCTCTCCTGGATGCTGAACCTCAAGCACCTGCATGAAAAACCAAGGCATAGACCTCTGGACCACCAATGTGTTCCAGAGGAAACCGCCTAACTATAGGTCTTGATTCTCTTCACCTGGTGCCCTTGGGTTTGTCCTACCCTGCCCAGCTGTGTCTTGTCCTCTGATTAGTTCTGCATGTATTAAAGTTCTGGTTTTCTGTTGGTGGATGTGGTGGGATTCTTGAGTCAGATATGTTTGTTGTTTTAGGTATTGAGCCTTTAAATAAAGTATTTTCCATTCAAACCATTGTCTAGCTGTCCCGCAATTGGGTCCTACCTGCTCTGCTCATCCCTGACAAATTGTTGCGGTAATATACATATGTTACTTTTATTCTTCTACAGGAAATGTTGTATTTTACTCATGCCCGGCGCCGTGGGAGGGCCAGGGAGGGCCAGGGAGGGCCAGGCCCTCCCATTTGACATTCCTGCCCTCCCCCAATAAACACGTTTTTGAAAAATTATTTATAACATTTAATTTTTTTTAAAACATTTTTATTTTACATTTTTTAAATTATAAATAAACTGTGAACTTTTACGCTACGATGTATTTGACGTCAGATAGTAACTACAAAAAAAATCGCAGGCTAAGTCAAATACATTCATGTGTCTGTTGTGATTTGTGATTCGTCCACATTTAGACCAATCACAGCGTCAAAACTCTGCCGCCAATTCTGGATTTGTTTATTGTTTATTGTGCATTCGGTAGACTCCCATTTCTGTTTGAATTACAACATGGACATCAGAAATTGGCTTAAAAGATTTAAGAATGTATTCAAACGAAATAGCGATGAAATAACTGCAGTCGATGGCACCTGCCGCTGCAGCAGCACGCCTTAATCTCACGAGTTTGACCTCGGCAAACCCCGGGGCTGAGTTAGCGAGCCCAATCCATCACCACCTGCCTTGCCACACCCTGTACCACACCCGCCAGCAGCAGCAGCGGCAGCATCCTCCTCCTCCTGCTCCGTGCCGGTGCCTCCACTACAGATGCTACCTCGCAGCACATCAACAGGTACTATTGGGCCAGCAACCGCTCAGAGACCAACAGCCCCAGATGATCTCGGGGTTAATAAACCCAGCCAGGTGAAACTGGATCGTTATCCAGAGAGATTGTTTTCAGCAAAGAAGCGCACTTTTGCCGCTGCATGGTACAACAGACCATGGGTTGACGATTCGTTCAAAGCAGACGCAGCCTTTTGTTTCCCCTGTAGACAGTTTAAAGTAAATACGTCTTCATCTGATGCGGCTTTTACTGTCAAAGGTTTTTGCCACTGGAAACATGCATTACAGACTGATAAAGGACTGCTAAGGCATGCCGCATCAAAAGAACACATTTCATGTGAGAGTTTGTGGAGAGAGAGAGAGAGAGAGAGAGAGAGAGAGAGAGAGAGAGAGAGAGAGGAGAGAGAGAGAGAGAGAGAGAGAGAGAGAGAGAGAGAGAGAGAGAGAGAGAGAGAGAGAGAGAGAGAGAGAGAGAGAGAGAGAGAGAGAGAGAGAGAGAGAGAGAGAGAGAGAGAGAGAGAGATACGCGAGGAAACAAATAAGGAAATTAGTACTTTGGTGCACACAGATCAGCTGGCACGGAACCGTTATTACGTGTCAGCTGTCGTTGATATTATAGCTTTTTTAGCTGTCAAACAACTCCCTCTCAGAGGTGACCACGATGCACTCCACAGCATGTCCGAGTCAGGCAGTGGGCTCTCCCTATCGCTGTTTGAGTATATGCTGCACAAAGATGCAGAGTTGGCCAAAATAATGGAAAGCATTCCCCACACAGCAACACACACCTCTCACGACATGCAAAAGGCCAAAATAGAAATAATGAGCACCTTAGTGACTGAGCATATTGTCAAAGAGATGGGGGATGCAGTGTATTGTGCAGTGCAGTGCAGTGTACAGGAAGCTGCCATCCTTAACCAGTGTGCCAGGCCCGGTTCTACGGGGGTGCATAAGGGTGCATTGCACCCTCAGTTGAGTCGTTATGCACCCTCATTTGAATAATGAAAAGTAGTAAAAGTGAAAAAAATTAAAAGTGAAAAATATTACATTTTGCCTACTAATAAGTAATAATAATAATAATAATAATAATAAGAAGAAGAAGAATATAGTTGAAATAAAATAAATTGTAATTGTGGTTAAATAGCATTGTCTGCTGCATTTATTTGATCAATTTAAACGGTAAGTAACGTTATTATGTCAGGTGCGCGTGACCTGTGCCGCTGCACATTCATCATCTGCAAGGTGCTGACACAGCAGTCAGTGATGGATCAGAACATGGTTAAAACAACCAGCCCTTATCACCAGCATACACTGCATCTACTGCAGGTAATAACAGTTCAGATCATGGGGACATTACGTTACTGTCGTGGACACTAACGTCCTCCCGCCCGACTTGCCGGCTTTGCCCGCCTCGCCCACAGAGGCGGAGCAGCCGCAGCCGTCTTCGTTGCCCCAAACACCGCCACCCCTCGGCGGCCCGCAAGTGCCAGAGGACCTCGGCTAAACAGAGCCTGCCCAGGTATATTTAAAAATATATATGTATATTGTACCCAACTCGCCTGTCCAGTGGGGTGAGGCGCTCATTTTGCAGCTCATGGTTTCAAAACAGAGATTGGCTGGAATATTCATGTACAAAAGATGCCATCTTCTGCTATGCATGTAGACATTTCGGTTCAAGTAAGTCAGATGCCTTCACCACAACTGGCTACAACAACTGGCGCCATGCTCTTATAGGCTACGTGATAAGGGACTGGGACCGAGCACATAGATCCATAGATCTCTTCATGTTGCTCTCAAAGTGCACCAGATTGATGGTTTTAACTTCAATATTTAAAAATAAATCTTCCTGGGGGAGCATGCCCCCGGACCCCCCCCCAGAGGAGGTACACTCCCCACTTATAAAAATAGCACCTTACCACTGCACCCTCTCTAATCTCAGATGCACCCTTAGTCATTTTGTTCTGGAACCGGGCCTGCAGTGTGCCTTGCTCGTGATTTACCAGTGTCTGTGCTGCCACGCACACAATGTTTCAAAAGTGGTTTCTATGTTGCCCTTTATTTGTGTATGTATTTGCGATAAGTGTGCGTCTTTATGCAATGCTGTTGGCCTCGCTGTTTGATATATATTGTGCCGCAGGCACGCAGCACGTGACGGTTTTGTGGGCCCTCCCATGAAAATCATAGGCCCTCCCTTTAGATTTGTTCTGGCGCCGGGTCTGATTTTACTGCACCATGATATGATGTCTGCAGTGACCGAGGTATTTGATTTGTTGAAATCATATCTTTATGGTAGATAATTTACAAAATCTAAAATGAGTGTATGAAGTCTAATAGATTTGTTTTTGTAAAGCAGTATTGATTATGTTGAAGTAATGAAGCCTCATCTGCAGAACGGCAGAGATTTGTTATTGTTCTGATTAAAATAATACTTTTACAATATGGTGTTTTATTCTGTTTTCTCTGGCCTTCAAGAAAAGATAAGTGGAGTTACACCAGTTCATTTACTAACAATGTACAGAGGTTTATCACAAGCGTAACAACTGAAATGGTCACAAAAAAACATGTTCTGCATGGATAAATATACATGTAACATAAAGGTTTATTCTAAACCTAAAGACTCTTTTGTGAGCCATGATGGGGGATTAGGTGATCGTCACGTGAGCAATTGGGGTACTCGAGCTAGCACTTTTTTTAACCGTAATCTTCACCCTTTCGTTGGGGCAGACATTAGAATCGAGGCAGCTTAATAGCGTACTTCAGGACTGGGCTAACAATAATATTGGTACTGACTGATGCTCCTGAAATTGTTTGGTAGCATTGTTAGCTCTATAAACTGTTATTCCCGTTAGCCACCTAACTCGTGTCAGTGGATAGAGGTTTTTGATATAAATCTATTAAGTGGCAGGACGTGTAAGTTAACCTCTTTAGTTTGTTTGCCGTTACATTACCTTTTATTTTGTAATTAACCAGAAGTGGTTTCTATAGAGTGACGAGCTTGAAGGATTTGAAGTCTTGCAGTTCTAATGTTTGATAACCACGTGTCCCAAGCAAAAAGGTTTAGGAATAAAGGGTATAGAAGTCATTAAAAACATACAAATGTATTCAAACAAAATACACGTAAACTGCCCAAACTGTCAATATGTGCTTTAAAAAAATGTAAACATGCAGATTATCATAGCAGACTATTTGATTAAAGTAGAGTGTATTGCAGTTGGTGGTGCTTGTGCTCCAAAGTAATCTATAATGCATTGCAGACCTTCCTCAATGGTAACAATGACTCCCAATCTTGATATATTTTTCAAAGTTCTTGACAGAGTAGTTTTTATAAACACATCACAGTATCACAGGGGCAGCTCCTACTCAAAATCCTCTCTGTGATAATCTCATTTTCAATATTATTTAGTCCAACAGCAGTGCTTCACATTATAAATTAACAGTCTTCAGTCTGCTTTAGGCTGGTTTAGGTCCTATCTATCTGAACGCTCTCAGTTTGTACGTGTTAACGATGAATCTTCCACGCAAACCAAAGTTAGCCATGGAGTGCCACAGGGCTCAGTGCTCGGACCTATTTTGTTCACATTATATATGCTTCCGTTAGGCAATATTATAAGGAATCATTCTGTAAACTTTCATTGTTATGCGGATGATACTCAACTATATTTATCAATCAAGCCTGATGAAATTAATCATCTAAATAAAATTCAAGACTGCCTTAAGGACTTAAAAACGTGGATGACCTTAAACTTTTTGATGTTAAACACGACCAAAACTGAAGTTATTGTACTTGGCCCGAAGAATCTACGAAACAAATTATCTAAAGATATACTAACTATGGATGGCATTAATTTGGCCTCCAGTGAGACTGTAAAGAATCTTGGTGTTATATTTGATCAGGATTTATCCTTTAACGCCCACATAAAATCAATTTCAAGGACCGCCTACTTCCATCTACGTAACATTGCAAAAATCAGGCATATCTTGCCTCAAAACGATGCAGAGAAACTAGTCCATGCATTTGTTACTTCTAGGCTGGATTATTGTAACTCTTTACTATCAGGGAGTACCAAGAAGTCAATCAAGTGGCTTCAGCTGATTCAAAATGCTGCAGCTCGTGGACTAACCAGAGTTAGGAAAAGGGACCACATTACTCCTGTTCTGGCTGCCTTACACTGGCTCCCTATAGAACACAGGATCGAATTTAAAATGATTCTTCTCGCCTACAAAGCCCTTAATGGGCAGGCGCCATCTTACCTTAAATAACTCATTATACCCTACTGTCCTACTAGGGCATTGCGTTCCAAGAATGCAGGGTTGTTGGTTGTTCCTAGAATCTCTAAAAGTACAATGGGAGCCAGAGCCTTTTCTTATCAAGCTCCACATTTGTGGAATCAGCTTCCAGTTTGTGTTCGGGCGGCAGACACCCTATCCGTTTTTAAGAGTGCGCTTAAGACCTTCCTTTTTGATAAAGCTTATAGTTAGGGCTGATTAGATTCAGCCCCTAGTTTTGCTGATATAGGCTTAGTTTGTCGGGGGACATCTTACTTCTTCCTTCTCTCTGTCTGTACCTGTGTACTCTCATGTTCCGATTAACCCAGCTTCCCCAAATGTCTTTCTTTTTGGGGTCTGTATACGCTGGGATCCGGAGTCATGGATGATCCTGCGGTCTTGTGTCCTGGATCGCGAGCGCTGGATCTTGAGTCGTGGCTGTGGTCCTGGATCATAGGTCCTGGATGGATATCCTCGTGGATTCATCTTCCTATTATACACCCATGCATTTCCAAACATTTGGACTACCTATGTTGCAAATATATTATCTTTTCAATTTACACACGGCATCTATTGCACGTCTGTCCGTCCTGGGAGAGGGATCCCTCCTCTGTTGCTCTCCCTGAGGTTTCTCCCATTTTTCCCTTTAAACTGGGTTTTCTTTGGAAGTTTTTCCTTGTACGATGTGAGGGTCTAAGGACAGAGGGTGTCGTCTTGTCATACTGATATTCTGTACACACTGTGAAGACCACTGAGACAAATGTAACATTTGTGATATTGGGCTATATAAATAAACATTGATTGATTGATTGATTCTTACTACTTACATTTTGTCTTCCAGTGCAGAAAGACCATCTTCCATCAGCTGCAGGAGTGTTAACTGAAGAATAAAAATAAGGCAAAAGTAACTGTGAATATAAGATATAGTAAATTCTGTAATGGAAACGCTAGAAATATTGAGCTGTCTGAGTGGAAAAATAACGTGTTAAAGTTTACTGTTGAGATGCCTCAGCAGTTTGGCCGGCTGCATCCTGTTATCTTCAAGGACAGAACACCCTGGTACGGTGTGTGGGGGGCCCTGATCTTCACCAGGCGCAACTGTCTTGTGAGAAAACCAGTTAAAACAGGTAATTAGGAAAAGGGAGTATGACCCTGGCCTGACCTTAGCTAAAACTGGGTGTTACTGGGCAGAAGAGGCAGATTGCAGCACCAAGAGCACCAAAGGTGGGGGCTTCACAGCAAAGACTATAAAGAACAAGATATATTCAGGATTCGGGGCTCACTTCAACTGGGATCTCACACTGACAAGCCTGTCACGGTGGGAACTCAAGAAGGAGTCCAAAGCGCTTTGTGGTATAGTACGGATTGATATATTTTTGTTGAACTGTGTAATAAAGTGCTTATTTGAAGAAACAATCCATTGGAGTGCAAAGTCTAGTTTTGTACAGCTAACAGAGAATAGTGTCTAGGACACAATTCCTTTTCCCTCAGAACTAAGAAAGGTCATCGGCAGATCCGGACGGCGACCCCGCTCTGGCCATATCCAAACGATCGGCGCGGAGGACGGACCTGGTCCGGTAGACTCCAACATAACTAACACCCACTATCACCATGGTAAGGTCATCTGCTTTGTTTAGTCTTTAACTGTACTGCCTTATGAACAGAGTATGTGTTTGCAGCCTGCAATTGGTTGAATGCAACTCTAATACTATTATGACAAACAGCCTTCTGTAATGTTCCCAATAAATTGTTTAAAACTTTAATTTCTGTGTTTCTCAGATACTTGAAATGAAGCACCTGAGCCTGACGGACGGAGACAGGCTGAAAGTGAAGGGGATCATTCAGCGTGATGCCGAGAGGTAAGCAAACCACACACAACACATATTTAGTACAACCTTTTGAACTAAATATGATAATATGGTCATATGCATTAACAAATGCATTCTGGAAACAAAATACTTTTAAAACTTGAATAAGTTGTTTTGTTGCAACTTAAGAGAATGATGGGTGAACAATAAATGCACACAATATTTGTTTAGTAATCCTCTTAAGGATCTTAAAGTCTTGCAAGTATGGCTCATCCTACAAGTCAGCGCCCTAGACTGAGTGACATAGGACATTTTAAAGGGGTACTGGAAAACAACAGTACAATGCCGGCAGGCATTGTACGGATGTTGTTTTTATCACCTTATGAGTGTGGAAAAAAAATACTTTTGTAAGTACGTTTTCTTTCTTCCTCTTAACTTCAGGTCAGTTTTGTTATTTTCCTAAAACCCTCATCTTGCTGTCAAGTTAACGCGTTAATAACGCGTTAACGCAAAAAAAAATTAACGCCACTAATTATTTTAACGCGATAAACGCATGTGTATTTTTTGTCCTCGGCCGCCCCGTAGTTTCAGAGCGCATCGAGTTTAAAATACCATCTACAAACTGATGCTGACAGCCCCGCTCCTGCCGCCCGCTTGTGGCAGACCACACTTCCACGCTCACCGGCAGGCACCGACTGGCCATCGGGAGGACCGGGAGGGTGTGTGTATGTGTGTGAAGGTTTCTCTGATTGCAGATCAGTTTAGTGATCATAAGGTTATTTATGGGCAATGGAAAATATGTAGCTACTTAGTTGTCGGGGAAAAGATATTGAAAAGAGGTGGATTTCTTTTTCTTCCGTTTGGTATAATGTTGTCCTTAAGGGAACTCATGAGTTCTGTGCTGACCTTAATGTTGATCGTATAACCAAAGCCACAATGACCAACTTCATTTTCCAACATTTTAGATTTTTGTTTTGTGTTGACATGAAGAATAGGACTTATCAAAGCCAAGAGTAATGAACACATGTATTGGATGAACTTGATTCTCTTGTTATATGTACTGTTGTTACCCCTTTTCTGGAAATTAGATAACTCCGCCATGTTGCGTGACCTTGTTATGTAAAAAAAGAATTACATTCCTCGAATTCTATTGTTTCTGAATTTGTTTTATATTAAATTTGTCTTTTGTTATCCTACTTTTTGGAGTATATTTATGTAATACAATTATAAATGAAATGAGGATTGTCTCCATCTGACAGTGGGTTTTGCTTTTATGTTGTGAAGATGTAAGCAGAAGTGAACGATGTGGCTTGATTTGAATAAATAATTTAACCTGTAACGCATTTTATTAACTATTCCTATACGACATGTTCACTACATGTTCACCACCTATAACAGACAGTCCATTACAAACTGTCAGTTATATGTGCCTTTATTTTTATGTTTAACCCTGGCAGCTGCAGGTTTTAATTTGGCTATTTTCTATAACATACTATGACTGTTTTTATTAACGTTTTAAGGAATACAAAAAAAACTGAACACAAGAGGGTTTAATAAATATACCAAGCTGGTCCAAGGTATTGGAGCCTTCAGGAATAATGAATAATATGTTTCTTCTTTAAGTCCACAATATCTTTCTCTTTAAAAAAAGAAAATGACTTTTTTGATTGGATATAGCAGGAAACATAAATACAGGAAGGGGGATAGAGAGGGGACAACATGCACAATTCAGATTTGAACTCAGGCCCTGCCAAAATGATTTTTATCAGGGTGCAAATAGTATCAGGTTGAGCTACAAAGTTAGCTGCCTTCCTTCAATCATGTTTGCTATAGCAATCACGTTGCTAGGCAACAGCATGGGTCCATTCTTACTTCCTGTCAGCTGATGTAATTCTCTGACATCAGAGAATTCCCACATCAAGGCAGATGATGTCATCGATCTCGATGACATCATCTGCCTTGATGTCATCGATCTCGATGACATCATCTGCCTTGATGTCATCGATCTCGATGACATCATCTGCCTTGATGTGGGAAGTCTGCAGGTGGGTTCATTAGTGTCAGATCATTGCAGGAAGCTACCGTTAGGGAGACGTGCACATCTATTTTAACGAGATAATCCAAGTGAACACCATTTTTGTGGCTTTCATTCAGTTGAACAATTATATTCAGTTTGCTTAACAACAGGTCATTTCATCACCGCAGTAGAGATGGAGATGAACAATAGAGATGAGATGGAAGTCAACCTCGAGATTCTGCGAAAAGAAAATCAGGAAATCAAGTTGTTGCTGGAGCAGGAAAGGACTTTAAGGAATAAGCTTGAGATTGAAGGCGCTAAGAAGAAGGAAGCGACGCTGAAAGCATATACAGAGCATGCAGCTGAGCTATTTAAGCATCATGTGAAAGTGAAAGCCCAGAAAATTGAGCACAACGTCTTGCGCGTCAACAATGAGGACCTGAACATGAAATACGGAATGCTCCAGAGGACACACAAGAAGGTCGAAGCAGAGATGGCTGCCTTGAGAAAGGCAAACCAGGAACTGAAACAACTGAAAGAACCCTGGGTTGAGGAGAACGCTGAAGAGATGGCTTCTTTGCGTGAGAGGAGCCAGGAACTCAAACAACTGAAAGAGCATTGTGTTGAGGAGGAGGCAAAGATGGCCGCCTTGCAAAAGACTAACCAAGAACTCCAACAACAAAAGGAGCGTTGTCTTGAGCAGAAATCTGTAGAGATAGCTGCTTTGCGTCAGAGAAACCAGGAACTCCAATTACAAACGGAACGTGATGTTGAGGAGAAAGCTGTCAATATAGCTGCTTTGCGTGAGAGAAACCAGGAAGTCAAACAACTGAAGGAGCGTTGTGTTGAGGAGGTGGCCGCCTTGCTGAAGGAAAACCAGACACTGAAACAAGAGAAGGAACGTTCTGTGGAGGAGAAGGTGGACAAGGACAAACAAACAACTGGAAGAACCCTGGAAGAACCCTGTGTTGAGCAGAAGGACGCAGAGATGGCTGCCTTGCAAAAGACAAACCATGAACTCAAACAAGAGAAGGAACGTTGTGTTGAGGAGAAGGATGCAGAGATAGTAGTTTTGCATGAGAGAAACCACGAACTGGAACAACAGAAGGAACGTTGTGTTGAGGAGAAGGATGCAGAGATAGTAGTTTTACATGAGAGAAACCACGAACTGGAACAACAGAAGGAACGTTTTGTTGAGGAGAAGGATGCAGAGATAGTCACTTTGCTTGAGAGAAACCACGAACTGGAACAACAGAAGGAACGTTTCGTTGAGGAGAAGGATGCAGAGATAGTCACTTTGCTTGAGAGAATCTGTGAACTCCAACAACTGAAAGAACGTTGTGTTCAGGAGATAGCCGCCTTGAAAACATCACGGTGGAGAAAATTCATGAATTTCCTTTCTCGTATGGTCCCAGATGTCCCCGACGACTACCGAGAAGGCAGCCTGGACGTTTTCTTAAGCCAATTACCTCCATTTTAAAATTCCTTAAGCGGCTAGAGTATCGTTAGTATAGTAGTAGTAGTAATTGTAGTAGTAGTAGTAGTAGTAGTAGTATAGTTTTTTTTAGGCTAGAGTCTAGCCTCTAGGGGCAAAACAATTACCTTCATTTTAAAATTCCTTCGCTTCGAGCACTCCTAAAAAACAGGAAAAGGGTAGCGAAATAAAGATCTGGTTAAATTTAAAAGGTCACCCAGAACATACTGTTGGCGATTTCAAGCCATTGCAGTTAAAAAAAAACCTTAAACTCTCAGTGATTGTGCAGTATTGCCCTCTAGAGAAGAACAACATCTAGTTAGATTCAGTCTTGATATATATATGAACACTTAAAGGTGGGGTCGGTAAGTTTGAGAAACCGGCTCGAGATACACTTTTTGTTATATTCCATGGAGTGCTCTCAACATCCCGATAGCAATGAATATCTGAAGTGCTGAAGTGAAGGAGGCGAAGGAGGACCTCGCTCAGACGCGACTGAGCTGGGAGGCTAAAGAGAAGAAGATGGAGGACGAGAAGACACCTCTGGAGGACCTGTGTCTTCACATGAAGAGTAAGAGCAGAGGATTCTTCGCTCGCAAGAGGGCGACTGAGGGAAGGGACGCCATTTTACAGAAGATGCTGCGCAAGATGCAAGAGAAGGAGATGAGAAAGGAAGCAAAGGGGGAGAAGGAGGAGGCTGGATGTCAGTAGCTGTCTTTTCCTCTCCTCTTTCCCTCCTCCCTTTCCCCTCACCTCCTTCCTCCTACCTCCCCCCTTACTGCCTTCCCCTTTTCATACTCAGGGTTTTCTCCTGGAGCTCAGGTTTTCCCACAATCTGTATAATAGATGTAAAAAAACTCACGATTAAGTCCCTCCCCCTTTTACTGTACTTCCTGCCACCTCACCCTCTCTCCCCTTACTCCATCCTTTGTTTACTTTACCTCCCTCCTCCATTTCCTTCACCTCTTTCTTCATCACCCCCTCCATTTCCCTTTTTCATATTTAGTGTTTTTTAGTTGTGTTTAGACTTGATTGTATAATAAAATGTTAATTAAATGTATTCTGTGTGTGCCTCACTGTGTAAACGTATACAGTATGCATTATTGTATGACATGTTGGTTACTAAAGTACCGGTATCTGTTCTATTTGAGATTTAAACAACTTTGAATTTAATAAATACAACAACAATAGAAGATGTTTGTGCAGATTGTTCTGGGTGTTTCTACTTTTGGGTTCAATTACATTGTTTTGTTGTTTTTCAAAAATATGGTTGTTCAAGTATTCAAATGTGTTTATCAGGGTTTATTTAATGTATATATGAATTAAATCGTGTTGGGTTGGATCACTGTAAACATATACAGTATATATTCATTACTGTATGACATGTTGGTTATTAAAGAACTGGTATCTATTCATTTTATGTTTTAATCAACACTGCATTTCTTAAATAAAATAACCCATGGTATGAAATAGAAGATGTATGTATTTATACTTCTCAGTGTTTTTATATGTGTCTCATTGCACACGTTCAATCCCATTATTGTTGTTTTTATCAAATCTGTTTATTTCATACAAGCTGGTCAAATATTATTGGACTCTACTCCTCAAAACATTGACCTTAAAAGATGGACATTTAATTTTATCAACAGAAACATAGTTCAAAATAGAGACAACGACATATGTGATGTGATCTTAATTGAACAACACAATCATTTAAAGGTTCCCTATTATGCAAAATGCACTTTTAATGTCTTTAATACATACATAGGTTAACATGTGTGTTAAGAGCCTCAGAAAGTTTCAGCAAAAAAGGATTTTTCTCTTTCCCTCCCAATCCAAGTATTTGAAAGCCTTTCAAATATGTGTTTTGGGTTCACAGTTGACCTATAGGCAAACATAGGTACTTATTATCCGCAAAACTTGGCTACCAAAGTTAAAATCCTGCGATGCGAGAGCATACAGATGTAAATACTGTGGAAGTGCTTTGATTTTATACATAGGTCACATATAGGTCACTAGACCCTAGATATCTATGCTTTTATAATACATTAAATCGTGTGTATGTTGGTTCAATGGGCAAATTAAGGCTCAGAGTGTCTCCATCCATCCATCTTCTCCCGCTTATCCGCGGTCGGGTCTCGGGGGTATCAGTTCCAGCAGAGAGCCCCAAACTTCCTTTTCCCTGGCGACATCAACCAGCTCTGACTGGGGGGTCCCAAGGCGCTCCCAGGCCAGCGAAGAGATATAATCCCTCCACCTGGTCCTAGGTCTACTCGTCGGTCTCTTCCCAGCTGGACGTGCCTGGAACACCTCCCTAGGGAGGCGCCCAGGTGGCATCCTAACTAGGTGCCCGAACCACCTCAACTGGCTCCTTTCGAAGCGAAGGAGGAGCGGCTCAACTCCGAGTCCCTCCCTGATGACCGAACTTCTCACCTTATCCCTAAGGGAGACGCCAGCCACCCTGCGGAGAAAACCCATCTCGACCGCTTGTATCCGCGATCTCGTTCTTTCGGTCATGACTCTGACTCTGAGTGTCTGTTTTCGTTTATTTGTATTTACAATAGAAATATTATAGGAGCTGAGGTCCATTTCCAACATTTTGGAGACCTTATTGTTGCTTCATTATTGCTGCATGAGTTATTTGGGGGACATGCATAGCTTGGACCTCATCCTGATTGACACCCAATGCTAAGACTTGGACAAAGATTTGACTGTCAGCAGGTTATTGTTGTCTTTACTTGGCAAATACAAGAAGTCCTTCACGGTGAGATAATCCAACAACAACACTGAGAGTGCTTTACTTGTCCAAAAACAACAGGGAGGAGTTGAACAATCTTTATATAGAAACCAAGTTACAACAAACAAGTACCTTCAACTATTAATAGAGCAGTAAGATTGGACCAATGAACGGCCCCCACAAACAAACTCTGAATGAACTTGAAATGGGTTTTTACCGTAAAATAGGCTACGCTTCCTTGTTCCTAGAAGAAATGTAACAGGTTTGAGGCAACATTCAAAATAAAGGTGCGCCCAAGATTAAAGTGTTTGCAGATGTTACAGTTAGAGTTACATCTTAGGGAAGCATTAGGAATAACAAAATACTTTACTGACAACCATTCATGTTAAATGTCTCTGCTTTGTCAGTCTTTGGGCTACTCCTGGTAAAAGCAGCTTATATATGGATATATACATATACCTATATGTATGTAAACAACAACAATGCAATTCTAAAAATCTGAAACAATCTGAAAAAAAATGTATTAACTTATAATACATAAGATAATTAAAAATGTCAGCTTCATGTAGTGAAATAATGAGTTAATTATCTGTAAATAGACATTATGAAATGTAATAATCACATTAATACATTTTTATTATATAAATGAACCAAAAGTTAAAGAAATTATTAACATTTTATTTTATAATTCAATTTCAATAATAACTGGATTTATTTAAAAAAACATTTGATTTAATTTTTTGCAAAATGCTATACTTCCAAGTTCTGTTTTTCTTTTCATTATGGTATAGGCCTATGTCAACTTCTATTTTATATTGCCATATTTAATTTAATTTTATAACTTTTTAAGACTGTTTTAAACAGACGTCACCTTTTCAACTTTTCCCAAAACAAGCTCAACAAATCCAACAAGATTTAGCCTGTTAGCTTGAGAAACAACAGATGATCTGAATTAACTAGCTGAAAGGCTGCTTCTATAAATAAAACCAGACACAAAACGAAGTAACTAAACTTAAACTAAATAACTAAAGTCTTTAGAAACTAAACAACGTATCTAACAAGCCATATAGCTAATAGCTACTAATGCTACATGCATAGCTGTGAGCTTATCACTTAGCAACAAAGAGAATAGTCTGTTAGCATCGTTTGCTATCGCCTGTTAGCGTAAGCAACAACAGATATTAGTTTCTATGTTTTTGTACTGTGTGTATGCAGTAGCATAGGCAGGTAGATATTTGATTCAGGATTACTTTGACATTACAGATGCTTAACTGTACTGTAGCTAACATTAGCTTACTGGCTAGTTGTGACAGCAATTGTTGAGCTTTCTAGTGTAAGATGTAAGTGATTGTAGGTGGCACAACTGCCACAAGTAGGGAAATAATGAACATGTCAAATACAAAATAATTAATGTGTCATGAAATACTGTTATTGGTAAAAGGCCAAATGACAAAAAAACGGACTTTTGAGAACTAACATATTTTACTCCTACCATACTTCTGTTTTTATATAAATAAGAAGGATGAAATAACAGTTTATGATAATGAGTTAAGTTTAATTAAGTCTTAAATTATTCCACAAGTTGTAGTTTCATGTATTTTCCTTTTGTACTGTTGTGATTATAGGTTTCATATCTCTATATGTATTTGATTTCACATTGGAGCTTTATGAAAATATTCCCAAAATGTAAACATTTAAATTTCATTTAAACTGAGGAAATTCAAAATAAGGTGTTTCATAACCATGACAACAAAAAGTATATTGATGCATCTAACATGACTCTTAATAATAAAACAATAACAGACATCCTTGACATATATTATAAGTGCTTTATTGTTTTTTGGATCATTTCAGCATTTTTCACAAGTAAACAGTAAATCAACACATATTTCACATTCTCTTGTACATAGAGTACATATGATAATGACACTCAGAGAGACAGTACGTTTTGCATGAATCACACTACACTAATGAATGCAATAAAAAGATATGCACAACAAAAACCCGAAATCTTGCCAGGTATATTTGTCTAATATCTAGTCAGAATATAGATAGATAAGACTTTATTCATCCCGAAGGAAATTGTTGTGCCAGAGTTACAAAATACAATAAACACAGCAGCATAATAGTACAACTGTACACTAACAGTGCAGTACAAAGAGCAATTAAATATCTACAGGAAACACAGCCGGTCACATAATTAATGTAAATATTTCCAGTAATTAATGTGAATGACCAGAATATATCTTTACACCTGATAAAAAACATTTTATTTAATTTTTTGCAAAATGCTATATTTCCAAGTTCTGTTTTTCTATTCATTACGGTATAGGCCAGGGATCACCAACTACATTTGTCCAAGGGCCAAAATGTATCCAATAGACACAATCGCGGGCCAGTGATTTGTATATAGTCCACAATGCTAGTGGAGCACGCTCAGGTACTGCGGACCTTTAATTTATTATCTGAAACGATGTCATAACTTTTAAAACTTGTTCCAGTCACTTGCCCCATGCATTCAGCAGCAGCAGGCCATTCACTTTGATTTGATCCCGTTATGAAATGTCATCATTTCGACAATAAAGAAATGCTACATAAACGTTATCTTGCACATTTTATCCAACCATCTCCGTTCTAACTTTCAATATATTTTAAAAGAGATCTCTCTCTCACTGCGTGCGGGGGCGGGGCCTCACAGACACACTGCACCTCTCTCGCTCACAGACATGCTGCAGCACTGTGCAGTGTGCGCACAGTTCTGCTGGTAATGAATATTACATTTTGTGAGGAAACTTTTCCACTAATAATTCCAATAAATATTCCACAATGTATTCACTTCAGGTTTATGAAAGTAACTGTAATCAGATTACACTTTTTTGAAATGTAACGCCAGCTGAATACAGTTAGCCTACTTGATTTTTATATTCTGCGTAACGCCGTTACATGTATTCCGTTACAACCAGTCTATGGTTACAACCCAACCCTGCTTCTAGGCTACTGTCCCGCAGCTCCTGCCTCTGTTGGACTCCGTCGCAGCGGGGCTACTGCTGCGGAGCGCACAAAGCAGACTCTTCACATGGAAGGGTCACTTCTTCTTGAAGGCAGGGAAGGTTTCGCAGTACGCAGTCTACTGTCCCGCAGCTGCTGCCTCTCTGTTGGACTCCGGTACTGCACCTTACTCACGACGTTGTAAAAAAAAATAATGGGTGGGAGGTGAACGCCAGAGTCACCCCCGTTGTGCGGGCCGGATGAGAATGTCTGGCGGGCCGGATGTGGTCACTGATGTAGAGAATTGGAACGGCACTTATCATGGCTGCCACTGAGGGACTTCCGGGTCATTTCCCTCCGTTAGGAAGGTTCCTAAGCTAAATGGACTATTCGACTTCAGCCATGGGCCCTGTCTCAGGTCGACTATTTTCATTTCCTCGGTCCTCGGTCTCACCGGAAGTTGATTTGTCTGCGCCATCTTGAGTACCGTCCCATGGCTCTTATTTCTGCCAGAGGACCGAGGATCGAGGAGCGATAATCGAGGAACCACCGATCCATCCTCCGATGAAATCCTCAGACACTCGCCCCGCCCCCTTACTGTGTATCACTCAATGATTGGACGATGCAGTGCATGATCTCATGCTTCTTGACATGAGAGCAGTTTCCCAGCAGAGTGAAGAAAACACATGAAACTCACGAGAGTCACTCCTCAGTTTATACTGTGTTTTGTTTCAAAGAATGTTAATCTAACTGAGTTTTGATAGATAACTATCTCTTTTTCTTCTCTCAATTATTTGTATTTCTATTGTGCACTCTAATCAATATGAATCAAACTATTGTTCGTTTATACATTTTAAGAATGGCGTTTATCTTTTTTGAGAATGAGTTCTTATTTTATTTAATGTATTTGGGTCTACAACGCTCGCCTCGAAAGTAGACGAAAATAGCCGATCGCAGCCGGGGGAGGTCTCAAAAAGCTCGCCTGAAGTCGGACAGCTCGGAGTCGGCTTCGTCTTCTTCTCTCGGTTTTTTGGCGGATTGCAAACAACTTTAAGGTGTCGGCTTGACTCGGTTTGCATTTATAAAGAATGCACATGTGTTTAATCGTTAATGTCAGATATGTACTCAGTAATTACATTTGTTCCTGCTCAAGATTATATTCAACTTTATTGTAATTGCACATATTACAGGTACTGAGACAACGAAATGCAGTTTAGCTTCTAACCAGGTGCAACAAGCAGCAAAGTGGAAAGTAATGTACACAATCTACAGAATAACATATAGAATTAATTGAATGATGAATAAACAGTGGGGTATGAATACACTAGATATACAGCCTGTGAGCAGTATGAACAGTGCAAAGGTCACGGGGTTAAGGGATAGTGGACAGGAGAATTCAAAAGGACTTAGGAGAAGAGACTGCGGTACTTTAGAGAATCCGAATGCACTTTCACTATCCGACGTGTTTATGATGCGCCAGCGGACGTCCTGTATGTGCGTCTGCTGCTGTGGGGAAACCATGGAAACTACAGTTTTCTATACAGCGGACTACAACATGGATGTTCAATAAGAACGAGGGACTGCTGTAAACTCATCTAGAGACTCTGCACCGTGCTCTGATGCTGCTGCTTTGCTTTATGAACGTGGACAACAGAGAAACATATTCTTCAGGACCAAAGCTGGAACTGAAATAAAAAAGGAAAGTGAAACTTCTGCTCGTCACCCTCTCCCTCCGGTCCACATTAATACAAATGATCCCAATACGTATGATTGTATGAACTAAAGATCTTAAAATCAATACAGATGTATTTATTATAAACGTTAGTCCTTAACATCTATCACTGTGTATATCACCATTCAAACATCTTTTAGAAGTTGAACAAACCCCACACAGCTCAGTAAAGACTGACATGTTGACTTTATTTGATCATTTCAGTAAAAACTAACGTTCATATTTCTCTCTTTGATTATAATACTGATGAACGTTCAAAACAAAGCACTTTGACAACTTACCACCTATGTTTTAAAATGCTTAATAAGCACCGTAACTTTCATGATATCATTTCTCGTTCATAATCGGTTGTTTCCGTGAACGGCCGACTGTTGTGTGACGTCAAATGCTGTGGCTGCAAGGCATTGTGGGGCAGCATTTTCCCCTCTCCTTTCGGTTAGGGAGGTCCAGTGGTTCCTAAGCTAAAGGAGGTTATAAAGGAAGTTTGAAACCTCCTTTCCTTTCATCTAGAGAATTGGAACGGCACTTATCACGGCTGCCACTGAGGGACTTCCGGGTCATTTCACTCCGTTAGGAAGGTTCCTAAGCTAAATGGACTATTCGACTTCAGCCATGAGAGGTTTCTCATTTCTCAAATTTCCCCTCCTCGACTCCCCTCCTCGAGACTTGGTGCCGCCCGCAGGAGATGCGAGCGGAGGACCGAGGAGGGGAACCGAGGAGAGAGAAGAGGAAGCAGCAGACGTTTAAAGAAATGAGAACTCCTCTCCTCTGAGTGGTCATTTTAAAGCGACGTCAATTCATTATTACGTGGTAACAGCTGTCACTACCCGATCCGTCCCCCTGCCCGATCGGTACTGCGCATGTGCGAGATGGACACTTGACACAGTGGCTTTTAGCAAAGCTCAAAAAGAAAACTGGAGAGAGATGAGTTATTGTTATTACAACGTGACTTCACTATTATTTAACAACTCTTTGTATTGGGTTCTTTTATTTGGGGTTAAATACATTGTCAGAATAAGTGAGAAATGGATTTAACTTCTGTTAGACAGCTATCATACTGAATAAATATTTACTGTGAATATATGCAAAAATGTATGGCATATGGCTGTCTAACAGAAGTTAAATTCATTTCTCACTTATTCTGACAATGTACTTAACCCCAAATAAAAGAACTCAATAGGGAGGTCACTTAAAAATGAGTCACGTTGTAAAAACAATAACTCATTTGAGCTTTGCTAAAAGCCACTGTGTCAAGTGTCCATCTTGTGTTGCCGTCCGGAGTTGTCCAATATGGCGGACCATCTCGCACATGCGCAGTACCGATCGGGCAGGGGGACGGATCAGGTAGTGACAACAGCTACATCAGCTGTCGAGTGTTTTGTCATAGCGCTGTATTCAGTACTCAAGTTGTTAAAAAAAATCAGGGGGGATGGTGGATTTTATCATTTGGAGACATCATTTGTGCTGATAACCCGCCAAGGGTGGGAGACCAACCAGCATAAAGATAATTATTATACTCCTAAAACAACATGCATGTTATGGATGTTCAGATACTTGCTCTTGACCAAGGCACCTCAGAATTAGAGTCGGTCCCCGGGCTGCCGTGGCACCACTAACATTTAGGGTCAAATGCAGAGGACAATTAGTGCAACATCTTTTTTTCACTTTAATTTAAAGGGGGGGAGGGGATACAAAAATGTGGTCTATAGTACAAATCTTGTAGGTTAACAGTCCCTCATGTATTATTCAGATGGATCAGCTGATTATACAAATAATAAAGTCAAAATAGTTTTTAGAATATTGAATTATAGTGTATTTTTTCAAAAAAGCAGTTACTGGTATACGATCAAAACTGGTATCTAAAGGGTTACATTTGTATCGTTATTCATTAAATCATTATGTAAATTAAACACTCACAAAATTTGAGGAAAAAAATTGATCCGTCATCATTTTGCAGTTCAAATACAAATATTTTATGTTAACATTCCCAATGTTACTTTTTTTAACAGGGCATTAAGTGCAAATTGAAATTGTTTACAAAATATGAAAATATATTAAAAGATTATACAGATAATACGAATAAGATAATACAAAATAGGACCAATGTTGTCAATTCCACTCTCTCCCATCTCATAGAAGTTTACAAAGATTTTCATAATCATGCTTTTTGGTCTCAATTTTTTCTGGCTCTTGCTTTCGGATTGTTAGCTAAGCAATGACTTTGAAGCCAAGTCTTGACATACCTCTGGTCTGAACTTGTTCAGTGGAGGGCCAACACACTTGATGAAAAGCAAGGCTGACATGCTTTTTACCTCTCGGGAGCTTCTAGTTGTGGTTAAAATGTTCATCTGACTAAACCCACGTTCACACACTCAGCTGTGGAGATGACCAGAGTGTTCACTGCTTGAAGAAGGGGTTTCAGCTCTTCTGGTGCTGGTGGTATCATTTCATCACCAGTTGAGAGCAGTGGCGTAGCCAGGAATTATTGTGTGGGTGGGCCTGGAGAAATGTAGGTGGGCCAGGGGGAGACTTATTAAGCGTGGGGTCTGAGCTGACACTTCATTAATGACTTTAATAATTTTTTAATGCACTAATTGAACATAAGCATAAACTGTCGGCCACTAGATGAACTGCAGTTTGTGGCACTTCTTTCTGGGCTTCCCAGCTCTGCGCTATGATGCGCTGATTGGCTGTGGGTGGGCCAGATGTGCATGTGGGTGGGCCCAGGCCCATCCGGGCCCACCCACGCCACTGGTTGTGAGTCTTACCAGCTAGCTAACACGAGAGAAAAACGTAGCTAAACTCCAAACTACGTTTTTATTGCTGCTTATGTCCATAGATTCCACCTTTGGGGACTAAAGTAGTGAGTAATGACTAAGATTACTGACTCTCGACTTACCTGAAATGTTATTTTTAGTATTTTCAAATATGAAGTCCCTGAAATCGCGTTGTCCTCCTGGTCGCTTGGCCATTGTGATGACCGTTACCTGCGGTCGTGCTGCTATGCAGCTTCTGGCATCGATCAAACAGGCGCATCACGGCGCTCTGGCGCCCTCTAGGGCACTCGCATAGTATAGCGTCAGTGACTTGGTAAAAATGTCATTGCGTGTGTGCGTGCTCACTCGCCCACAGTATTTTACTCAAAATGCGCAAAATTAATGTTGAAATAGCAGTAATACCAGTGCCACGTTCATTGATAAAATTACATAAGGAATGGAAAGGGGGAATGGCAGTTTTAGAAGGGAGATGATTTTGACCGTTTTTATTTCAGGGGGGATGCCATCACCACTCATCCCCCCTCAACTCGAGTAGGCCTACTGGCTGTATTTTATAATCTCTGTTAGATCAGCTGAACATTGTTCTCCCACATATTTACTATGAATTCATTGAGAGTGCGGTATAATGAGACAATAACAGGCTACAGACACACACACACAAATATATTTATATAAATATATACAATTTAAAGTATTACAGCACCCTCATAATAACACAATCAGAGACTGGATATATCCCCCCCCCCTCTCTGGTCGCTGAAATAGGGAATTGAAATTACGGGCCAAAAGTTGTATTTACAAGTATTAAAAGTAAGCAGAGGACACCAAACCAACTGAGACTCGTCTGTCCGCCGCATCTACGCACTGTACAACACACACACACACACACACACACACACACACTGGACCACACACACTTACAGCTCCTAAAGCATAATCAGGCTACAGCCGTTGTGTATTTTAGTATGTGAAGCACTAAATGGTCTTAGAAAAATATTGACTCTTTGTTTGTAGTTATCTACTAAACTAAAGCAAATAAAGAGAGTAGGCCTGTTATACTGAGTGATATATATTTTACACACTGCTCTGCTTTCTGCACGGACCTCACAGATGTTCTCACTAGCCTCATCCAATACCCCTCCTCGACTCCTCTCTTACCCTCCTCCGGGACTTGACCCGGAAATCACACGCCATTTTGAAGGACGTCCCAATAGCTGAAATGCACACGGAGGAGTCGAGGAGGGGTGAGAGAGGAGGGGTGAGAGAGGAGGGGTGAGTGAGGAGACGAAAGGGAGGATACACGCGAGCAGACTACGCAAAAGTGTTTTTCACTACTCCCGTATAAAAGCTCCGCCCCCACCTTCACAGCTGGTCGATTTCAACAGAGGAAAACCGTCAACTGGAAGATGAGTGGAAAAGTGTCACATAAATGTATAAGTGCTCACAGCTCCGTGGGAATTATTATGTGCAATTCATTTCTAAAAGGCTTCACATTACTATAATTATATTTTTATTTAAATGTAGGCTACATTTGACACAAACGGAACACAAAAGCAGGACCAACCATCATACATTGAATTCCTTGACTAACAAGAGAAAGATTCATTCATTTAAATATTTAACCAGAAATGGGCCGGTTCTAAAGGTTCTTCAGTTAAGCCCGATGAGAGGGATAGGCCTACAGCTGTGCACATGTCATCATTAACAGACGTCGTTTAAGAGTGGCGTTTGAGTGAACGAGGACATCCCAATTAATACCTGAGGACTCCTCTGTCCTCGCGTCTCCTCCTCATGTCTCTCGCTCGCATCTTACGGAGGCGGAGCTAAGATGCAAGGAAGGGACGCGAGTGAGGGAAAGGAGGAGTCGAGGAGGGGTATTGGGATGAGGCTACTGTAAACATCGCGACACGATTAAAGGGGAAAGGAAACACCAATTACAGTTATAATATTCCGTAGTTAATTCATTTTACAATGGATATTGATAGTAATATGTATTGTATATGATATTACTTGCCAAAAGAAAATTAATTATCCGCCAGCCGGGTGGGGAATTCCGGGACCAGGCTGCGGCCATTAGGGGCGTCCCACATGGTGACGTCACTGGATGGGTCTTCGCGGGTATCCATACACAACGTAGCAGATATGGCAGCGATGGAGGAATTTTGCAATGAGATCGACGTTTTGAACGATGCATTTGACTATTCGTCGGGAGATGACATTGATGTGGAAGCATCTACAGTTACCAGGCATCCCATGGCCTATGCTTATGAACCGATTCGGTCGAATAGAGTGGCATACGATCCGGAATAAAAAAACATTTAAAAAACACAATGCTAACAGTGAGCCTCTGAATTAGCCCCGAGCGAACAATGCTAACCTATTACTGCACCGAAAATCACTCCTAGCTCCCTTATTACTTATCCTAGCCGCACATCCAACACATCGTTTATGATCACAAGGAGACACAGAATCTAACGGTGCCCAGCTCAACACTGAAAGATACAAACTCGCGAGGTTATCAACAAAAACGTACATCAAAACAAGTGGCGCTAGGTACTAACACACGCTAGGCTAACGGCTTACCTTCCTCATTGTCTGGTCTAAACTGGTCTTCAATGGCATTACAACGATAAAAACGATGATGTAGTTAATCCATAGGTTAATATCCAATGGGGCTGTGTCCCCTTTGAAATGTTCTGATAATCTATAAGCAATACAACTGCAATTCCGTTATCTGCTGTCCGCTCTGTGCTCCGTGCGCTCTGGGTCCTGCAATACCATCCATTGAACACCTAGTCCAGCAATACTAGCCTTTTTAGGGCTGTTTTCGACAGATGAGCGTGTGTATGCCAGTTTAATTAGTTGAGCTATAGAACACCCCCAATTCTCTATTGTACGTCATAATAATAGCTACCATTTAGTTTGGACGCGATTGCGTTAATTAATAAGGTCACACTGTGTCAGTAAATACATGTGTGAGCTAGTAATCTGGTAGTGCTGCAATATTTACCTCTCTCTCGGCAGCTGAAGCAACTCGTTTGGTGGCTCGAACTTCACGTTTGTTGACACTGTCATTGTCTTGCGCGGTCGACGTGCTGGGACGGTCGGTGTTCCCGACTGCATACGTTGAGAAATCGAATATTGTGGGAACAGATCCTGGCTTCAAATCCGATGTTTTGTATTGAACCATGCATCCAGACTGGACTTTGAGCAGCTTCTCATCCTTTAGTGGCAGCCTATGGAAATGTACGTCTTCCTTCTTCGTATAAAATCCATTTGTGCAGCCTGGGGCAATACAATAAACTCCTGACGACGACCGTTTTCTTGTAATGTAAACTACTGGTGCATTGCACGCCATGTTGTTTGTTATTGAGCGTTGGCCCAGGAAGCCGTACCCACTCAGTGATGTCACTGGAAAAGTCCCGGAGCAATGGAAGCGCCCATGGTCATTAGGCACGTATTTCAAAAAGTAAATTTGCGTATCTCGATCGTTTACATTGGAAATAGACTAGATAAATACATTTCCTAATGGGAATATTGTCGCATGGAAAGCAGTTTGAAAAGTGTTTCCATTTCCCTTTAAAGCAGTTTCTAAAATGACCAGGCTGGGGACAGTTATTTTCTGAGCGGGGGACAATAAATGCAGGATGAAAAAGACAAAGACAGTATGAAGTAATTGCGTATAAGAAAACAATGCAATACAGTCATTGGTATTTGTTTCAGTACACATATTTATTTCAGATACTTATAGTTACAGTTTTTACGCTCTAATGCAGGGGTCTCCAACCTTTTTTAGGATGATTTCAAAAAATAAAACAAGTCGTGAGCTACTTTTACTCCTCTTTTACTGTTTTTTGCAGTGTATATATTTAGCACATTTTAACATTATTATATGCTTACCTTTAACCTTTGTGTGCTGTTTGGGTCTGTGGGACCCGTTTGCAGTGTTTACTAAAAGAAAATCTTTGCAATTTAATTAATTTAACCTGCTTTATTTGGGGGTGGACATCACCTCCTCTAGGGGGGTCCGGGGGCATGCATGGAAGATCAATCTGGTGCACTTTGAGCACAACATGAATTTAAGGATACAGCTCTCAACACTCAGATGAAAGGGAGCTGTATACTTTTCAATAATCCAAACATCTTTAGAATATCATCACAACAAAAAACAAATCATTTCAACTTGTTTATTCTTATCTTATGTTACCTCGTTAGCATTCTTTCTTTGTATGTATGCATATTTTACTAATCACTCTCCTTTTAAACAGTACTGTCTTATAGTTAGGGTTAGGAACCGAAACTCGGTTCCAGATGAGAACCGATAAGAAAATGCCGGGTACCCATACAAAATACACAATTTCGGTTCTGCTTAATGGTTCACGCGGTAGACCCTGGGTCTGTATTCCACCGGGTCCGTCTGCGCCGCGGGTCCGTTTGCGCTGCGGTGACCCGGTGGAATACAGCCAGGGTAAGGGCGGACTGGCCATCTGTGTGTTCTGGAGAATCACAGAACGGCCGGTCGTCAGCGGGTCGTCAGCGGGTCGTCAGCGGGTCGTCAGCGGGTCGTCAGCGGGTCGTCAGCGGGTCGTCAGCGGGCCGTTGACGGCCGGTGCTAGTACCAGATATGTCCGGGTGTATTTCCGTCGCATCCGCCATCCGTCATATCCGTCTACTCACCTCCCTCTGCTCCCAGGGCTCTGCTGCCACACACCGGCCGTCTGGGGAACTGCAGCCGGAGGAACTCGGTACAGATTGTTATGTGTGTGTACTTGTGCACATAAATAATGTTTCTAATTATTTACAATTAAAAAATATATATATTCTGCGTTACTTTAGCCAACACTTTTATAAGGCCACTAGATTAGATAATTACGAAATAGAAATAGATAGAATACATATCTTTCAGGTTGTTATTTTGTCATTGTTTAATGTTTTATTTACCTTTTAGTATTTTTATATAGTATCTGAACTTTGGAGAGGAGTTGGGAGACACACGACACATCAAATCACATCTACAGATTGGTTCTCTGCTTCATACAAGCAGGATTTCAACGTCACCATTGACACCTTCCGTGGATGCTTGGAGCCTTACAAAAACTGCAAACCAGGTAGACTTCTTATTCTGGATAATAATGTTTATGTGTCATTACATATTTAGTGTGTTGTGGTCCTAGTGGGATTCAATTACAATATTTTCTTTTTCTATTCATAGGATATGTTGGGAAAGGTAAAAGAGGAGAATTGCAGGGCATCTACTCTGATGACCAACATCCAGGCTATTGCAGTCCCTTCTGCAACCAGATATCATAGGTAAAGATTAACTCACACAAACAAATGTCAGAATAGACTAAATTGTCACTGCAATTAATGAAGATCATCATTTGATATGTTATCTTCAAGTTTGGTTTCTCGGATGCTGCCCGTCGTGGACTTCGGGTCGTGGACTTCGGGTCGTGGACTTCGGGTCGTGGCTGAACCTGTCTCTGCAGTCCTGCCTTGGGTCTCGTCATGCTGCTTCGCTGATGGCTTCCTCATATATTCTGAACACTCTGTGCTGTTATATTTGCTGTAAAGTGTCTCTACTGTAGGCTATTTTATTATTTGTACAGCACTTTGGCTCGACCAAAAATCTTTTATAAATGTGTTATATAAATAAAACTTGATTTGATTTGAAAGGGTGTGCGCCAAGGTTCCATACTAATACTACTAATAATTTACTAATAATACTAATAATTTCACCATATATGTAAATAATCTCTAATAATTTATCAAATGCTGCTTTCCATTTTTATGCAGATGATGTACTTTATTGTTTATCCTCTTCTATAGAGCAAAGTCTTGATTTCCTCCAGTCTGCCTTTGATGTTATTCCATCCCATTTATCTCAACTCAAGTTAGTATTAAATGCAGACAACTCCAAACTCATGATATTCTCAAATGGCAAAAAGTTAACTTCTTTTTCCCCCAACATTTGTACTGTTCAAGGGACTGACATTTACATTGAAAGGGTCACTACATACACATATCTAGGTTTTATTATTGATCAGAACTTATCTTTCAAATCACCCACTGAAAATGTTGTTTTAAAAATTAGGTTTCTCCGTTCAGACAAGGAAACATTTGATCTCTGCAACGTTTTTACCAGTATTGGATTCAGTATCTGCTTTACATGAATGTCTCTGACCAGTGCCTAAAGAGTTTGGATACTGTTTACCATTGTGCATTGTTTTATTACATATATATATATATATATATATTGTGAGTTTGGAATAAATATGCACTTTATGAAAATTATTAGTTGGTTACTGTTAGTAAACAAACAGTAAGGTTAATACTGGATGTTTGTTACACTTGGATATGTTTTCATTGGACATTCAATTCAATACCTTTATTTATCCAGGTAAAATCCCATTGATATCAATGATGTCTTTTTCAAGGGAGACCTGCAGCAGTACGTTCCACATGAAGACATAAAAACATAAACAACAGAACAACATATCTATCCACATGTACAGGTACCAACAGCATCTGATTTTGTAGCATCCAACCAAGCTTTAAAAACATGTAGTGGTACTAGCTTGGTAATTTTCCATTCTTTTTGCAGACTGTTCCAAGTTAGTGGAGCTGCACATCGAAAAGCTTTCTTGCCTAAGACAGTCCTAGCACTTGGCACATTTAATAAAACCACAGCATGTAATCTCAGGCAGTGTCACAATTCACATGTTATGTCACGTTTGTAGTTTTGTCTGTGTTAGTGTTTTTCTTGTCTTTGGGTTTCCTGTTTTATTGTGTTAAGTGTTCACCCCCGTTTCCTGCCTGTCTGCTTTCTGTCTGTTTCCCTCCCTGATTACCCGATTGTGTTCACCTGTTGTCCTTGTGTTTCTCCTCCCCTGCCCGGCTGTTTCTCGTTGTCTTGATTACCCCTTCTTGTATTTAGTCTTGTCTCTTTCTGTGTTCAGTGTTGGGTCATTGTTTGTTGGTGACGGAGTTCTCCGGAGAGTGTTCTGTTCTGTTCTTGTCATTTATCCTTGAAATAAAGGGTTTCTCAAAAGTTATCTGCATTTGGGTCCTGCTTCCTTCACTCGTCCGTGACAGAATGACCCAACCAAGAATGGACCCAGCAGACAGTTTGTACGAGGTGAAGTACAAGTTAACATGCTTGAGGAATTACTTTAGATATGCCTCCAGTACTGAAGAGAGGCAGTCAGTTATTTCTGCGGCACGCCAGGAGGTAACCTCAAGGCCCTGGTTGAGGGAGTTGCTCCCAGAGTGGGTGGACGACTTTTTGGGCAGCTTTGAGGTCAAACCTCTTTCCCGGCCTGCTAGCCCCCTGCCTCCCAATTTCCAACCTGACACCATACGTCTCGGCGTGTTCCGTCTGGAGTCAACCTCTGCTTCTTCCCCAGTTCCTGCTCCTGTCCAGGAGCCGTTCTCTGGAACTCTGGCTTTTGGAGGTCCACGGAGCCTCCAAAAGGCTCCTTAGAGAGGGAGTCGCAAGTCCGGACTAGCAGCCCGAGCCCCAAGAGTCATGGTTCCGGCCCCGGCAGCCATGGTTCCAGCCTCAGTCCTGGCCCCAGCAGCCACGGTTTCGGCCCCAGCAGCCACGGTTCCAGTCCCGGCCCCAGCAGCCATGGTTCCTGCCCCAGTGCAGGCTCCCGCAGCCATGTTTCCGGCTCCGGGAGCGCCCTATACGGCCGTGTTTCCGGCGTCGAAGCTGGAGCTTATAGACAGGATTCTGGCTTCAGCAGCCTTGTTTCTGGCTGCAATTCCGGTCCCTGCAGCCAGGGTTTCAGCCCCAGTTCTGGTCCCAGCAGCCATGGTCCCGACCCCAGCTGCCTTGGTTCCAGACCCGGATCTGGTCCCGGCTGCCACGGTCCCATCTCGGGTTCCCTCCTCTGGTTCCTCCTCGAGTCCCCTCTCTAGTTTCCCTCTCGAGTTCCCTTCTCTAGTTACTCCTCTAGTCCCTCCTCTAGTCCCCTCTGTAGTCCCTTCTCGAGTCCCCTCTCTGTTTCTATCTCCAGTTCCCTCTCGAGTTCCCTCCTTTAGTCCCTCCGTTAGGCCCTCCTCTAGTCCCTCCTCGAGTCCCCTCTCGAGTTCCCTTCTCTAGTTACTCATCTAGTCCCTCCTCTAGTCCCTCCTCTAGTCCCCTCTCTAGCTTCCCTCTCGAGTTCCCTTCTCTAGTTACTCCTCTAGTCCCTCCTCTAGTCTCTCCTCTAGTCCCCTCTGTAGTCCCATCTCGAGTTCCCTCTCTGTTTCCATCTCGAGTTCCCTCCTCTGGTCCCTCCTCTGGTCCCTCCTCGAGTCCCCTCTCTAGTTCCCCTCTCGTGTTCCCTTCTCTAGTCCCCTCTGGAGTCTCCTCTCCAGTCTCCTCTCGAGTCCCCTCTCCAGTCCCAATTCAAGCCCCTACGCAAGTGTTGTTGGAGGTTCCGCTGGGGGTCCTGCCAACCCTGTGTCCTGTGCCGTTGGAGGTCCCGCCGTCTACTCCCCTGCCGGGGGTCCTGCCAACCCTGTGTCCTGTGCCGTTGGAGGTCCCGCCGTCTACTCCCCTGCCGGGGGTCCTGCCAACCCTGTGTCCTGTGTCGTTGGAGGTCCCGCCGTCTACTCCCCTGCCGGGGGTCCTGCCAACCCTTTCTCCTGTCCCGTTGGAGGCCCCGCAAAATACTCTTCTGCCGGGGGTCCTGCCAACCCTGTGTCCGGTGCTGTTGGAGGTCCCGCCGTCTACTCCCCTGCCGGGGGTCCTGCCAGCTCCGTGTCCTGTGCAGTTGGAGGTCCCGCCATCTACTCCCCTGCCGGGGGTCCTGCCAACCCGTGTCCTGTGCCGTTGGAGGTCCCGCCGTCTACTCCCCTGCCGGGGGTCCTGCCAACCCTGTGTCCTGTGCCGTTGGAGGTCCCACCGTCTACTCCCCTGCCGGGGGTCCTGCCAACCCTGTGTCCTGTGCCGTTGGAGGTCCCGCCGTCTACTCCCCTGCCGGGGGTCCTGCCAACCCTGTGTCCTGTGCCGTTGGAGGTCCCGCCGTCTACTCCCCTGCCGGGGGTCCTGCCAACCCGGTGTCCTGTGCCGTTGGAGGTCCCGCCGTCTACTCCCCTGCCGGGGGTCCTTCCAACCCTGTGTCCTGTGCCGTTGGAGGTCCCGCCGTCTACTCCCCTGCCGGGGGTCCTGCCAACCCTGTGTCCTGTGCCGTTGGAGGTCCCGCCGTCTACTCCCCTGCCAGGGGTCCTTCCAACCCTGTGTCCTGTGCCGTTGGAGGTCCCGCCGTCTACTCCCCTGCCGGGGGTCCTGCCAACCCTGTGTCCTGTGCCGTTGGAGGTCCCGCCGTCTACTCCCCTGCCGGGGGTCCTGCCAACCCTGTGTCCTGTGCCGTTGGAGGTCCCGCCGTCTACTCCCCTGCCGGGGGTCCTCCCAACCCTTTCTCCTTTCCCGTTGGAGGTCCCGCAGAATACTCTTCTGCCGTGGGTCCTGCCAATCCTATATCCCGTGCCGTTGGAGGTTCTAACGGGGGCCCTCCCAGCCCCATGTCCATCACCGGTCCCGCCGGGGTTCCTGCCAACTCCTGGTCCTTTTCCGTGGGGGATCCTGCCGAGGCCTGTCCGACCGGCTCCGGTTTCTGTCCGGCCGACACCGGGTCCTGCCCGATCTCTGGAGCTGGCCCATCAGCACTTTCCTGCCCGGCCTCCTGATCCTGTCCGGTCGACACCGGCTCGAGCCCGGCCCCCTGAGAGCTGCGGTCTTCACCCTCGGGCCCGGCCCCCTGACTCTTCCTGCCGCTGCTTTCGGTCCTCCATGGTCCCCACCTTGGACTCTGTTTTGACCCCGGGCTGTCCGCCCGAGGCCCCTTCCTGGTCCTCCGCTGTGTTCCTGGGCTGTCAGCCCAAGACCCGTCCTCCGGACCCCCTCTGCCCACCCTGCTTGGGGTTTTGGACTTTGGTGTTTTTAGGGACGTCTGGAATCCGTCCCTTGAGGGGGGGGGGTTCTGTCACAATTCACATGTTATGTCACGTTTGGTAGTTTTGTCTGTGTTGGTGTTTTTCTTGTCTTTGGGTTTCCTGTTTTATTGTGTTAAGTGTTCACCCCCGTTTCCTGCCTGTCTGCTTTCTGTCTGTTTCCCTCCCTGATTACCCGATTGTGTTCACCTGTTGTCCTTGTGTTTCTCCTCCCCTGCCCGGCTGTTTCTCGTTGTCTTGATTACCCCTTCTTGTATTTAGTCTTGTCTCTTTCTGTGTTCAGTGTTGGGTCATTGTTTGTTGGTGACGGAATTCTCCGGAGAGTGTTCCGTTCTGTTCTTGTCATTCATCCTTGAAATAAAGGGTTTCTCAAAAGTTATCTGCATTTGGGTCCTGCTTCCTTCACTCATCCGTGACAGGCAGTAAGTACTTTCAATTCGCAGAGAGATCAGAGAGTAGATGATCAGTGGGGCCTTGTTTTTACTGAATGATGTGTTTTTTTATGGGGAATTCAAATATGAGCTTATTTTTAGGATTTTCGGAGACTTTGCACACGTTTTCACAAACATGTTCACGCTAGGAGTACTTCCATTCGCTTCGTCTTGATCTGTAGATGTGATTTGATGTGTCGTGTGTCTCCCAACTCCTCTCCAAATAGTACACATTGGAATGATTTCTTACTTTCTTTTTTACAGCTATATTAAATAGATACAGGTGTGCTCTGTCTAGCTCTCTCGCTCTCTCTAGAGTCTTCTCAATTCTTAAATTTCCCCTCCTCGACTCCCCTCCTCGAGACTTAGTCCCGCCCACAGGAGATGCGAGCGGAGGACCGAGGAGGGGAACCGAGGAGAGAGGAGGGGAAGCAGCAGACGTTTAAAGAAATGAGAACTCCTCTCCTCTGAGCGGTCATATTAAAGCGACGTCCGTTGATTATTACGTGGCAACAGCTGCATCAGCTGTCGAGTGTTTTGTCATAGCGCTGTATTTTATATTTACTTTGAATTCATTGAGAGTGCGGTATAATGAGACAATAACAGGCTACAGATGCGGACACACACACACAAATATATTTATATAAATATATACAATTTAAAGTATGAGAGCACTCTCATAATAACGTAACACAATCAGAGACTGGATATATCCCCCCTCTCTCTCTGGTCGCTGAAATAGGGAATTGAAATTACGGGCCAAAAGTTGTATTTACAAGTATTAAAAGTAAGCAGAGGACACCAAACCAACTGAGACCTGTCTGTCCGCCGCATCTGCGCACTGTACAACACACACCTACACACTGTACCACACACACACACACACACACACATACATACACACACACACACACACACACACACACACACACACACCTACACACTGGACCACACACACCTACAGCTCCTAAAGCATAATCAGGCTATAGTCGTGTATTTTATTATGTGAAGCACTATGGTCTTAGAAAAATATTGACTCTTTGTCTGTAGATATCTACTAAAGCAAATAAAGAGAGTAGGCCTGTTATACTGAGTGATATATATTTTACACACTGCTCTGCTTTCTGCACGGACCTCACAGCTGTTCTCACTGTAAACATCGCGACACGATGAAAGCAGTTTCTAAAATAATATCCAGGGGATGCATGCAGAGCTGTCATTGGCTGAGATAAGTTCGGCCGTGCGTCACGCCTCCACCGTTCCCGGAAATGCATCCGCGGAGGAGCCGTGGAGGAACTATCAGTGTATCCTCGGTTATAGCTCCTCCAGAGAGCCTCCTCGACGCTCGATGCTCGGTCTTCGGTGTGCATTTAGAGAAATGAGATGTCCTTCAAAATGGCGCGCTGAAATTCATTTCCGGGTCACTACCGGAGGACCGAGGAGTCGAGGAGGGGAAATTTGAGTATTGAGAAGCGTCTTCTGTCTCACTCGCTCACAGAGGCTGTGTGCTCCTCCGTGGCGATGACGGCTTGCATTAAACATATTTGTAAAGTGGAGGGAACAGGATTTAAACATGTCCCCCCTGTCCCCAGTGGAATTATGTGGAGACCCCTGCTCTAATGGGCTAGAATGACTAATATTGTTAGTTCTGCCTATTCCGTCAGCCAAGAAATCGTTTAATCACAATTTTCTTTTTTTTCAGGGTTGCCACAGGGGTCCAAAGTCAGTGTTAGCCCCCCCCCCTAGAACCGCCCATGCCTGGATCTGCTATACGGTTACGGCTCTGAGTCCCCACGACTCACGAGTCTGCAGGAAGTGAAGGAAGTTCCCTTGATTCAGGCCCAATCCCTAACCGCCCCCTACACCCTACCCCTACACACTCCCCCTCCATTTGCACGTTCGCGCGAAGGGTCCGCCATATTAAGTGCTGTTCCAAACCAACGAGTGTGGAGCGGTGTGGAGGGGGAGGGGGATATCAAGCCCTCAAACAGCGAGTCTGCAGCGGTGCTGACTTGAGACCGGTCTCTACCTGACCGATGTTAACAACCTCATGATGACCTCATCATTTTTTAACTTAGGATCAAACCTGTGTTTAGTCTAGAAGAAGGTTTAAAACACAATTAAAAATGTTTGGAGTTTTATTTGAGTTGTTAATTTACATTTTTTTGTCAAAGAGATGCTGATTTGAAACCGTTGTATACAGTTACGGCATTTCCTGTTTCTGCCAGAGAGAGGGGAGGCCGTCCCAAAGCTTGCTCTCTAATGGGGGGAACTTCATTCAGCTGCGAGTGTGGCTACAGACGGAGTTCACTCCGTCACGGAGGTGTAGGGTCGAGGGGGTGATTTGGGATTGGGCCTCAGTGAGTCAGGATTTGCGAATCTGAGTCTGCTGTTGACTCGTGCATGATGAGTCTGCCTGGATCTCTGGATCTGCTATGGTTTACACAGCGTCCACACGGCGGCGTGCGTTGACGCTTAGCGGTGGGCGTGACTGAAGCTTGAGGGGTTGACGCGACCAACAACCAATCACATGAATGTCCCCAGTATGGGCTCACAGATGCAGTTAGGTGGTTTCTTCATCAGGCCTGGTCTTCCTCCCAGAGAAAGAACGCTCCACCTCAGTCCTCTCCAGCCAAACCAACAGACAGGACATCCGTCACGCTGAGGTTTCTCCCAAAGTCTCCGCAGCTCTCTGGACACCACGCTGTCTCAATTGATCCACATATTCACACAATCCACAGTGTGAATATGAGAGGTGAACATGTGTGTAATACATGCTTTAGACTAGGGGTGGGGAACCCTTTTCCTCCCAAGGGCCATTTCAAAAAATTCAACATCCTCCGAGGGCCATACAAATGATTGACCTCTGCTTAAAAATCACAGCCCATTCATTTCGCCTTCCTTTCATGCTATGCAAAGAAAAAGCAACCTCTTAATCCATATATCTTGCCCTGACTCGCGCATGCATGCACGTGCACGGTTTTGGCATGACCACCAAACAGAAAGATATGGACACAAGATGTGTGCAAATCTATTTAGTTTCCTATCCATGTGAACATGATTTAAGTGGGGGGGGACCTAACCTCCTTTATGGGGGTCTGGGGGACATGCTCCCCCGGGAAGATTATTTTTTAAATATTGAAGTTGAAAGCATCAATCTGGTGCACTTTGAGAGCAACATGAAGAGATCTATGGATAGCCTACATCTCTCAACACCCATATGAAACAGAACTGTAAGCAGATTTACTTTTTCTTTTTGGATATTTTACAAATCACTCCCCTTTCAAACTGTATTCTTGTTTATTAATAACAACTTTTTTTTACTGTCATATAGTATTTTATATAGTAGTTTAATTTGTTCTCTTATTTTTTTATAACTATAATGATCATATAAAGATGTGCCTTTACCTCACTGGTTGTAGAAAAAGCTTCTTATATTCGTTAGCATAGCTAGCTAACCAGATGCTAATAACAACAAAGTTATTGACTGTATGCTCAGTATGACAGATGAACAGATCGCCACTGGGCTTTCAGCTAGAGACACAGCAACGCAAAAACTGCAGCATGTGTATGGCTCCTTATGGGTACTGCAGTTTCTGAAGTGCTGGAGTGGCGTTCTGGTGCTCTCCGTCAGAACTGCACCCCTGTCAGACGAGACATATACCACGTGATGACACGTAAGGCTCGTGTTGTGTCAAGGACCCTGCCCGTTGCCAGGAAAAACAGGCACTCGCTTGTTTAATTATTTTGCGGTCTAGATTTTTTAAATGTTTTTCTTTTTTGCGTGTGTTATAAATTACCTCGAGAGCCATATCAAATGGTCCCGCGGGCCGTAAACGGCGCGGGGGCCGGAGGTTCCCCACCCCTGCTTTAGACTATGGAAGAAAGTGTGCATTCCACAGTGCCCGAGTGTCAGTGGAATGAAAAGTTCTGATTATAGTATTAAACAAGAAGCAATGGCGTGGGGAGAATGTCCAAATTGGCTTTTTGTAGAGAACTGCTCTTTTTGCTCTATCTTTAGTTTATTAATTAAATGATTTATATTTATTGCTATACACCCACGTTCAAAAATATATAAAATAATAGACACACATACATTATATACACTATAATATTATATTATATTCTCATGTTAAATTTCTCATGGTTTTGACAAACCATTTAATCCCCCCCTTCCCTTGTTTTCCGAGGTTGAAGTAAAAAGCTAAGTCTTAATTGTTTAAGAATGACCCTTTTCTGTGCGTTCTTTATATTTCATATTTGTATGGCTTTTGCCGGGAGTTATTGTACATCTTGATAATTCTTCAATTTTAATATTATTTGTGAAACAGAAATCTACATTTTGGACTCTGTGTGTGTTTTACGATCAATTGGATTTACCACAGTTAGATTCCAATCAAGGTGTAAACATTTATAGATGATTTAGTCACATGAGAGGTGTCTTGAGATAAATGTCAAGTCTCATGGCCAGCAAATATTTCAATCTTTTGTCGTAATACAATGTTAATTGCAGATTGCAAAGAGAATAGGGAATTTAATAAAGTTCCTGTTTTTCTATAATTTACTATGAGGAAGGATTTATATTCCACAAAAGCTGATTTGATGTATGCGCTGTTTCCCCCTTCGCCGTCAGTGGCGCTGTTTGTATTTCCACAAATGGGACATTCAAGCGGCGAAGAAGAAATTCTCCGGAAGCTACATTTTCTCTGCACGCGGTGTGTCCGGCCTTTCCAACAGGGCTGCGAGAAGAAACATGGTGAGGAGCTCGACACTTGCACAAAAACTCTGTTTTTTGTCATGTTTATCTGAACTAAACCCTATTCATTTTTGTTATACGTACACATAGTCTATTCGTGTATATATTCATGCATGTATTGATAAGTAGGCTGCCACAGGAATGTAATAAAATGTTAAATTCTGAAGCACTACTTCTGACGGACGGCGCTGTGCTGCTAACAGGAGGCTAATGGATACATGTCTGGCTAATGATAGCCTAGCAGCTAAAATTGCTGGACTACATTAGCGGCTTGCCTACAGCCAGTGTCTTTGTAGATAACTTAACTGCTAGCTGATGTATTAAAGCAGGCTTACGTTGCGGCTTGCTAGGTTGGGACAGACGAAAGACTACTGTTTTAAAGGCTCTATTCTTACGTAGCTCTGTTACCCACAACGAGCTGCATTAGCTATACTGACTCGTGTCAGAAAGAGATGTCTGAGGTGGTGCGAGTCCGTTGTGCAACTGTCTCACTTAAATGTTATGTTTGTAATTGTCCAGGCCAAGATCAAGGCAAGAGATCTGCGGGGCAAGAAGAAGGAAGAGCTGCTAAAGCAGCTGGACGACCTGAAGAACGAGCTCTCTCAGCTCCGTGTGGCGAAGGTTACCGGAGGAGCCGCGTCCAAGCTCTCCAAGATGTAAGTAACGTTACTCAAGGTACAAAAATGATTTTATCGTCGGGCACACTTTCCTCACAACTCTTCCTTGTAATAATAGTCAGAACTTTAATTTGACACCGGTCTAACATTCTTGATTCTGAAACTATATCATAGACAGGATTTACAACAGTCAGGAAATGTTATAATTTCACACACCATGAAACGTTGAACATTTCCTCTATTAAATGGAAAATGTAACCAAACCCATCTCAACCTTTGCATGTCCCAGGACTGCGTGTGGCACATGACTTCTATGAAGAAATGAGGGTTGGCAGTACTATGAGCTATTTTGTTGAGTTGGGGAATTGATGTTCAGACACTGAATATCTTAAGCCAGTTTCAATTCAGAACCATGACGGTGTTATTGGGCAATATTTCCCCAGACGGTTGGCGTCCCCACTCTGCCTGTTGTGAATGCTATAATGCATCAATGTAACTCGTAAATCAAAGGTCCCATGTCATGCTTTTCTGGTTATTTCCCGTCCCCCTGTGTTATGAAGGTTTTTATGCATGTAAACGGTTTGAGTCAAAACCCTCAAAGTGCACCCTGTAGCGAGTAAAACTCTAACACAGAAAATACCTCCCCAAAACGCCTCGTTGGAGATACGTCATTGTCCATTTGATTCTTCCGGGTAAGTGATGATGTCAACCGTACCCGGAACGAAATGGACCAATCCGCGGAGCCGTTACGTTAAGCCCCTGCTGAGTGGTCCAAATTGACCAATCCACGGACTTCCTCACACACACACTCAGTGCAGGCAGCTCTGCTGATTTCTCCTCCCTGGCTGCAGGCTGATAACAGACAGTTGGGATCGTGACAAAATTGTCTCTACAGACCCATTCTCACAGCGTTTATCAACCTTTTTCTTACTCAATATCAAGCCACACTTATTGTTTTACTTCGGCTGTGACTTTGTGTGTGCTCAGGATGAGTTTGGCTGTGTTTCGCTGTCGCTAAACAAGGAAACCACACCTCCACGGAGCTTAGCGCGATTCACAACGTCCCGACCAATCAGAGCACACTGCTCACAGGGAGGGTGGGGGCTGGAGCTATTGGAGCTGCAAAGAGTGACATTTAGTGAATACACGTAGTTTACAGAGATGCTGTTTGAGAAACCAATGTGAGTTTGGAAAATTGCACAATATAAATCTATTCTAGTAGACCTCAACAATGGAATTATGATCAGTGGAAATGGCCATGACATGGGACCTTTAAAACACATTTTTTTAAATTCCAATAATAAACGGGGATATAGGAACATTCTGACTGACAGCTTACACTGGTACACTATCCATTTCCAGAGCAAACGGGTAAAAAATTTGACAGATGTGAATGGAATGTACACTTCCAAGCTCCAAGATGTAAGTAACGTTACTCACGGTATGAAATGGTTTTGCCAGACAGGCAGTGAAGGAAGAGACTTTATAAATGGTAGAATTTCAAAGTCCTGCGTGGAGCTCAAGTCAAAGATGATATATGTTGAGCTGATGTTCTGCTGATGCATTCACAACTGCTTACCAAAAGACTGAGACTTGAGATTACGGAGATAACTTTTATTCTTTCAGGGTAAGAAAAATCTACCTAGACATGTACCAGCTTACTGCTTTGAAATGCGTCACATTTAACAAACCATTGTTTTGTTCGTATTACCTGAATCTTAGAACTGTGTCCTCTCATGGGGATCCAACATGATTTATGTTTTGCTAACAGTAATCTGAAATCTGCTGGGCTAATCCACTGTGACTTTGTGTCTTCTCTGCAGCCGTGTTGTCCGCAAGTCCATCGCCAGAGTCCTGACTGTAATAAACCAGACGCAGAAGGAGAACTTGAGGAAGTTCTACAAGGTAAGAGCGAGAAGCTTCCTGTTGGCAGTAACCCCCCCGATAGAAGACTCGTGGTGGGGATCTCAAGTCAAAGATGATACATGTTGAGCTGATGTTCTGCTGATGCATTCTCAACTGCTTACCAAAAGACTGAGACTTGAGATGACCCGAGTGTTCCTAAATAATTCTCATGAAGACATTACTTTAAAGTGTAAAATGTCAACTTTTCGACATCTTAAGCTGTTCACATTTTACTTTCCTGTCTTTGCATTTGGACCAAATATGTTTGCAGCTCTACTGAAAGTCAATATCCTTTCTTTCAGGGTAAGAAGTACAAGCCCCTGGATCTGAGACCCAAGAAGACCAGAGCTCTGCGCCGCCGGCTCAACAAGCATGAGGAGGGTCTGCGGACCAAGAAACAGCAGAGGAAAGACCTCCTCTACTCAGTCCGCAAATTTGCAGTCAAAGCTTAGAGGCTTTTTCTATTGACAAAATAAAATCTGTGTTGAAGACAAAATCGTCTGTTCAGTTTTCTCTCTTTACTTGACCATAGAAATGTTGACTGGCCTTTTAGGTGTCATTACACCTTCAAGTCTTTGCAAGTAATATTCATTGGTGATTGTATACAGTGATTTGGGCTCAGTTGTGCAAGAGTTCTCAGATTAGTCACGGTTTTATCTGCATAGTGTTTAGCCTTTAGTTTCATGTTAATGAGCCAGCAGGATAAGCTGGTGCTGACACTTCGGGTTGTACATTTCTTGCTATTGGAAGTAGGACAAAGGACTCATTTGATAATCGACTATTCCTGTACGCCTTGCACAATTTCTCAAAAGCTCTTATTTAGCAATCAACTTTTAGATTTAGCTTGAGGTTGTTTTAGGCATGTGGAAACTAACAATGAAGACAATAAAGATGAATACTTGATTCAGAAATAGATATATTATTAAATTAATTAAACACATTTTGAAAAAAATTAACATCGCTTTTTATTTAAATAAAATAAATAATATTTCACATCAAAAGAAACAACAATGTTTTAACAAATCGTATTAAATAATCTGATGACAGAACTGTAAACAGAATAGCTGAAACTTTAACAAAATAACTTGGTTACCTCTAATCATTAACCCATGTTTGTAATGTAGTTAACTCCGTGTGTTGCTGCTAGCATACATAACACCTGACGTGGAAACATTCCTCGTGGATGGGTCTACAGAGCTGCTAGAAAGACAGTCGAACCCAGTGCATTCCTCCGTCTGGATGTGGAGGACTTTTGCTAAATGTGTGAGATGGATCTGGGTCTATGGGATTAGTTTTGTATCATAAAGATAAAAGCAAAACTGAGTTTAAAAGAAGAAAAAAACGAAGTCAAGCAAAATAAAATACATTTAAAAAATAAAACTATAAGTTGCAAACAAATCATTTGTGTAATTATGGAAGCCCATTTCCGCCACTTGAAAAAAATAAAATCCCCATGAAAAGTCATGAGATAAGAAAGTCGAAATAATGAGATAAAAAGTCATGAGATAAGTGCACATGCGCTGCAGTGGCACTGTCTTCAAAGGTCCCTTCATCACCTTGCTGCTCTCCACCATGCAAACGGCATCTAGTCCTAAATAAGGTAACTATTACAGGTGACTTTTGTAAATGTTAGATGTTACATATATTGCAGCTAAACTACAACAATGCAGTTTATAGCTTTGACATTACCTGTTATGAATATAATATATATACCTATAGTTTTGTGGTAATGTTCACGGGTTAGAGTTAGAGCAACTCACAGCAGCAGTATGCCTACACTATTGTCATTAGTGGCGTGAACGTTACCACAAAACTATAGGCATATATATCATAGTTCATAACAGGTAATGTCAAAGCTATGAACTGCATTGTTGTAGTTTAGCTGCAATATCGGCTATATGCAACATCTAACATTTACAAAGGTCACCTGTAATAGTTACCTTATTTAGGACTCGATGCCGTTTGCATGGTGGAGAGCAGCAAGGTGATGAAGGGACCTTTAAAGACAGCGCCACTGCAGCGCATGCGCACTTCTTATCTCATAATTATGACTTTTTATCTCATTATTTCGACTTTCTTATCTCATAATTATGACTTTATCTCATAATTATGACTTTATCTCATAATTATGACTTTTTATCTCATTATGACTTTTTATCTCATTATTATGACTTTTTATCTCATAATTTGTTTTAACATGTCTTTTTTTTTGCAGTTCTTGTTTCTTCTTTCTCAATGATCAGACTTTTGCTCTCGCTGCAGCTCTCTCTTTTGCGATCCCTCATTTTTTGTTTGCGATTTTGACACAAACATCCCAGGTGGGCGGGACTTTCAGGGGTGTGTCCCCATTTGCTACTCAGTTTTTGAGTGACAGCCCACTACACCACAGATCATACAGTGCAACTCATCCAGCAAACTCCGGAGTCCACTCGGCCACGTTACGGAGCGTCCACACTACAACTTCAAAAAAAGCTTGTAGCTTGGGGATTTTATTCAAGCAACACGACCAACAACCAATCACATAAATCTCCCGCCCCCGACGTACAAAGCAAAAAACCCCGGGGATTTTATGGGAGCAATATATATATAAACTCCCCAAACAGGCGAAAACCTACCAGTTTCCCCCACTTTCTCTGCCACCTCCCTCCATGCCTGGTTCCTCCGGTTAGTATCCCGGTAGATGAAGAGGGTCTGGTCATACAAAACCGGGTGATTTGCTACAGCGATTATTAGTTTCTCCTCCAACTTTTTTTGAAATATAGAAATGAATGGCGGGATATCTCTACCAGATAGATCTACTAGATTTTCCGAAACGGGATTTGATTGGCTGGCGCTGGCTACTCCGGCGTCTCCGGCACATTGTTCAACTTCTGACGCCGGAGACGGCGGAGACGGACCGCTATGCTACCCACAATTCAGTTCGGCGAAAAAGCGAGGCAACGTGACGTCACCCCATTGAAAGTGAATGGGCAGATTGGAGTTGTCGACGCTGTAGTGTGGACGGGCCGTTAGTGTTGGTGTCTCCTGGGCATTAGCGGGGCCAGAGATTTTCTCTAGGGGGTGCTGTGGGGTAGCTTGACGTTTCATAGAGGGTGCTCAACATTAACGGCCCGTCCACACAGCGGCGTGCGCTGACGCTTGCCGGCGGGCGTGTCTGAAACTCGACCAACAACCAATCACATGAATCTCCCGCCCCTGACACACAAGCAGCGGTTTGATTGGCTTGAGCTTGTACTGGCATATGATTCGATTGGCTGACGCTTCTGCCGAGGCGTCAAAAGTTGAACATTGCTCAACTTTTGCAGCGAGCCACACCAGCTACGCTCCGCGTCGCTTCCCACGATGCATTTCGGCTAAAAGTGACGTCACCCCATTCAAAGTGAATGGTGAAGCGTCAACGCACGCACGTGTGGACGGGCCGTTACAGTTCCATTCATCTCCAAGCTTCCGACATTCACCTGGCGGTGGTGCCTTGGATGAAAACAACTTGTGATATGATACGATGCAGCACAAAGAGTTAACACTTATCCACAGCAGTAAGAACAACGAGAGGACTAATGGTCTTCTCTTTCATACCAATTTATATTGGAGACAACATAGAACTTCATGTGAAGTTAACTGTGCCATGTCACATAGGATTGGAATGGACGATTGGCTGTGTTGTGTGAAGGTAGGCAACTGTTGCATAGCACAGAGGAGATGGCAAAAGTAAATATACTTTGTTCTTACTTAAAGCATCTCTCCTCCTCTTTGTACCCCTGCCTGCCCCTCCCGCATTAGACTCCGGGGACTTAGCTTTTGAAATCTTGTTCAAGCTGTCCACTCTGTAGTTGGACCTCATGACCTCAGCTTTATGACGCACCCGGCCTTAAAAATGGTGTCTACGATGGCTGGTACTAAGAGGTTTTATGGTCCTCTCCTGCCTTTTGTGTTTGGGGGGCGTGAAGGTGGGAGGAAGACTACTGTCATGTGGGGTGTGTCGCTTTACGTCCTCCAAAATATCATTTAGTCTTGATATCACCTAGCCACACGTGACGCCATAGTCATCACTGCCGGGAAGTCCTGCCGCGCAGACCTGTGCTGCTGGCCTTCCTGGCGGTCGCCGGAAGCATCAGACAACGAGGTGTCGTCGTCGTCCCTCTCCCCGACGAACGGGCCTGTCCGGTCTGCTGGCATGGCGAACATGAAGGGCACTCCCTCATCGTGGTTCTGGGTCCTGTTATGCTGTGTTCGTTATTCTCGCGTCCAGGTAAGAAGCTTAAAAAAGGAGACTAAATGGAGTCTCTGAGAAGGTTCAAATTGGTACTTTAATTAATAAAAAGCGTGATAATGTCACAAACAGAATATTGTCCGAACAGGAGAGTAAAGCTGCAGCTCCCTCTCCCTGTGGTGGCCGTGCAGAAGAGAGCTCACAAGCATTCGTCTTTCCCGCTTGCTGGCTGTTCGCTCCTCCTCTCTGGGAGCTGTAGTGACGCAGGGGACTTCCCCCCTCGTTCTCCTGTGTCCGATATCGCGTTAAACAGAGGATTTCAACATTTTACATTCATTGCTTACTTCCACATGCCTTTTCTCCTCCTTATCTCTTTCATAACTGTATATGTAATACATGTTAACGGCGTCAAAGCCACTTTAATGATACTAAAGGGCGGTAGTCCCGGATGTCGTCATGACGGATTTTCAGAATAAAAGCTTAGTATTGAGAACTTCCGGGTTTTTCCAGAATAAAATAGCATTTAAACTGACGGTATGTTTAAGGTACATTATGCCATAAAACATTGATTTTAATTTCTAACAGTCCCTCCTTACACACCTAAAAGGTGTGTATAATACTGAAATCAATGAGTTCTTCATCTGAACTCTGCATAGTACATAACTCATAAAAAACATACAATAAAATGGAATGGTTTTAATATCAACCTTAGGAAAATACAAAAATACTTTGACTGTTCAAACATAAAAGTTTTCCCTTGTGCATACTTCTAGTGTTAACAAAATGGTTCAATATGGTTCTTCAGAATAGCAGCATTCTTCGTATCAGAACATTTATTCCTCCCTCCTTTCACAGAAACCGTTCTCATACCACGCTCAGTGTTAAGGCACTTGTTTTTACAAAGTGAAAAGAAACGACCCATTTTAGAATATCAATGATCCATACAACATGTGATCCATCATTTTAGAACAGTATGGCTAATAAAGAATAAAATAAAATATCTTGTACCAGTTTAATGTAATAATAAAAAATAAAAATACACCATCATGAAATAGTATAGGATAATAATGAAAAATAAACTATACACTATCTTGGAATAGTATAGGATAATTAATGGATTCACTCCATTTTAGCATTTTATTTTGTTTACTTCTAAACATGATTTCATCATTTAAAGAATCACATCGGCTGGACATTCTTTGAATAATCTCATCTCTGAACATCCATATCATTTAAACTCACTCATCATTTTCCTCAACCTCTGTATATGGGTCTTCTTGTTCTGCTAGCATTTGTAACCGTCTCCTCATGAGAAATTTACCCTCCCTCCTTTCATACCATTTAAGGTATGAAAGTAATATGTTCTCTAGAAGACGCCGTTGTGATCAATCGGTACGTTAGGACATGGAAATGCAACATCTAGGCCTCCCCTGGGCCCCCTATGCTATCCTTGTACACTGTGGAGCCTAAACTCCCCCTGGGACTGGTCTCTTAGCCCGACTGGCTTTGGGGGTTTCGCCATGTTGATTAACTGCATAAAAAACATCACTGGCTGTGCTAGTGCACAGGTCCTAGTCCAATCCTGTGGCAAGACTGAGTACAAGGTTTTAGTTCCATGATACCGCTAAACATCTACTCTGGGGTACGGCATTCTAGACAGTCATTTCTGGGAGAAGATTTTGGTCAGTTACAACAGTTGTAGAGTTTCATCACTTGAAAGTTCCCACTTCAGTAGCTTTGGGTGGTCTGTTCTAATGATGTGATAAAGTCCCTGAAATGGTGTGAAAACCGGTGGAATATCACCAACGCATTATACTAATTTATCCATGCTAACCCCTTTAACAGTGTGTGGAACCTTGGGTGCCCGAGCATGTGATAATTAGTCCCTGCTTTAACAAGGACTTTAAAAACAGAAGTGGTTTCTTTAATGGTTTGTAGTTCAATTCAGGAATGTTCACTCATGGCAGATATGTTTCTCCTTTTAAATAACATCTCTAAATGTCAGGTCATCACTGATTAAATGGATGAGCATTAGGAGGTGGTGGCACTTGTCTTTTAAAACTCATACTCTGGTGCCGGGCATCCCTCCTAAGAGGGCAAGTAAGATTTAAAACATCTGCAGGGTGGGTTGAGCAACCCCTTCTCCCTGAACGATATTTGTTGTTGAAAATATGCACCATTAAAATGAGTGATCCAAGGCCCCATATGTAGTACTCCCAATTATACTATTTTTTCAAAATTAAAATTTGCAATCGCTCTTTGCCTAGTGTCTTTTTAAAACTCTACATCTGGTTCGACAAACAAATGTTGTTTCCACCTTAACAGTTCTCCTATGGTAATATCCATGCTACAATGGAGACATCAATACTCTAGATTGGAATACCTTCTTTGGCTTGGTTCTAGCTCGACCTTTAACATTTTCCCATTCAATAAAGATTTGTCTGCTTTCTATATTGTAACAAATTAAATCTTCCCCAAATTCTCACATGAATAAGAATCTCTAAAAGAATAATTTGTTTATATGATGAAAAGATTGAATAATATGTTTCTACCCTCAGTGTGTTTTTAGGATTATTTTCTAATAAGTGTGTTTATGTGTAAACTCACTCACTCCTGTGTTCCTTCTCTGCCCCTCTGGTCGTCAAACCACGACCCCCTCAGGTTCTGCTGGCCCGTGTCAACTCCTCTGGCCCGTGCCAACTCCTCCGTCTTGTCCTCTCCTCCGTCCTGTCTTCTCAGTCCATCCGCTCTTGGATCCTCTCGCTGTAACTCTTTTCAGTGGCCCAACTGCTTTGCATTTCATCTCCTCCTTTTCAGTCTCTACGCTGTTGCATGGAGGGCGTATTCCGCTCTCATGTCCCACACTCTGCTTTTGTGCCAAATCTCGTGGCTCAGTTTGCAACTTCGTGTCCTGATTTAGGAACCGATGAGTTTGCCTCTTTGTCAGCATGCTGGTTTGGTTCTGGATGCCTCAGGCGGAGCTGGTTCTGGATGCCTCAGGTCGTTGTTGGTTCAGCTCGGGTTCTCTGTCTGTTCGATGGAGGAGGGGAGGAGGAGTCTCCTGTGGTGAGGTCATTTGTTTGAAGATGGGGTCGTAGCAGTCTGACAGGCAGAGAGAGAGAGAGAGATCTCGGGACGCATTACCGATAGCTAATTCTAACACACTGAGGAAAAATATATCCAATCCTTTCTACTCCATTTTCATAATCTTACTATCTGTCTTAGATGTTAAATGCCATCTAAACCCAATTAATGTCTATCCCTAAACATTGTTTCCACCCACTGTAACATGGCTACTCCAAATAACTCTTTCAGGAAACCATTTTCTTTTATAAATTAAAAATACCTACATGTTTCAAGCACCACATATTTCACACAATAAAATAACGTCCCCATATTTTAAATAACTTTTGTGACCGGACATATCTGCAATGTCCCCACAATCTGCTGGGGAATTTTGTTTATAGAGTTTGTACGTACAAAGCTGTACTTGTGGGCTAGTAGTCAGTTTCTACTGTAATCATTTTCAATAATTGTGCTCAGGTCACCGGGCGGTTGTCCATAAACTTAACAGGGGGTGTTTCTGGTACAGACTAAAACATTGATCCAGTGTATTTGGAGATTCCCCTAATCTGTAAATCCCCATCACTTGCATATCCCAATCACTGAAACCCATCTCATCATTTGATACAAAAACTGCATATATGGGGGGTGAATCATCTTGATTGTAACCTCCTCACCTCTGGGACCGAGTATTTCTAACTCCTCCTCTTGTTGCTCAACTGATCTTTTGGCTCTGGGGACGAGTGAAAGTCTCTGAAACACAGCTGGAGTTTTGTTAGTGATGTGGGCATTCTCTACGAGTGAACTAATGGATCCATGTCTTACTTGATATTGTACTCCCCATCCAACCAAAAAGGTGCCAAGTGTAATGAGCACAATCAACAATGCTATTCTAACTCTTATCCCTAGGGGACCCCACAATTGGTTTGGCTTTGTTCTTGACATCATCTCTATTTTCTCCATGGTTGTGTCAGTTACAGAATTTAAATAATGAGTACTATAATAACGTATACGAAAATTGGACTCTTTTTCAGATGTAAACAAAAAAAATAGGTTTTCACTTTAGTATACAATCTATAAAAATATATAGACAATTTGTCTTTTGAGCTGTTTCTGTCTTTATCTTATTTCTATTTATTGTTTTGTTCCAGCTCTGCCAAATCAGTCCCAACTCCCAATAATGTTCTGGAAGTTGCCAGTGAAGGGTGACCATGTGTGAGGTGGTGTCAATTTGCTCCTTTGTCTTTACCTTTAAACCGGAGCTCGTGTGAAGTTCATTACAACTTCTCACTGTTCCGTCCACCGGGATCAGCTCACTGTCTTTTGTGAACTTTCACCCTCACCCAATCACCTGGCCGAACAGGAGTCTCTTCTGGAGTCTCGTCTGGTATCTCTGTAGCTTTCCAGCCTGTGTAGACAAAACTTGGATAATATTACTCAGAGTTCTGACATATTCATCACTTCTATTCATCTAATATCTTAAAACTGGACCACTCCCTCCTTGGAGGAGGCCCAGGCTTCGGCATACCTTTTCTTATGAGTCCTATTATTAAATACATGTTATTATTCATTAACTACAACGTCACTGAAATCAACATGTCTGCATAATCATGACACTCCCTCCTTTGAGCATAACATGCTCAATCAATATTGCAATGATTACCCTATTCTGAACAGGACACGCAAAACCCATAACGTTGCACAAAATAATGCTACTCACTGTCATGTTTTACATTCAACCTCTCCCTCCTGTGGTGACAGATATGGCTCAATGTAGCTGGATTTCAAAATACCCTTGTGCTGAAGATGCATCACCTGGTGGTCTGGTCCTTTGAGCTTCCTCATTGTTGTGGTTGATACCAGGGTGTCAGTGGCATTTGGGTCATGTTTGGCACCCCTGTTCGTCTTTGACATCTCTGGGACCCCCTGCCTCCGTCGTAAACCTGGAAACCTCCCCGGGGTATCTGCATGGAGGGCCGTTGTTTGGTGCAATGTTCTGCGGACACTCTCTGGACCAATGTGTCAGCTGACCACATTTGTAGCAGCCTTCATCTGTTCTTCGTCTTGATCGTGGCTCTCCTCCTCTGCCACTTTGTATTCTGCACCTGAATCTCTGGAAGTTTCCCCTCCCTTCTCCTTGTCTTGTTCCTACAAGCTACGGTGTCTTTTAGTGGGAACTGTCCCAGCATCTGACCAGGTGTTTACTCTCGCCTTAATATCTGCAGTTGTGCCTGGCACTGGGAGTGCTCTTAACTTGGTGTCTTCTGGCGACATGTTTCTTAAGTTCACGGATAATATTATTAAGTTATCAAAAATGAATTACTAATCCTCTGAATAGTACCTTTGTATTCTTTATAAAGATATCCTATGTCATCTGAACTTAACTTTATTTGGAAAATAAATGTAAATGTTGTAAAACTGAGATTAGAAAATCAAAATTAGACAAAATTAAAATTATGCAAATTTCTAAAATCTAAATAAATAAATGAACAGTGTATGGTTTTCACTTTGTAATATTAAAATAGGAATATGGTGCAAATCCAAATAAACCGTGTAAGTCTACAGTGTATACTAAAGTTTATGAAATGATGCAAATGTCATAAAATGTGTTAACTACAATACTTCAATTCAAAGAAACCACATGTAATCTTTATCTGTGTGATGAAGAATGTATTAGCTGTAATACTTAGTATGGCCGCTAGGGGAGCCGTTTCATTTGTAACTCCTCTCAAATGTATCAACTAGTACTTCCGGTTCATAAACCTACATCCTGTTTATTTCCTCAAAATATAAAGTTCAAATTACTTTCTTTGAAAAGCATGAAAAACAAAACAACTCAATCTACTCTCAACGTTAATCTACACCATCCCTGTGTATTCAATCAGTAGTTACCGGTTGTATCTTTACTCAAACTATTTCACCACTAATAATGCTAACTGGCTAGCTAACTAGCTTAGCAGTATAGCATTAACCACATGTGATTGGGGGAAGGGGAACAATGGGAACACAACATCTGCAGATAAATAACCACACTGCTTGTCAATACATAACAATCTTCATTTATCTTAGCTCTAAATTCTATAGATGCTGACCTTAAAAGCTGATCTCATACCAATCTTGTACACAATCACATGGGCTTAGATCATCACACAAAAATACTTTATTAAACCAGACTACGCAGGTTTAACACATCAAACATATAGACTAACATGAATGGACCCAGTCCAGCGTAAAACAGATCAGGTCTGGTACCTACCCAGAGGTATCCCAGATACAAGCTAGTGCCTCCCCAGAAGGTCTTAATACTATGTAATATTAACATTAATCGGGCGGCGCCGAAGATACAACAGAGACGAATAGAAACACTATATACACACTCCACACCACTTGCAATCACCACGGAATTAAACAGGTAACTGTCTCACCTTTCGTTTAGGCCCAGCCAAAAACCTAGTGTGATGCTAGTTAGCTTGCAGCCTTCCCCCGTCTGTTCCAGCTCAATCTCACTTCAGGGTAGCTGTTGCAAAACTGACATTTTTTTAACAAGAAGTAGCTTATTTCCTTAAAAATGGGAAGAAAATTAGAATATGGTTTTGACTATGAAATATGAAAATTAGAAATCTGGTGAAAATCTTCCACTTTCCGAAGTGTTTGGAACTATGTAAATGTCATAATTTGTGTTCGCTTCAATACATTTGTTTGCTTATTTGAAAGAGTATTATATAAAGTGTTTTATCTTATAATTAGAAACCACTTGCAATTCTATCTCGGCGATGAAGCATGTGTGTATTTATAACACTTTCAGAATTAGACTTCAAAATGCTATTGAGTGTTTCTTCTATGTAATAATTCTGTACTACCAGCAGAATTGTAATTTCCAGTTTAATCCACGATGGTTTACTATTGCAAAACTAACCTGTATTTAAGAAAAACTTATTTTCTTTTCTAAAAAAATAGAAAGAGAATTACACTAGGGAAGAATATTACACTTGGTTAAAACGACACAGCACATAATCGCCAAAACACTTTTGCAAACTGGAATATTTCAATAACGTCAATTCAAGCAGAAAAAACTTCCAATATCAGACCCCTATGAATGCCAAACTTCCCGTAAAATACCTATCTATTTTATAATTCCAACTTTGCAAAGAAATAGGATTTGTCCTTCTCAAGGAGGAGTAGGACTGGGTAAAAGCAAACAGTCTCACTTCTTCAATTAGCATTTCACGAAATGGCGACTGCGGTGTGATTCATTGTAAACATGCTGGCAAAACAAGATGGCAACTTTTCCAACCTTTGACCTGAAGAACAAAGGGATTTTACAACACCTCGTGGCTCCCACTGCGGAGAGTTATATATATTCTCAACACAAAACAACAATGCAGTTTAAAATAACATTTCTATTTAATGTACAATTTATAAATGGGCCTCAAACCCTTACGTCACAGTTCTCTGTCCATGCACGTAATTCTTTGACTTTAAGAGCCAGTATGGTTATCTCCTCTGTTTAAACACGCTATGTTGGGACAAATTAAGACGCAAATCAAACACAATCAGCAGAATATCGTCTAACTAACGCACGAATGTCGCACTTCTCATCGTAATCCACACGCAATGTCTGTTTGAAAACAGGAAAACAACCACTGAAAGTTTCAAAACTTTCAGGCCTTTTCCTCGAAAAGGACTTTTTTATAAGAAGCCTCACACTGTAATCTCTACACTCAATCAACTGCGTTCTTGTTTAAATAGTCCCCAACCATTCACGTTAACTTAAAACGTAACAAGAAACGCAATTGGAATGATTGCTAAATCACACAAAGGACTTTTAAAAATAATACAAACACTCTCTCCAATAATCACAGCTTCCACTGTGATTTTGTTCTTTTGTTTAAATAGCCACACACTATTCACGTTAACTTAAAACGTAACAAAGAACACTATATTGGAGCGATTAGCCTCTTGCTGACATGTAATAACAGACAAACGAATAGCATGCAGGGTTAGATATAAGAAAAATAAGTAAATTGGACTTACCCTGCTTGTGACAAAGTAACGCCTCGTGTTATATGATTGTTGTCATTAAATTTGGTTGTTTTAACATTAATTTCCCAGCTATTTTCAGGAACCGGAAGCAGCAGTCCAACACACAGTCCTATGATTTTCCTGCATAAACTATTGAAGAATTTGATTTAACGGGTTTCTTCTTACCGATTGTTTGAGATCTCTTGTGTGTCAGACGATTGCCATCGGATCGAGGCCACAGCAGGCTGGATATTCTCTCCCGTTCGCTTAGAATCACGTCAGGGTACCCAATTGTTATCTGTGTGTGATTATTCTAGCGTCCAGGACAGAAGTTTAAAAGGAGACTAAATGGAGTCTCTGAGAAGGTTCAAATTGGTACTTTAATTAATAAAAAGCGTGATAATGTCACAAACAGAATATTGTCCGAACAGGAGAGTAAAGCTGCAGCTCCCTCTCCCTGTGGTGGCCGTGCAGAAGAGAGCTCACAAGCATTCGTCTTTCCCGCTTGCTGGCTGTTCGCTCCTCCTCTCTGGGAGCTGTAGTGACGCAGGGGACTTCCCCCCTCGTTCTCCTGTGTCCGATATCGCGTTAAACAGAGGATTTCAACATTTTACATTCATTGCTTACTTCCACATGCCTTTTCTCCTCCTCATCTCTTTCATAACTGTATATGTAATACATGTTAACGGCGTCAAAGCCACTTTAATGATACTAAAGGGCGGTAGTCCCGGATGTCGTCATGACGGATTTTCAGAATAAAAGCTTAGTATTGAGAACTTCCGGGTTTTTCCAGAATAAAATAGCATTTAAACTGACGGTATGTTTAAGGTACATTATGCCATAAAACATTGATTTTAATTTCTAACA